>VZTM01025775.1:0-24074 GCA_013400555.1 Jacana jacana | reverse complement strand
CACAGAGCCATGAAATGTTGGGGTTTTTTTGCATCCAGAAAAGTGAAGAAAATTCTGCTGCAAAGAAAAACCACAGTTTAAATCCAAATACAAGTAAAAAGGTGGGGTTCTTGCTTTCCTGTTTCTCAGTCTTTGCAAAGAAATTATGTTACCACCTGAGAAGGATCACAGCAGTGTACTGCACCTTTCACACTTAGCAGAGCCATGAACATACTGATTGAAGAGAGTCACTTTTTTCTTCAAAAATCATCTGACTTGTTTTGACAAAGATCACAAAGGATTGTGATCACAAAGGATTGGCTGAAATAAGACTGGAAAAAAAAAACTGCTATGCATGTCGGTTTATATTTTTGTTTTGTAACATTCAGCTCTAAAGGGTGTGTTCTGTTTGCTGTACAGAGATGGCAGATGGTTCCTCAGAAGAGTTTTTTCCTGACTAAATATCTGAAATAAATAGTAAATAATGTCATACCATTATGCAAAGTCATGCAAGACATTCAGGTACTTGAAAGTACAACAACATAGGACTTTAAAAGCCTTTTAGAGAGCTCACTTTCATCTGTATGACATGAAAACAAAATCAATTCTGCTTAAAAAATAACATAAGTGATCTAGTAATTGAACCAATCTTTACAATACAGCTTGTGCAGTTACAGGAGAAAATGCAAGATATTTTTTATTTTCTAGAAAATGGCTCAAAGGCAAAGTGAGTGTAGCCCTTTGAGACGTGCAATAACCTACAATGAGGGCAACAGCCGTCATACAAAAAATATAACAGATGGCAGCATGGTTGCCTTACTTTCAGACACAGGTTACTGAACAGATGCCTTTAGGGCTTAATGTTAATTTTTTTTTTCCCCTTCTAGACCACAGCATAGCTTTGTGCATATGTCATTTATAAAACAAATATAAAACATCATAGGGAAATTAATAAATTTTCAAATGGCAAAATATCAACAGAAATACAAATTTACAGAGGATAATGCGATTATCAGTGTTTCTAGTATAGAATGAAATATAACCTTACTTTTTGCAGTACACTATATCTATCACACATTATTTTTAGCTATGCTACCTTAGTTCAAAAAGCAGGCATGCAAAATTTGTTATAAGCCTTCTGTTTGCTTTGCCAGAAAAGTCAACAATAGGGCAGAAGTCACCTCTCTTGCTTACCAACTTTAAACACTTAAAAGCAGCGAGACTAGAACATGGAGAAAAATTGTCATACCCAGCTAGCTTGACGAATTCTACAAATATCTAAAAACCTAAATCATACAGAAAAAGAGATCATTCATTGCTGAAACAGGTAAGAGAAAAAAAATAAAAATATTTCCAGCTCATTGGGTACCACAGAATTCACAACGTAACCAAATCAGAAACACATCATCAAAATAAGCTAATGTGTTTATGTAGATCAGTGTCCTAACATGGATTCAGTCTTAATGGATTGTTGTGATAAATTGCAAGACCCCTAAGAACCCCCTGTTTTTTTCAGGTCGTGAGTCTTTTCTCTACATGACAAGACAAAACTCCTTTTGCCTTCAATAAGACCATAACTTCATCTTACGTACACATACAAAAATACAGTTGAGCACAGATACACATTTTTCTCTAAAATTATTTTAGGACAAATTACAACTGTGTACAGAAAATAAAAGAATCATCTAGAGATTACTCCCATCTCCCTCTCACAATGGGATGTGTCAATATTAAAAATGGTACATTCTTAGGAGCATTTTAGTAAATGTTTCTTAGCTAGAACTGGTTTTGTTCTACTAAAACTGCATTCCTTAACTAAGGAAGAACAACCATTAACAAAGAAACTGGCTGCTTTGTTTTAAAACAAAGGCACATTCTTTGCAGTAAAGAAGCATTCAGGTGGAAAGCATAGTTGAGAAGTGGGCATCACTGTCACTTCCACATTTTCCCTGTAGGAAAGGAAACTATTTTTATTCGACTAACTACTAAAATTGGAGACAGCAGGATAGTGAAATACCTGAAAGCAGATATTGTGTGTCACAGTACTTGCTGTAGGCTATGCTGCTTTGCCAGAAATACAACAGGGAACCTTTCCTAAGTTTCACAGAAATTTTGATATGATGCATTTTTCCTAGGAAAAGCAGGATAAACTTCACTTCAGGATGAACAGAGATGGTTTGCTTTCATTTTACTATGAACATTTTATCACCTTATATAAACTCCTTCAGCATTGTGGCTACTTTCCACCACTATGAAGTGGTTGAAACGTGTGGCATTGAAGATTGGTGGAAATCCAGAATTTCAACAGATATTTGTAAAAACTTAGGTTGCTCCTGAGGAAATAAAGTAATCTAGGGTTGGGCAAATAGTGTTAGCAATATACCAGAATAATTTAGTATGTGAATTGGTGAACTCGGAGAACTGTTTACTTCTGTAGCCCACTAGTCAGTTTTTCTAGAGCAGGTTTTTCATCATGCTTGTGTTACCAAAACACTAGCTGCTAATCAGAAGCCAGTTATGGACACATCATCATCCTTGTCATCTTATTGGACTTATTAAAACAGAATATTAAAAATATCATGGAAATTAACTATAAATGAAAACCCATCCATCCTACCCTACAAGGCATACATAAGATGTTACAAAGTATGCACCCTTCCTCCTTTTCTCTTTCACCATCTCAAAGTATTCCATTTCCATAGTAAACATGCCAGCTTGGCAATAAAAAGCTTTCACTTAAGCAAAAGTCTTTTGCCTAATAGATTCTCAAGCAGAAAGGCTCTATCATGAGCTGGTTAATGTAGAAATGTAAGGAGGATAGTTTATGGGAACCGATATAAGGTATTGTGATGGTTTCCCTCTTCATTAATCATTACAATAAGGTAATAAACAGCACAGAATGATATATAACAATTAAACCAAAATGATGAGGATACAAATTTTTAACAAAGAGAAACAAAACAAAGCAATTAAACTACAGAAAATCATCCAGTTTATTAAATTTTAGAAAAATATTGGCTACTTAATTTTCAAATAAAGCAGGAAATCTTATTGCATGGAAGTGACATAGACACTAAATGCAAATGTTGAAAAATAACTGATAGTTGAAAGAATTTCAGACTGAAGTTGCAAAACTCCCACTCACATTAGCCAAAAGAAACAAGTGTGCCTCAGCTGTTAAGGGTAGTAAGAATACCATGCTTCATTTCCAGGCATGGAAATAGAAGAAGAATATTGAGTAAGTAGAAGAGAAGAGTAACCAGAATAATTTTTAAGAGAGAGAGAGGACAAAAGTGAAGAAAAACTGGCATTCAAGTTGTCAAGGTAGGACTTGGTAATGGCCTCAAGATGTGCAATATGAGACTGTAAATATTTGAAAGATATAAATCCCAAGAAGGTGTAACAGTAGTGGTATATACAAACCCCTGTAAAAGGAATTGAGCTTGTTATACATTTGGTATTTTGAAAAAGCGATCTTTAACCATATTGTTCACAGCCCAGGCACCGAAAACACAGCTTCTTCTTGTTTCCTTTTGGGTCAGAGTCCCCTTTCTTTTCATGTCTGTGTATGAAAAGATTAAAAATGTGCAAACTAACATAAGAACATAAGAAACTCCTTGATTTGACATTCAGAAACTATCTTGCCTTGAGCCAGCAATATAAATAAAATTTGGGTTCCATCCACAAATAAGTAACTTCCATGGCTGGTGATAAAACCCATCACCAATTACATGCCTCATCTAGTTGAAGAAAGGTAGGCTGACTCTGCTAGAGAAGTGCTGAAGCTGACTTCAGCCTGCAGGGACAATTGATTCTACATTTAAAGTATGACAGGAGGCATATTATAAACTGCAACACAAATTTAAGATGTTTACAAATTATTTTCTTCCTTCTCTTCCACCATTTCTTACCCAAAACATGTACTACACTGCAGATTGCAAAATATTTGGGGCGGGGGGGAGAAACATCTGGCTAAAAATGATTGCTCTTTTTCTATTTACATTTACAATCATTTACTTGTATGTTACCAGACTGTTTTAGTGCTCTGCTTCTAAAGAAAATACTTTACTTGTCTTCTGAATCCATTTCAGCTTTTCAGTGTTAATTGCCTTTTCCCCATATGTTCATTATTCTGTGCTTCACGGGTTTTAGTTTACTTTCTTAATCCAGATTTAGGTCATGTTGGCTTAGTTTCTTCTCTCATTAATAGCATACAGAAGGTATCTGTCGTGGGTTGACCCTGGCTGGATGCTGGGTGACCAAAGCGCTTCTATCACTCGCCCTTCTCAGCTGGACAGGGGAGAGAAAATACAACAAAAGGCTCATGGGCTGAGATCAGGACACGGATATCATTGACCAGTTACTGTCACAGGCAAAACAGACCTGAGATGGGGAAATTGATTTAATTCATTGGCAATTAGAAGTCAGAGTAGGGTAATGAGAAATAAAACACAAACCTTAAAACACCTTCCTCTGCCCCTCCTTCCTTCCTGGGCTCAACTTCACTCCAGATTTTCTCTACTTCCTCCCCCCAAGCAGCACAAGTGGGATAGGGAATGGCTGTGACCAGTTCATAAAGCATTGTCTCCATTTCTCCTTCCTTCTCAGGGGAGGACTCTTCACATTCTTCCTTGCTCTAGTGTGGGGTCCCTCTCGCAAGAGACAGTCCTCCATTAACTTCTTCAATGTGTCCTGCCCATAGGCTGTAGTTCCTTTTGAACTGCTCCAGCATGGGTCCTTTTTCATGGGATGCGGTTCTTTGGGCACAGAGTGCTTCGGTGTGGGTCCCCCATAGCATCACAAGTCCATACCTGATCCAGTATGCAGTTCTCTCTCCACAGGTCCACAGGGGCTCCTGCTCCAGCGCAGACTTCCCATAGAGTCATAGTATTCTTTGGACATCCACCTGCTAAAGCATGGGCCCCTCCACAGGCTGCTGGTGGAAGTCTGCTCCACTGTGGACCTCCATGGGCTGCAGAAGAATCTCTGTTCCAGCACCTGGAGCACCTCCTACCCCTCCTTCTTCACTGGTCTTGGTGTCTGCAGAGTTGTTTCTTTCACATTTTTCTCACTCCTCTCACCGTTGTTGCTGCTTCAGGGTTTCCCTTTGCCTCCTCAAATATACTCTCAACAAGGCACTGACTACCTTCTTTCATATAAATGCTTTCATACCTAAAAGTTGATAAATGTGCCTCATTTTTGATTACCAGCTCTGCCTTCTTTTACTTGGATGCAGTACAAAAATGCTCACTGATATTTTATTAAACAATAATCCATACCATCAGGACATAAACTAGATTAATTTGCACATCCAGAATTCATTTGAGATTATGCTTTTTTACTAAATCAAATGGCAAGAATAAAAGTGTTTCTTATACCATTGGTTTAAGTAGAGGTGGTAACACAATCACCACAAGAACGTAAGAATGATTTGTACATAACTAAGGCACAGTCCTATCATTGCCTTTCAGTGCTGTCAGAGCAGAGCACCTTGCCTAAACAGCTTAACATCTCTGAGGTGTATATAAATGTATCTGACAGTTTCTGTGCTACTTGGCATTCCCTGTATGTGATGCTGTGATGAGCACTGAGTGGAGATCTGAGTTCTCTGCATATGTAAGACAGAATATTCTTTGCAGGCTGCTTCTCCTTCCTTCTTCTTCTTCTCTTCATTTTAATTAAGAAAAACAGCAAAATCCCTAAGAAAAGCAACCCAAGAGCCACCAGTCCACCCATAACTTCAAAGGCTGCAATCCTGGAGCAGAGCAGCTGACCAGGTAGGCATAGCCACGGACAGAGCATGTGTTTCACTACCTGAAGTTGAATAATGACCAAGGGCAGTTTTTTATATCATGATATATCAGAGTCCAATAGTAATTTGGAAAGAGTGCTGCATCTAACATTGGATTTACAGCTTGCTTATAGTGTGGGGATCATGAAAACTATGATTATTATTGCGGCTTTGGTCCTTGACATCCATATGATAGTTTCTATCTGGTGCTCCATATCTACTGGTTATAAATTCATGGCACATAAAATTCCCATAGGCATTTTGCAGGTATATTATAGTAGTACCCATGGGAATTTTGCCTAATTTGTCAAGATTATGCTTAACATGTCTCATCACTACACATGTACTTGGTAGGCCAAATTGGAATGTGATGATTGCATAAAAGTATTTGTGTTTATATTTTGTAGGGAAAATATTAAATATTATAATAACATACATTATATTATCATTAAATATTAAATATTATAATCTGTGCACATTCATATTTCCTGAGGTACTTATTTTATTATTGTCTAAATCCATTGTTCCATCTATAGGGTCTTTTGTTTTATCCTAACAGCAGGCAACTGTGTTATGTTTAAAAAAAAGCAGAGCAGAACTCAGGTTAATAGATTATTGGGGTTTTTTAAGACCAAAGAGAGCTGTATAATCCTTTAGTCTGACCTGAATAAGATAGAAGTTGGAGCTTCCTCAAATTACTGCCTTGAGTCTGAATTCACTAGTTGAACTGAGCTACCCAAGCAGGCAGCACCCTGCCTCAACTGCAGCAGCTGTGTGGATGGAGTCCTTCGTCGTCCATGGCAAACTGTTTCAGCAGCTCTTTTTAATAGAATTTAGCACTGGTGTTCCCAGTGAACTTGTGGACTCACGGACCCATGGAGAGAGAAGACAATGCTGGAGCAGGTTTGATGGCAGGATTTGTGACCTGATGGGGGAGCCACATTGGAGCAGTCCATTTCTGAAGAACTGTGCCCAGTGGAAAAGGACTCATGCTGGAGAAGCAGTTCATGAGGAACTACAGTATATGGGAAGGTTTCATGTTGAAGGTTAATGGGGGACTCGGACCTTACACTAGAGCAAGGGAAAAGTGTGAAGAGTCCTCCCCTGAGAAGGAAGGAGAAATGGAGACAATGCTTTATGAACTGGTCACAGCCATTCCCTATCCCACTTGTGCTGCTTGGAGGGAGGAGGTAGAGAAAATCTGGAGTGAAGTTGAGCCCAGGAAGGAAGGAGGGGCAGAGGAAGGTGTTTTAAGGTTTGTGTTTTATTTCTCATTACCCTACTCTGACTTCTAATTGCCAATGAATTAAATCAATTTCCCCATCTCAGGTCTGTTTTGCCTGTGACAGTAACTGGTCAATGATATCCGTGTCCTGATCTCAGCCCATGAGCCTTTTGTTGTATTTTCTCTCCCCTGTCCATCACAGTCAGATATGTAGAAAGGTGAGTATTGTCACACTAAAAATTACTCTAATAGGTCCCGTAACAGAGCAGGGAACTGAAAAGGAACTTCTGGTTTCCGGGCATGCCTTTGTCACCAGACCACCCTAGCTTTCTGTACTATAATCCATGTAGTTTGTGGATCATTTGCTCAATCTTTCAATTATGGACTATGGCCTTTCATTCTACAATACTGCTTTACCTTGAAGATCCCTCCCACCAGTGAGTTTTCCATGTATTTTTTTTTCCTAATTTCAGTAGTGCAAGTCTTCCAAAACACTGTCTTTACCTGTGTCTTTACCTGTTTCAAAGTGAATTAGCTACTGCTTTGAATTTTATGCCTGTTACATTAAAAAAAAAAAAAAAAAAAAAAAAAAAAAAAAAAAAAAAAAAGTATAATTAGAAGGTGAGTTTTCTGCAGGTTAGCTCAAATAAGTTATGGGAACTTCAGAGACAAAATCCTCTGCTGACTTTACACCCTGTATAACCCCTCAGGGACCACCTTCACTGGATTTTCCTGAAGCTGCATCCATGCTAATGAGAGAAAGAAAATCCATAAACCAGTAACTTATCCTGTGGGTTTTGTAATTTATATCATTGAAACATACTTCAGGGAAGCAGGTGTACTAATGTGACAGAGAAAGAGCTTTGCTCATTAACTTCAGTAGTTTAAGTCAGGATAAGATTTGGCCCTAGAGCATTATCTTCTAATCTTTAGATGAAAGCAGGAAAAGCTACTTATGATAGACCCATACACAGGAACAGATGTCAGCTGCTGACCACAAACCATATTTGATATGTTGAAAAAGGGGACTGCTTTCCAGAAAGTCCTAATAAACCTCACTTTGTGTTTCTTTTGGAGAAAATCTCTATCAAAGTGCTCACCTACCCCAGATTTTTATTTTTTTTTCATTCTGGATTATGTGTAAACTCTAACCTATTTTGCTTCAGACTGCGCACAGATAAATCGTTTTCTGCAGTGAAGGATTTTTCAAACTGATCTTATTTAAAAAGTGTTGTTGAACTTCAGAAGATGAATATATCTTCAGTATCAATAACTTCAGCAACACAATATTCTGCAGTCACTACTGTCAATTCTTTACAGCTTGTGTGTTTGTGCTACCAAATATTAAAAAAAATAATACATAAAAGTATGCTTCTTCTTCAGACACTTTCTCACATACAAGCCCTTCTTCCTTCTTTTGTGTTTTTCCTTCAGCTGAGATCTCATTTTGGGCAGATAGATGGGGAATGAAGAGCACAATTCAGTAACCATTGGAAGTATTTAATCTAGATTTAGTGAAAAAAAACCAACTTCCTGTACACACAGACACTTCAGAACCTATTTTGAGGCACTCTGTTAGACAACATATTAAAGGAAACAAAGAAGAGATGAAGTGAAACTACATGAGTTGTTGAGTATGGACCTGGAATGCTCCTTGAGGACGTGCTGTTTCTGACCCATGCCCAAAGGCAAGGAGTGTCCCAAGGCACACAAGCAGAATTTTCTTTAGGTGAATGCGTGAGACCATATGCATTTTCATGCTAGGAAGTCTGCAGCTGCCATAGACTGTGGAGTTTCCCTGCCAAATTCAGAAAAACAGTCATTCAGATTAGTACAGGCTTTATTTCCTGACTACACTCAAAATTATCTGGGCAAAATCAGTGATGTGCTATACTTACTGGTCTCAAAAACAACTGGCTTGAAAGATGTGCCTGAACTTTGGTAAAAAAAAACTTCTCCCCTCTCCCCGCTACCAATATAAACACAGACACTTTTAACATATTAAAAAACTAGAAGCATATTAAAAACTAGAAGCTAGAAGCAGCAGATTAAATATTCTACTGTGTGGAAACTCAGCCCAAATAGGACTGTTTTGACTTCACACAAGAATAACAGCCACTATTTTCTTGTTTTGCCATTAGTGTTGAAGAAGGAGCAAGTTTGCCTCCCCGCTTGCTGGCATGGCATGTTTACAAAGAGGCTCATCAAGACCTTTTAGCAAGAGTTTGTTGAGATGAGCACAAAGTTAATCATTGGCCACACAAGGATTTACAGGCCAGGCTTGAAGTGCTCATGCATCTTTAATATTATGGATAGAGATTTTAATCACATCTGTTCTTATTCTGCTTTCCTTTAATACATCTAGGTGAGAAAATAACTATAAAGGTAATATGAGAGTGACAAAACAAACACTCTGTTTTTTTTATGCTCCCTAAGTAAGGCAGGCACTAACACTAGCAAAAAGTGTTTGCTAGAGGTTCTGTTTTCATCATTCACCCCTCGGATGGTCTCTGCAGTAGCTCATAATGTTGATGGCAGCCTGACAATTACTTTAATATGTTTCATTTCTCTACAACTCAGTTTTAAAGAATTTGCATCAGAAATACCATTAACGGTGGGGACCTCAATAACATTAAGGTTCAGCTTCACATATCTATGTATTCCTCTATGTAGAGGCGTTTTCCTCTACACCTCCCAGGTAAGTACTGCACTTAACACACAAGAAAAAAAAAGTATAACATGAGCCAGGGCAAAGCCCTTGAGGATCAGGGCTTTAGTAGTAAGTAATTCTTATCAGTAACAAATCAATGACCTAAAATATGGATCATGGGGAAACACTTTCTGAATACTAGGACAGAATGCACTTGCCAAAATTCATTTTTACCCTCGTCAACCCCATTCAGATTGATGCCATCTTTCCTGTTACTAAAAAGATCCATACATTCTTCCAACCACCAACTCTGACAATTCTGCTGAGAACTATTTTTCCTAGTACATCATTATAAGTTTGCCTTTAAAATGAGTTATAAGTATCTAAGCCTGAAATATGCCAGAACGGCAGTTAAGGAAGTTCAGAGGAAGAGAAAAAGGTGCTAAGCCTGTCAAGCCGAGACAGCAGAGTGTTATGAATGCAGCTACCTAGAAAATCAGTCACAGGAGAAAGTTAAGCAAAAAAGCAGCTCTCTTCTTGAACTCCACAGTAAATCTGAGTGTGGAGTATTGACTGCCCACTAGAAAAAAAGTTTAGAAACTTTTTATTGAGACTATCAAAGAAATTATTACGCGGTAAGCCCAAAAATGCCAAGGTCAGGTAATTCTTTTGAAAAAAAATTCCAGTAAAATTGTCCCTACATACTTATAAATTTGCCAAAATGGCACAAAATTTATAGCTGTACAATGACTTTGAAAAATAACTGAGAAGCAAGGGATTCAGGTTCATGCAAATACTCAGTACCAAAGCTTGAACCTGAAAAACTGAATAAAAAAATGCATAAAACATACAGGATTTTTCTTTCTTCAGAACTTGTATATCTGAATACACCATCCCTCAGATAATATAGTCCCTCTAAATGGAAATAGAGGAGGTCAGAGTAACTAATTATACTTTTTTGTGGGTTTATGACCTGTATAAAATGAGTTAAAGGCTTCACATTAACCTAATGTAAATAGATGACCACAGAAAATTAGTTTCAAGCAATCTCTTTGTTGATGGCCTCAATAAACCTTTCCAAATCCTTGTAACTATGAAGAATATAAAATCTTTTTACTCTGTTGGTGTTTTGTGTAGATAAACACATTTCTACATGACAACACATTTTAGGAAAGCAAGACTCAGCCTATAGATTAATCTCTTAGTCTCCCCAGGCTTCAAACTTCATTCAAACTACAAAATGATTGGATGAAAGGCCAATTAACAGGCAAAGGGGAAAACATCCATCTCCCCGGCGAGGGAATGTCTGGTAGATGTTCAGAGAGAATCCATATCAGACCTCCCTCCCATAGTCAATAGAGAAGGTCAGTTAACCAGTCTCAAGAGTTCAGTTATTCTTCTAGCCTTGATTTACAGGCTTTCTTCTCCGTTTGTTTTAAAAAAAGAAAACCAAACTGGTCAGGACCACTGCAGTACCCATAACTGGTTTAGGCTGCAGGGAAAAAAAAAAGCACAAATCTACACATTTTAGAATGATGGTGACTAGAAGATTTTGCCTTTTTAGTGGCTTTCATCTAGAGCTAGAAATGCACAAGAAGGAAAGCATGTCCATCTTATCAGTATAACAACGAGATTCTGGCACTTCTTTGTGGGTAAGTTTGCACTTCAAACATCCAGATTGTAAAATCCTGAGTATGAAATGAACTAAGTGTGATAAAATTGAGTGTTAGACCCCATCAAAATTTTAAAAAAAATTTAAAGTGCTTTAAATTAGAGATAGATTAGGCCATCTGGTTTAGGAAATTAAAATGACTTCCCTCCCGCCTTTGGTATTTAACTGTAATTAGATCAATATACATGAAACTTTTCACTTGACCAACAAAAAATTCCATTACCCCTTTTGTCCTGTATTTCTGTCCTTGCACATCTGTCCTTTCATTGTGCAGTTCCAAAACTATGGCTCTGCTATTCCTTTGCTGTACATAGTATATTTTCACAAGAAGAAGTTAGAAGTCTGAAAAGAAAATAAACCTGCCATAGGCTGCAAAGAGGAGTAGGATCAAGCTTCCCATGCAATACAATTCCACTTCCCTGCAGCAGAGTAGCATGAGGTATAAAAAGACCACCAAGTCCTGGTAGGTATGGACAGCTAAGAACAACTGTAGTATTGAACTATAGCTGAAGGGACACATACTGCACATGGATTCCAGAAGTGGCATGTGATATTATTTTTTTTTTTCTTATTCTACAGTACAGCCACCCTGTCACAGTGGAAATGGATACAAATCCTCCTGTAATAGATATTCATTGCTGTGTATACTCTGTGTATACTAGACACTGTATAGATTCATTTGCCAGTAACTTCATTATAGGGCATTTGTAAATTAACAGAGAAAAAAGTGATATTTTTAAGCTCTTTTTAAACCAATTTTCCTATTTTCTTATGGCAATTCAGGTGTAAAAATGTGAGAACTTGCTAATTTTTACGTGTTTAGGGGATTGGCTAGACTTCTTCTTCTTGCATTTGACAGGCAAATCAGCTTCTTGAGACTGTGAAGTCTTCAGTGATAAAATGCTCCTCTGTGTGTTGTCATTAATTTGTAATTTTTTTTGACTGCAAAGCAATTCAAAGTTCCTTAGATCCATTAGGTGGTGTGGTTGGTTTTTTTTCAGGATGGTAAAAGAATTAAGAAATTTGCTCTCCAACCAATCCATCAAGCTACCACTGGGGAGACATGTTTGTGAATGGCATTAAAAAATCCCACGGTGAAGGAATCTGACCTTAGAGCAAACATTACCTGCAGCACTTAACTTAGAAGGAACTTTATTAGATACATCCTGCAATATTTATGTTATAAGGCAAGACTAACTTCTAATCAGGACAGATTCTTCAGGTCTTTCTCGGACTAAAGAACATGACAGCATCAGACAATGAGATAGATACTTGGAAAGTGTGTAAAGGCTTCTGCATTCTGATTCTGAATTACAAAAATTTGCAGAGAATAAGCAAAAAAAAATCTGGCATCCCATAAATCATTCTTTGCATTAAAACATATGGAAAGAGTTTCTTCTCTTATTCTTAAGCTGTCACATCACATTGTAGCAACGACTTAATCAGAAATCTCGCAGCATGCAGCCAGTCTATCCCAGTCCCTTCTGTCACTAACAGAATATGTCTGTTTCTGTCAGAAGAGTGAAGCTACTCAAATCCTGATTTTCTTTATTGCTTAGCCAATATAGCCTTTCATTTCTGGCAGTTAACATACAATAAATATTTAAGGTATCTAATAAAGACAGACAGCTAGAAAAAATAAAAATCAAAGATTTCTCTAGTGCCTCCCTTCATACCGGCTAAAAAACTGCTATTCAGAGTCCTGGAATCAAAGGAACAGGCTTCCTAGGGACATTTGCTTCAATATGGTTGGGTGAAATCTAAATTTCTTTTGTAATTAGCCAGTGAACCTACAGCTATCTGTTCCTGAATGGGGAAATAAAATGTAGGTTTTAATCCCAGATTTATTTTAAGGCCAGCTCTGTACTGAAATAAACCAAGTAGCAGGGGAAAGAAGCTGATTACCAAAGCCATTAACAGGCAAGATGCATAGACACAAAATAGTGACATGGAAAATTTAGAAGTAAGTTTCACAAATGTGGAAATGATAAAAAAAACCCTCAACAACTATTTTCTAAAAGAAGAAAAGGCCAGAACAAAAAGAAGTATCAATATACTACTAATTATGATTTAGAATAAAGTTTTGTTGGACAGTAGTGATGCATGGACTGTTGTAACCCTTCATGAGTGCAGCTGTTTGCTTGTATTTTTGAGTTAAATCAAAAATGGCATGTGTTATACAGAACAGTTCTATTTTGATGGGAGGGAAGTCTTGTGAGTTTATTTGTACCAACTTTTGGCCTATCAATTCTATCAAACTACTTTCTGGAACTCCCATCTCCTCCCTATATCCCTTGTCTCCACAAAAAAAAATAAAATAAAATAAAAATTTCCCAAACCCAACGAAGACAATGAAACCTCTTCTGATGTCTCATCATCCAGGTCTTACGTATTACCTAGAAGCATAGTCATTATATTCTGATAGCATTTAAAACATCTGTCCCCTCTTAATAATGTTGTATAAAAACCACAGCACACTCCTGAGCTGAAAATCCCACCCAAATGAACTAGTTAGTAGGCTATTCGGCCAACTTTCTTTTTCCCTGGGACACCACTCTTCTTTTCAAAAAGATTAAAAACACTGAATTATAAGTCAGAGTCCCAGAATGGTAAGGATTGGAAGGGGTCTTCAGAGATCATCAAGTCCAATCCTTCTGCCAAAGCAGGTTTACCTGGAGCAGGCTGGATGGGAACACATCCAGTCAGGTTTTGAATATCTCTAGAGAAGGAGACTCCACAGCCTCTCTGGACAACCTGCTCCAGTGCTCTGTTACCCTCAAAGTCATAGCTCAGCTTCAAAAAATTGAGTCTATCTAACTGTTGGCATTTCCTAACAGGGAAGTGTAGGTTTAGCAATTCCTAATAGACATTATTCTCTGGAATTCACCAGGTGCAGGGCAGAAGTTCACATCAAATAGCAACAACATAAGTCAGCTTTACATCTGAAGCAGTTGGTTATTCTGATTTGTGTCTCAGCAACACGTGGGTGTCCCAGAAAGGATTTTGGCTCCATTTTAGTAAGTGGTATTTAAATAATGTGAGCCCTGAATAATCAAGGAATCATAGAATGGTCCAGGCCAGAAGGGACCTCTAGGGTCATCTAGTCCGACCTCCCCACAGTCATCAGGGACACCCCCAACTAGACCAGGTTGCCCAGGGCCTTGTTGAGCCTCTCCTTCACAGAATCACAGAATCACTCCTAGAATCTCCATGGAAGGGGCCTCAACCACCTCCCTGGGCAACTTGTTCCAGTGTTCCACTACCCTCAGAGTAAAGAATCTGTTACTAATATCCAATCTTTACTTCTCGA
Source organism: Jacana jacana (assembly GCA_013400555.1). Classification (NCBI taxonomy): domain Eukaryota; kingdom Metazoa; phylum Chordata; class Aves; order Charadriiformes; family Jacanidae; genus Jacana; species Jacana jacana. The sequence continues at coordinate 9,447 of VZTM01025775.1, read as the reverse complement.
GCTTGAAGCCATTGCCCCTCATCCTGTCACTGCAGGCTTTTGTAGACAGATTCTTCCCAGTCCTCCTGTAGGTCCCCTTCAGGTACCAGAAAGTTGCTATTAGGTCTCCCCGGAGCCTTCTCTTCTCCAGGCTGAACAACCCCAGCTCCCTCAGCCTGTCCTCATAGCAAAGGCGCTCTAACACCCTCATCATCTTTGTGGCCCTCCATCGGGACCCATGTGACCCACTCCATCGGGTCCCATGTGACCTACTCCATTGGGTCCATGTCCTTTCTATATTTAGGGCTCTGGACTTGCACACAGTACTCCAGGTGAGGTCTCACCAGAACAGAGCAGAGTGGCAGAATCACCTCTCTGGATCTGCTGGCAACACATCTTTTGATGCAGCCCAGGATGTGATTGGCCTTCTGGGCTGCAAGTGCACACTGCCTGCTCATGTCCAGCTTCTCATCCATCAGCACCCCCAAGTCCCTTTCCTCAGTGCTGCTAATACCTACTCTCTAACAGGAAAAAGGTGAGGAAGAAGGGGTGGCATCTACTAAAACCCTTCTAAGATAAATGACAAATGGTGAATAGAAAATGGTTTTCCATTTTACAGAACCACAGGACAGGTGAGGTTGGAAGGGATCTCTGGAGGTCATCTTGTCCAACCCTCTGCTCAAGCAGAATAACAGCTTTCTTGGGATCATGTCCAGCTGCTTTCTGAATGCCTATAAGGAAGGAGGTTATACCACCTCTCTGGCTTTGTTTCAGAGTTCTGTTCTCCAGACACATTATGAAACTCACTTTAAAAAAGTGTAAATAGAAAAACAAATTGTGATTTTTAAAATTTCTACTGAAAAATAATAATAATTTTTTTTTTCAAATAAATTTGTAGTAATTTTTTAATTGATTTTAGGGCATTCACTGATGGTCAAGTTTTTAATAAGATTAGTGGTCTATATGATCAGCAGCAGAACTCAAATACAAATAGAACATTGATAAGTTTTCCCAAGCTATTGCACAGCACACATTTAATACACTAATGCTTATGCAGAATTTTGCACAAGTGAAAGCAAAATGGGCAGTTATGCAATTATTTTTTTTTAACCAAACTCTTGAATATGTTACATAATAAAAATTTCCATTACCACAGTTGTTACCTTTTTTTTATTTCTTTGTGTAGAAAGGTCTTCCTGTTTGTGTATTACAAAGGAGAATTTATGATCACTCTTTTCTAAGGAAAAGAAGCTAAAATTTGTTTTCTGGGCAGCAAATATATACATGTAATATCCTGGTTTTTCTGTCATCTAGTGTAGTCACTAGATGTAGGGTAGTCACTACCACAACCTTTCTGGAATAAACTCTTCCCATTCTGAAGTTAGTAATTGTGGCATTATCCTTGTCTACTGAAAATTTTCCTTAGACACTGCTTTCACAGATAGCATTGGTCATAAACCTGATCCAAACCCTGCAAACTCAAATAAAATCAAAAGAATAATGGAATTACTTTTTTATTGAAAATAAGTTTTATAATTTTCTCTCAAAAAGGAAGATGATAAATTTTGGTGTCCTAAAGAAACTACAATCAATTTCTGTAAATCTACAGAGTGCAGGAAGACACTTACAGCACTTTGATAGAATGACACCTCAGAAAGTTTTCTGTATTTGCATTCCAAATCAGTATTTTCCCATAGTCTACAGACTAGCAACTGAGAATGAACAAATCCTAAGGACAAACTAATGTAAAATGTCACCTTGTGAAATGCCTTTGGTTACTCCACTACAAGCAAGCAAGCAAGCAAATGGGAAGAGGCAAGGGGCGTGATCAGGGGAAAAAGTCTTTAAAGGAGATTTAACATTAAATTCATAGATGGAGCCCTGTCCCTGAAGAAACAACTTCCAAAAAATGCATACAAAAAAGCAATTCTGAAGGCAGTACTAATCTTTCTTCTCTTCATGCATTGAAACTCATATTTGGTCTTATAAATTACCGCTCACAGAAAATAAGAAGCCCAAAAGGACTAAATAACAATTAACTCTTAAGAATACTAGGGATAGATCTATCTCCTTTCTGTGCTGGATCCCTGTGGGAAACATAAACAGGATTTGACCCTAGCTGAACTTGACCTTGTCCCTAGATATACCCTATGCACACTGAAGAAATGCACTTAACCTGAAATGAGCAAGTGCCAAATGAGAAAATTTTGAGACTTGACTCTAAAAAGTAATTTGGCAGCAATTGAAAGCATTCAGATCTGGAAACTGTAAGAGCGAGTTTCCAGACAAGCTTTGCAGTGTTTCTTAGCATTAGCAAGGCTAATAATAAATTCAAGTTAGTTCCAACACTGCCAACACAGTCACTATGGCACTGGACTACTTCCATTATGGGATCTGGCAGATGGTGGTAAGTGCAGTTACCCACAGTCTTTTTTTTTCCAAATGAAATTAAAGTAAACAAGAGATATCAATTTTTGTATGTCTATATTTTGCCCTTTGGGAAAAAAGAAAAGGAAAAGAGGAGGAAAGAAAAATTAAAAAGAAATCTTAAAATTACTTACTTAAAAAAAGAACTAATTACCTTTTTCCAGTAATAAAAACATCAAATAAATGAGTTTCAAAGAAACTTTTAACATTCAACAAAGAAATAAAATTCCAAGTTCTAACAGGAGTGAGGTATGAAATGATTTCTCATGAAAAAATAATATTATATTTGAGGTGCTGTAATGGTCTTTCCTTCACAAGCATGTTAGAGTAAATTATCAGTGACTCCTTTATGCCAATCAAATGCTATTAATGTCAAAAACCTTGGTGAAAGGAAAGCTTACCTTTTTTACATCCATTTTTTAATACTACTGGATGAGATCCTTAAGTAAGATGTCACACAGAATACCGATTTCAGCCAGCAGGTCATGAATTTTTTTTTTTTTCTGATGGTCCAGATGTGTCTTTCCCAGTCCTAATATTCAACCAATAAAAGAAAAGGGCAATAATCCCCACTGGAGCTCTTGCCTAACACTAGGTTTCCCTTTCAAGAATTTTCAATGAAGGTCAACAATGGCAAGATGTATGGTCTGATTATTTGGATGTTTATAAAGCATTTGACAACTTTCTGTGAGACATGCCTTCTTTCAAGGAACAAGACAGAGGAACTAGATGAGAGCAAAGAAAATGTGGTATAAGAGGGAAAATAATACAGTGTGAAGTACTTATAAAAAGTTTTTATTTCTAAGTCAATTGCTAATTTCCAAGGAGTATGAGTTTGCCATCTGCTGCTGCTCAAATCATATGTGAAGGGTCTTCTGCTGAAGAAGATCTGTTGAGCATATGAAATACTGAGACCAAGAGCAATACTTTGGAGCTTCCTGACTGCTGTAGTAATTCTTAGAAGACTGGAATTATTTAGAGGCAATATAGATGCAACGAAGGTAGAGAATAGATCCAGTTCCACAAATCATTGACTTGTGAAGCAGATAGCACTTGGCTGTGATGATTTTCAATAGATAATAGACTGGGAGAGCAGAACGATAGTGATTGGACTCCTCACAACAAAAACGAAGTCTCCCCATTAAAGTCACATTTGAAAAAGGGAATATATTATAGTTTGACATAGTTAGAGAAGGTATAATTGAAAGTCATACCTGCTCCCTCTGTAGTCAAGACTGTTTCTTCAGAGGATGTGTTGATTGCTTCATGAGCCTGCTGAGAAGATGCCGTCTGAGGGTAACTCATAGGATGGGGAGGACATGTAAAAGCTCTGTTGTGGTTCTCTCCATCAGATTCAAGGAAGAAAGTCAGGATCTCAGGATTTGCTATATGCTTTCATAGCCCAAAAAAGACTGGAAGCCTTTCCTGGAGCAAGACACCTGAGTAATGGGTAGAAGCACAGCTATAGGAATTAATGCAAAAAGAGACAGTCTTATTAGTGTTACCACTGCAAGGGCGTTCTCTGCATGGGTAATCCATGTGTTGACCTTCTGAATTTACTTTAAGGAATAAAGGACAGCACCTTTAAGATTGGTAAGATTCAGAGGGAAGGGCTCAGATTACCACTGCAATTAAAGCATACACTAAAGAACACGTTGCACTGGACAAACATAAAAACTATTCTCATAACCATTCATCATCTTCATTTGTTTCCTTCTTTATGATTTGTCTTCTAGATAGCACTGCTTGGGCATAATGCCTTTTGCTATATGGCGGCTGTTGTGGTCCTCCATAGGGTAAAGGCAAAGCCCAATGGACATCAATGCCTTTGGTTCCATGTGTTCCATTTTCGATATATTGATATCCTTACACTGACTCAATGAATATCTTTAGTGGCACATGAACTTCCTCCTCCAGAACTCAAGGGGGTTTGAAAAACTGATATTCACTTTCTCTAAGATGCCTATGATTTTATCATGCTCTATTATATCTCCACTTATCACCTTTACTCATGGACTGAGCACCCCAAGTTTTTTATCTTCTGCGTATGAACCAATATTACCTTTAATTATCCTCATCATCCTTTCCTGTAACTTTTATACTCTAGAAACAGGGACGACACAGAGATTAGTACACAGAAGGAGTAGCACGTGCTTATAGAGTGACATAAATTATGTTCTTTGGGTTTTTTTCTCTATTTATTTCCATTGTCTCTAAAATAGTTCCTGATAAAACAATTTTTTTTTGACTGTCATTGAGCATTCAAGTTATATTTTAAAGAATTTTGTGTATAAATCTATTCTAAATCATTATCCATTTCTGAACCAGTAATATTTAATTTTTGCCAATTAGATCTTGCCATGTATGCAAAGTTAGTTCCTAAACACCATGTTGTGTTTCATAGATGGACAAGACAAAATCAGCTCACACTGTCCGAACATGCATTGTTGATTGTAAAGTTATGAGGTGGATTGTAAAATCCTGAAAAGGACATTAGCTCTGACAAATAAATTGAATCATATATCTCTGCCTTACTGCAGTTGGTATTCTTACTAAATGCTTCTTAACTTTCAGTTGGGATGATTTCAAATTTAAATTTGCCTTGAAACTGCATAATTTAGCTCATTTCTTAGCAACGTGACTATGAAAAAATTTCAGGAAGCTCTGGAAATTTCACTGCAGTAATCATTTGATGACATCAAGCTGAGTGGTTTGGTTGATGTGCCAGAGGCATGAGATGACATCCAGAGGGACCTGGGCAAGCTCAAGAAATGGGGCCATGTGAACCTTATGAAGTTGAATAAAGCCAAGTGCAAGGTCCTGCACATGGGTCAGGGCAATCACTGGTATATATACAGGCATGGAGAAAAAAAGTTGAGAGCAGCCCCGCAGAGAAGGACAAGGGCATACTAGCGGATGAAAAGCTGACCAGAAAAGGCCAGCAATGCGCGCACAGTCCAGAGAATCAACCGTGTCTTAGGTCACATCAAATGAAGTGTGGCCAGGGGGGCAATTCTGCCCCTCTACTTTGAGCTAATGAGATCTCAACTAAGTATTGCATCCAGCTCTGAAGCCTTCAGCACAGGAAAGACAGGAACCTGTTGGAGTGGGTCCAAACGAGTGCCACAAAAACAATCAGAGGGATGGAGCATCTCTCCTGTGAAGACAGGTTGAGAAAGTTGGGTTGTTCAGCCTGGAAAAGAGAAGGATCTGAGTAAACTTTTCCATACCTAAAGGGAGCTTATAAGAAAAATGGGCACAGATTTTTTAGTAAGGCGTGCTGTGATAGGGCAAGGGGTAATGGTTTTAAACTAAAAGAGGGTAGATCCAGACTTAGCAATAAGGAATTTTTTTCATAATGAGGGTGGTGAAACCCTGGAACAGGTTACCCAAAGAGGTGGTAGATGCCCCATCCCTGAAAACAGTCAAGGCCAGTTTAGACAGAGGATGGACTAGATGACATTTAAAGGTCCTTTCCAACCCAAACTCTTCTATGCTTCTACGATCCTTTCAAAAATCAGCTCTTTTTGTTCTTGGATTCAACTAAAGGATTGTGGAAGCCATTGCTTTCTAAGCAAAGCACCTGACATACTTAAGAATGTTAGCATTCTTAATGTGGAGAAAAAAAAAAAACACAACAAAATGAAACAAAGAAGGAATAATTAGGTTTAAAATGGTGATTAACATGCATAACTCTCAACACAATTAGTTTTTTAAGCAATTTTGTCACCAAAAAATACTACACCCATAGAATACAGCAAATTATGATAATGCAGTATCATTTCTTCCATCCTGAGGGAGAGTGACTGGAATCTCTTCTCATGTGAAAAATGTAGCTTTGGCAATGTACAGATGCTTGCTCCATGAGTAGGTATAATCCAAGAAATGTGGGATAAAGCATTGGCTGCAGATAAAGATCACAAGACTAATAGAGCTTTAGAAAAAGTATTGAAGGGAGAAAGAATGGCATGTAGTTTTCTCACTCTCACTGGGTGACTATTTTTCAGATCTCTGCCTTGGTAGTTTGCTATTTTTTAGATTCGGTTTTTCTCCACCTTGCTATAATTTCTTTATTTTTCCAGCAATAGTGTGATGGAGAACACTTTAAAAGTGAAGTTAACAAGAAAAATTAGAAAAAACGCTCTCAGGCACAATATTTCTTTCTTTTTTGAGACAGATAAAACAGCAGGGAAAAGCAGCTAGCTATTCTGTGCTTATAGTCCAGCCAGGAGACGTGGAAAGTTGATACACCTGACAGGGCAAATGTCTTTTACAAAGTTAAAGTCCAGAGCTCGCAGAGGCTGCTGTTGTGGGACTATCCAGTTTGCATGAACTCACTATGCAAGAGAAAAATCTTTCCCTCTCCTTCATCAGGCTTGGGCAGGTAGCAGCAGCCACAGCACTACTACATACTCCTTAGGTTTATGCAATTCCCCTTCAGCAAATCTTTAATCTGTGGCAGAGCTGATTCCTCTGCGGTCAGGTTTCAATGTAACTACATCAGCTGCACAGGAGCAAGGGGAAGGACAGTGGAGATGAGACATGCCAGGCAGTTTTAGGTTTCTGAAACCCTGTGCTGCTCACGATAGCGATGTTCACTCTGCTGTCAAAGGAAGTGTGTGCTGCATGGCAAGGTTCTTGTTTGCTTGCAGAAAGAAAAAAGACCTATTCCTGTACAGCAGCAAATAATAGAAATTTTATGCAATTTTACTCCTGCTGTTGAGATTAATAGGCCTTTTTTTCCCCATTGTTCTGTAGTGGTTTTCAAAGAGCAGTGAAGTGGGAAAGAATTTAAGACAAATTGACCTGTAATTAACAGTAAAAGACATGCATTTCAGATTTGAAAAGGGGAAAAAGAGTTTATTTCACTCACTTTCTCATAATAATTGAAATACAAATAAGGCCAGAGAAAAGTTAACCAGGCAGCTAGTGCTTATGGTGTAAGCCAGATCTATGAATCATAGGAGTGAACTGTAAATTAGGGGATCTACTCATTACCTGTTTGGCCTTAAGATATACCTTGTGCCAGCACTGACAATTCTTTTATCTTTACAAAAATGATACAGGGAATTTACTTAGATGACAATGCGTTTTCTGCCAGTATTTCTGATTCAAATGAAAGCGACTATGCAGAGAGATAAAATAGTAATGCAATTTCCACTACATAAAAATCAAGCTATCTCAATGGACAAAAAAATAGAATTTTCAACAGCATTATTCCACTTTTACATCAGAATATAAGTAAATTACCATTTGTATGAACAACAACTCTGAACAATTCCCTGCATTAAGGCAAGCATTTGTAATGGATGTAGTAGATTACACCTGGGAAAACACCTGCTATAAACTACTTATTCTGAGGAATTCTTCAATGTGCCAGTAACATGTTCTCAGCTTCTAGGTTGGTCAACGGTGCAATTCCTACAGCTGCTTTGTGCCATGACGCCACTGTGGGAGTTGAACTTGTCTCAGAACTCACATGTAGTTTCTGACTTGAATGACATACCATAAAGCTAGATAACCTAATAAAAACATATGCGTTGGGAAATTACGAGGGGAAAGAGCAGCATAAGCAATGATCTTGGAAGCCTCACCCTTTTTTAGTCAGTGATAGATAGGATTAGTCAGCTACTCAAATACATAGTGCTACTCCTACACTGCCTTGTTCTGATTTTTCCCCTGCCTTCCTTTTCTTTGATCTTGCCTTACTTACAACATTACTTTGCTGCTGTTGGTGAATTAATAAAATTGCATCCTGTGAGCAAAAATTATATTCAAGTACATTTTCATGGCATAAAGTAAAACTGTTGGTAGGTTTCTTTACAAAATTATAGAGTAATCAGTCTTATTTAAACCACAAATTTCAAGCTGCTGTGTCTTAAAAGGAGCCTCCTTCCTATGTTCTGGCAAGATTTCTAGGGACAGATCATAGAGGTCTTACTGCTGAAGAAAGCAGCCCTACTCAGCATTTGATTTCCTCCTTTACATTGGAAACTAGTCTACATTTCTAGAAAACAGATAAACACTAAAAGAGACAAACAAAATATAAAATATAAAATAGATAAACACTAGAAAATAGATAAATGACTTCACACTTCACACAAAAGATTTTGAATTAAAGCATGTCAGTTCCTTAACACTAATGTAGCATAATAGAACATGCAGAAGTTTAGTAAAACTGAGCAAGTCCTGAAGTTTTGCATAATGCTCAAAACCAATTGATTTTTAATTACAGTATCCTTTCAGATAACTGCATTTTATTGGGAAATTAAAGAAAAAAAAGAATCACAGCATTATGGCTGCAAAATTGGACTCTTACTATAGAGTGTTATGGCTAGGATTTTTTCTAAGTCAGGAAAGGCTAAGTAATCTTTGATAGCTTTCAAACAAAATCAACAAAGTTTTTCATTAATCACCACTCTGTTCTAACATTCCAAACTTGGTAAAAGTTGGTGTGACCCTCCAGCCCCCTCGGGCACATAGAAACCACAGAATAGAATCACATAATTGTTTAGTTTGGAAAATACCTTTAAGGTAGAGTCCAACTGTCAACCTAGCCTGCCAAATCCACCACTAAACCATGTCCCTTGGTACTACAACTACACATCTGAAGATCTCCAAGGGTGGTGGCCCAACTACTTCCCTGGACAGCCTGTTCCAGTGCTTGACAATCCTTTCAGTGAATAAAGTATTCTTAATATCTAAGCTAAACCTTCCCTAGTGGCAATTGAAGGCATTTCCTTTCATCCTATTGCTTGGGACCCCCACCTTCCTACAACCTCCTTATTGTAGAGTGATATAGTCTCCCCTCAGCTTCCTTTTCTCCAGGCTAAACACCTTCAGTTCCCTCATCCACTCCTCAAAAGACTTGTGCTGTAGACCCATTCAATCAATCAAAATCAATCAGCATTACAGTTACAGTGGAAGAGATACAATCTCCTCTTCTTTGTGGGGTCTAAAGTCCAGTGGACAACTCTGATCTCACCAAAACATGTTTGTATGTAAACCTGTGAGGTAAACAAACTATGAAAAGTGAATTTG
>VZTM01025770.1:782-16053 GCA_013400555.1 Jacana jacana | reverse complement strand
GTAAAGGGAGGGGAGCGGTTTGGGTTTTTCTGTTTGTATTTCAATAGCAAGATTTTGTTGGTTTTTTTCTCCCCAATAAACGGGCAATGAATTTTGGAGAAGAAAATCAGAGTATGGCAAATGATTTTAGCCTCACCTCCTGTGGAAGCAAAATACATGTTTACTGAGTGTTTGTGCAGTGACCCCTGTATCTGCAGAAAAACTTATTTTAATTCAGTGGCCAGCTTCAAACATCTTAAGAAGACTGATAGATTCCTACAAACTCTGAGAAAACGGATGGCAGAGTGTGGTAGAAAACTTCTGTAAATGTCCCCTGGAAGGGCTACAGGCAAAGAAAAAGCTACATCATTAAATTGCACACTGTTAACCACTGGAGAATGGGGAGCAGGGAGAGAAAGAGTAAACAATAAGCCAGCCAGCCCTTATAAGCCTGCCATAAGAGAAGGCTTCGGTTGGAGTTTGCATTCTTCGGCACCAAAGTCAATCAACCATGAAAAACAAATCTTTAAGAGACCAAGCTTCATTAGTTCCAGTACTCACTGGGTGATGTGATTTAATTGCAGCACCACCTAAAGCAATGTTATGCAGCCCGTAGTCTGTGGATAATGGACAGTCAATGAAATATCAAAAGCAAGTAAAAACCAGAAAATCCTGCACAGCCATATTCTCCCGTAAATACAAGCAAAATGAAAGAGGAGAAAAAAGATAAGGATAAAATGTTGATCTTTGGGTATTTTTGTCTCTAAAAGGCCATTGTAACGACTACAGCGCAGTAAGCACAAGACGGTCTTTGAGTTTGTTTTTCTTCCAGAGGTTAGACATTCCTTCATTGAAAAGATTGAGAAATGTAGTGGTCTAGAGAATACAGTCAGAGAATCCAGGTTCTGATTGTTGTAAGAAACCGCATGTACTTTTACCTTTATCGCCCTTTTTACGTAGCATAACTGAAAATGCTCAAGTGGAGGTAATTTGTGTTTGCCCTTTGTGAGAGCAGGGCCCAAGTGAAGCAGAGTCAGGCACCACTTTGAGCTTCTAGTTACACTTGTCTTTTCTTGATCCTTCTCTGAGTATTAATCAGAAAAACTAAGAAATCCCAATTTTCAACTTGGTATTTTCTGAGACTAACCATCTGTTTTTCCTCCTAACATTAGGGTGGCTGTTATAATGTTAATGGTTATATTCTATTGTATATATTATATATATGGTTCATACTGCATTTCTGTGCAGAACTCTTGCTACGACTTTCTTTTATTCTAAGGAAAAACAAAGGGCTTTTGAACCTCAGCTTTCTCCTGACCTGCCTCTGTGACCTTACTTGGATTCTTACCTGCAGGCCTTTTTTTCTGAAGCTTTAGTATTGCTTTTGTCTCTGAAAATCCTCTCTTCCTGAACTGGAGATAAGAATTAGAATAAGGACCTGTACGTATATCAGTAAATAAAACAGACTTACAAATGCATGCATGTGTTTCAGCAACTGCTTGTGAAAGTCTTTTTTTGTCAGGTATTTTCGGTATAGTACTGTTTTGTTTCTTTATGTATAATTCAACCGCTTAATGTAAATTAAATGCATTTCAATTTTAAGGCAATACACATCCTTCATAGAATATAGTAGTTTTGGCGAACAGTTCTTTCCACTATTATTTAAACTATTAATAGGAATAGATTAGAGAATGTTTAGCTTTGCCACTTTCAGCTTTCTTATTATTCTCTGTTTTAATGCAGCTACTAGGCATTGTCCCCAGATTGTGATTAAAGTTTCACTAGCAATTTGTGCATGTTGTATATTTTAAAACAAGACATAAAATTTTTACTTATGTATACTCCATTTGCTATTTACAATTATTTAGGCACAAAAGAGAGTAATAATATTTTTAAATTGTTATATTTAAAACATTTTTTTTTCTTACACAGGAGTGTTTTAACCAATTAAACATTAATGTGGAACAACACTTGTATATTCACTGTAGAAATCAATTTACTGTTGTTCTTTAAAAGCATTTAAAAATGCTTTGCAGCTTTTCTTCCACATTCTGCACATTCAATTTAACATGTAAAATTTTTAGCACAAATCTGAAGAAGTTACAAAAGATGCATTTGAAATAGAGCTGCCCTTCTGATTTTTTTGTCTTCCACATTCATCTAGATGACATCGTGTGCTTTGGTGGGCCAGTTTGTGATGCAGTCACTAAAATATCATGAGTAATTCAATGAAGTCTAAGTATTTCCTTCTGTAATCTCAGCTGTCTGTGATGTAGTATGATGTAGTGAGCTTCTGCTCTGAGTGAAAGACCATGACTTTTAGTTCAGAAAATACGGGTTTTTCCATAGTTCTTTCTCTGATGTAAGACTTTGAAGAAGAGGGTTAGGTCAGAATTTTCAAGAGCACATACTTCTCTATGCAAAGGTATGTGGAAGATATATGTGGAAGATAGGCTCAAATAGCTCTATTTTGCTGTGTTTTTAAAGGGTGAGTCCTATCTTGCACATCTCTGTGTATGAACTGTAGGCGTCTCTTTTGGCTCTGTACCAGGCACTGAGTGATTTACAGAGCTGACGTGAGATACTGTGCACCAAAAAGTCTGTTTTATGAATATGGCCTCAGGGATGGTTCCTATTTTCAGAAAACAGTACTACTCATCAGCCTTCTTACATTCACTGGGTGGTTGGTAGGAAAAAAATGAAAGCAAGGTTGAAAGGAGAAAGCTGATGGAAGATGGATTGCTTGGAATAACAGGAATCAGCAAGATTAATGTCCATATACTACATCATCATCATCATTACTATTACTATTACTGATTACAGACTATTATTATTACAGATCATCTTGAGTGTCATCACAAACCATGTAATGGACAATGAGGGGATCAGGCCTAGTCAGCATGGGTTTATGAAAGGCAGGTCCTGCCTGACGAACCTGATCTCTTTCTGTGGCGAGATGATCCGACTGTTGGATGAGGGGAAGACAGTGGATATTGTATACCTGGACTTTCGAAAAGCATCTGACACTATCCCCCAGCAAATTCTCATGGAACAGCTGGCTGCTTATGGCCTGGATGAGCATACGATCTGCTGGATCGAGTACTGGCTGGAAGGACAGTCACAAAGAGTGGTGCTCAATGGAGTTACATCCAGCTGGCAGCCAGTCACAAGTGGTATTCCTCAGGGCTCAGTATCGGGGCCATTTCTGTGTAAAGTCTGTATTAATCATCTTGACAAATATATAGAGAGCACCATCAGGAAATTTGCAGATGAGATTAAGTTAGGTGGGAGTGTTGATCCGCATGAGAGCAGGGAAGTTCTACAGAGGGACTTAGATTGGATCGATGGGCAGTTAATGGCATGCGCTTCCACAAGGCCAAGTGCTGGGTCCTGCACTTGGGTCACAACAACCCCATGCAGCGCTACAGACTTGGGGAAGCGTGGCTATAGGAAAGAACTTTGTAGAGTAGGTCTGATGGTTGGACTTTGTGATCCTAAGGGTCTCTTCTAACCTGAATGATTCTATGATTCTATGTTGTTCTGAATGAGTAGCAACTGAATATGAGCCAGCAGTGTACCCAGGTGCCCTAGAATGCCAATGGCATCCTGGCTTGTATTAGAAATAGTGTGACCAGCAGAAGCAGGGTGGTGATTGTCCTCCTGTACTCAGCACTGGTGAGGCCACACCTTGAGTCTTGTCCATTTATGGGCACCTCAGCACAAGAGAGATCTCGCGGGGCTGGAGTGAGTGCAGAGGCAGGCTACAAAACTGGTGAAGGGCCTTAAGAATAGGTCTTATGAGGAGAGACTGAGGGAGCTGGGAGTGTTTAGTTTGAGGAAGAGGAGGCTGAGGGGAGACCTCATCACTCTCTACAACTGCTTGAAAGGGCATTGTAGAGAGGTTGGTGCTGGTCTCTTCTCACAGGTAATTAGCAATAGAACAATAGGGAATGGCTGCAATCTGCAGAGTAGGTTTAAACTGGACATTAGAAAAAAATTCTTCACAGAAAGGGTGGTCAGTCACTGGAATTGGCTGCCCATGGAGGTGGTGGAGTCACCATCCCTGAATGTGTTTTAGATTAGATGTGGTGTTGAGGGATATGGTGTAGGGGAGAACTTCGTAGAGTAGGGCTGATGGTTGGACTCAATGATCCTGAGGGTCTCTTCCAGCCTAAATGATTCTGTGATTTAATGAAACAAACAAACAAAAATATTCTACTCCTGCTAAGAATTCTAATAATTCTTGAGGGAGAAAGAATACATAGCATATGGCAATGTTACATGGACCAGAATAGTTTCTTTTAAGACATACCGTTTTTCCGCTCTGGAATTAAAAGGCTAATGCTGCTTTGGTATTCATGAAGGAAGGATTAACTAGAGGGAGTAGTATTTACGTAGAGTTTGTTGAAATTAACAACAGTGTTATGTTCAAAAAAATAATAGTTTTGTAACACAAAAGATGTGACTCGTTTTCAGCCCTTTAAAAAAATTACAAGGAAAAAAGGTATATGGAGTGATGTAACACTTTTGAGACAGTTGATTCCTGTATTTAACTCTGCACAATGTTCAAAAATGGTTTTCCAGCAATATCCAGTGATGTTTCTTGATACTTCCTTCCAGTAAAATAACAGTTTATTTGAAAATGCTGAAACATTCTAACGTGTTGAATGCATATAATAATATAAAAATGTCAGTTAGCAAGGCCAAGTTCCCTAATGATATTTTGTTGTGAACTAAATGAAAAAATACATTTACAAGGAGAGAGTTTACTGGCATTTCTGAAATACAAGTCTTTACTTTTCTGTTTCCCTAGATGTATCACATTAAGTTTGTTAAGGAGCATACTAGTCTTGCCATACTGAGGGAACTCACAGGCCATTTTTTTTATTTGTCTTGGGGTATAAGTTTATTTTCATATTTATTTTATGAAAGTAAAATGCAAAGAAAATGAGAGAAGTTAACGAAAGTGGAACTCCATGAAACAAGAGACTCGTGGCAACAAAGTGAGAACTCATATGATTTTGGATATTAAATTATTATTTTAATGGCAATTGACTGAAGGTTTGAGGTCAGTCAGTATTCTAATGGGAAATGGTAAGAAAAGCAGAAGGAAGTGTAGATATTTCTGTGTAAGTAATATCCCTTCTAAGGCAAAGACAATCCAGAGTTATTCTGAAATAGTACGTTCACAGCAAACAACTGTTTGGCCTTACTGCAAAGCTATGGCAATTTGTTCTTGTTCAATTACATTAGCCTCTTGGTAGTAATTGAATCAGATTTCTTTCCTCAAATGTTAAGCATAAGAATGATCCATGTACTTAGCCTTTACTGTTTCCAAGGTATTACTTTTACTTTTTCAGCAGCTGTGCTTGCTGCACTGCCAGTGGCCAGAGAACAGACACAAGGCTTGGACAACAGCTAAAATGCTGTAATTCCATTTTCAGTCAATCTGGATTACGTTGTAATGGAGATGAGAAGGCATTTTCTTTTAAAAAACAAAGCTTGAACATACAGATTTAGCCTAAAAGTTACTTTTTTTTTTTTCTATTTAAAAGGATTATAAAGTTTCACTGTCTTTTGTAAGATACTGAAAAACATGCAAATAAATAATTGCAAGACTGCTAACAAGACTAAGCTGCAAGCAATGGGTTTTTTTTATTGCAACTAACATAACTCTCAAAGCTGGGTTGGTTCCAATCAGAATACTCAAGTCAAGTGATCTTTGGGAAGGAGTTTAATTTTTTAATCATTAGTGAGTGGAGTTGAGTCTTTGTTCCACAGTGGTCAGTTATTAAAATCTCTTTTGGTCTTCAGCATTGCCAGTATTTCAGTTATGAAAGGGCTGTTTTCTTGTCCTGCTGACCTGGAAGGTCTGTGTGAGTTTAATACATTATTTTTCTGCATGATTTAATGCAAAATCTGCCATCTAACATTCCAAAATACTTGTTGCTTTTCTCTTCTGAAAATCACTGTTTGCAGATTATAGAGCAAGTATAAAGTGGATCAGGGAAAGTCACTGTATGGGGAGTTTTTCCATTGAGTTCAATCATTCACATACTGAGAAAAAGAACTGATTTAGGCCCAGCCAGTAAACTGACTGGTTGTAATTTCTCTGATGTATCTAATCCACTTGATCACATGGAAGATATCTATAAGGAATTATCTGCATGTGCAGCAATAGTGGTGGTTTCTTAATTTTAGTTTTAATACAAAATTAGTTTATTCTGATTTTTTTTCTCTTTCTGTGTTTTAGCTAGATGACTCTTTTTAGCTACAGTAGTTCTGTCTGAAAAGGTACTATCATGCCCAAGCATCTAGCTTTCCAAAAGCCAAAGAGGTTAGTTTAGTTTAAATTCAGAAAATCTTATACTATCATTGGTTCCCATACTTTTCTAAGTTCACTTTTACCCAGGGCTCTTTTTGAGAGAGCCCTCATATGATACATGATAAATATGATAATATGATAAATGCCATTTTAATTTGCTTTTGGATGGGATCAAGATACTTACAGCTTGGAAACAGGTCATTAATTAATTTCATGTGGCTTACAGCCTGGAAGAAGGTGGGAACAAGCCATTGTATTAATGTGCAGAAAGCAACACTAATCACAGAATCACAGAATATCAGGGATTGGAACGGAACTTGAAAGATCATCTAGTCCAATCCCCCTGCCGGAGCAGGAACACCTAGAGCAGGTCACACAGGAACGAGTCCAGGTGGGTTTTGAATGTCTCCAGAGAAGAAGAATTGTGTTTGTTATTATTGATAATGACCACTCATGTATAGGCCATAAATACATGAATATTTTCTGTAGGGAGGTGGTAAAGAATTCTTTGGTTTAAGAAGACAAAAAGTGTTTTGGATTTTGCTTCACAACTTAAGTTTCATCTTGAATAAAGGATGGGTTTTTTTCTCAGCTTAGCAATAACTTTACTATTGTCTGGTCTTTGTCCTGAGGTAAGATCCCTTCACTATTGAGTATTTTTCATATTATGTATGTAAGACTGTGCCTGACTGTGGAGGGCTGGAGTGCAGCTGTATCATGCACTGTGAATGTATGCACATATACATGACCATTTCAAGCTGACAAAACACCCATTAAGTTGGTGGATCCCATTTGTAAAAGTGAAGTGATAGACTATTTTCTGAAATTTAGGTATTAGTTATGTTAGTGTTACAGGTAGAGAAGCCTTTGAGCTGAGCGTAAGCATCATTTTTCTTAGTGAAGGAGAAACTGCACTACCAAATGGGCAAAATATGACTTGGTCTGCATTACTGCTTATCTTGTAAAAGTCATCCTATTGCAGCTAGTATTAACTTTCCCTGTGTTAGGAGATACCTTCTGAGAAACAGCTTTTTTCTCCTCAGATTGATACCCATTACTTGAGAGAAACACAATACTGTCATCAAGCGAAATTTCCATAAGATTGGGCACTTCTTAGCTGGTATCAGAGTACTATTAGACTGTGTTGTTTCACTTTTTCAGGTTTATGACAGGGTTTGGTATTGGTCTGTTATTTCTGAACTTCTGATTTCCTAGAGACAGACTGTCTGTTTCTCTCTTGGTGGAATTAGATCATTGTCCCCAGTTCTGGATGCTGTGTGTGATTTTGCCAGAATATGTCAGTTATTTGCTCTTTCAGTGATTTCAAATACTGTCCGAATAATAATCTGTTTTAGTTTACCAGCGTCCTTGGGTAGGTGATAGAACACTTTTGGGAGACTTAAATGTCCAAAAGGTTTTATTTATTTTTCTTTCTGCTTCTATTGTGTACTTCATAAGTGCACAAACTGAAATGTTTTGAGAGAGTTTTTAGTAATCATCATTCTCATTAATGTTCCTGGTGCTGTGCCCAAAACTAGGCTTAATTGGTGCACTTCAGAAGATGTGTACTAATTGGAAAGAGGCCAGGGCAAACCAACAGCTTTTATCAGACATCTAGAAAATGTGATCTACAAGGAAAGACTGAGTTTGTTTAGGTTGTTTAGCACAATGAAAGAGAAAACAGAAGGTCTTTTCAGGGTAGTTATTCTTTGATGACAATTTGACCTACTCGTAGGAGGGTAAATTATGTATTATTGGTAAGATTATTTGAGAAATAAATCTTTTTACAAGAATCTTCTGCTAGAACTTCTGGGCTAGGCCTTGAGAAATGCATGCTCAGTTTTTGTCTCTTTTTGCCAAAGTGGCCTTGGGAAATCACTCCGTTCTTTGATCCGCCAGCACTAACGTGTTAATATTTTTCCATTCTGTGTTGTTTATAGGGCTTAAACCAATTAGGACTTTGGCACTGAAAAGAGAACTCTGGCAGGCTTGAAGCTTTTGATTCTAAAATTGCTCTAGGCAAACTTTGTTCAGCCTCTGACTCTTCAAAATGTCTAAATTCACCTGTCATTTGATTTCAGAGTTTTCCAGTTGGTTTGCTGGATTTCTGCCTTTTTTTGTATTTTGCAGAGTATTGTCTCAGTCTGAACAAGTTAAGTCTTGCTTAAACTCACTTAGAAGCAGGAACTGGTACAACTCCAAGTTATTTCCTGTCCTGCATAGTCACTGTGTACATCTTCAAGAAGTCCAGAGACCTAAAATCCCTTGGTTTCAGGGCCTACTTTAATCTGGTTTCCAGTGTCTCAGACTTGCAAGTTCATGCCTTAAAATTATGCTGGTTAGGACATTTAATTGAGCCTGGGTTGTTCAGCAGCTAGCCAAAAACTATTTCAGCTCTTTCACTGTTGGCTATAGATAAAGAAGTGGCTCTGGCAGCAGAGACCAGTCCCAAGATCTCCCTGCTGAGATATTTAATTGATAAGTTAATGCAGTTGTTGGCATCTATACCTAGGAGCAGCCTCCCTTTCCAGCACTGGATAGCCCACTTATGCTCCCGAAAAGTATAGCTGTGCCCTGTGCTCAGCATCTATTTTTGATCAGCAGTATTTGTCTCTGCTCGGCGTGCAGGATCTGTTTTGCCTTGCTTAAGCTGTCCAGACAGTACGTGGAGAGAAATAAATCTGAATGTTAGGGCAGCCTGTGAAGTGGCCGTGTACTTGGCAGGCTTCCAGTTTTTTAGCTCTTAGGCTGCCTGCTCTGACGGTGGGTGAAGGGAGTCTTTATCTTAAGAGCTATAGGCATTGTAATACAAATTAAAACATACCTACATACCAAGGTACCTCACCTGTTTTGTATGTAAAATCAAAGAGTAGAACATATTTGAAAGGTTCTCCATTTTAGTTGCTATCACTTCATTAGAATACAAGTGAGTATTGTTTGGTAAATACGTTTTGTCTGCAGCATTTCAGAGGCTCATTACTTATATAGAACAGTGTTATCACTTTTATTCCCTAACAGCACAAAGCCTAAGTAGAAGAAAAAAAAAATTGCAGTAGTTTAAACCTGTTTGAAGGCAGAGAGGTGGTTCAACTTTGTCCTCTATCATTCTTCGCAGATGGTACATTCCTCATATTACGAATCTCAGCATTTAAATAAAAGCAGCAGCTGCCTGAACCTGAACCTAACCATGATTAAGGCAATGCTGATTATGGTTGTACTTCTGTGAATCCTGTACCTCCTTGGTTGTTGTTGCTTCTTTAATCTCCTGTTCCCACCCTTCCCAGTGTGTATACCCACAGTTGTCTGCAGTAAACTCTTCAGTTTTAGGGGCTTTGCTTAAAAACACTCTGGGATATTAAACCCTATCTGTGTATTTCACACGAAAAAATTAGGGTCTCCATATTTATTGTTCTGAGCTGGCATTTAAAATATTTGATTGGCTGTTATTTCTCACAAATGAAAATTTACTGCTTATCCTGCTGCTTAGAAACTATAGAAACATCAGATAAGCTTAGTTTGCCTAATGATCAGTACTATTTAACTCTCCTATAGGGGGAAATGATGTCTGATACCATTCATTGAGTGATATTTAAGAACGATATGGGTCTTCCCATAGCAGTGATTTTCTTTTGGAGTTGGAAGTCCTTGCTGTCAATGAAGAGGCTTCTGAGATTAATCCTGTATGTAGTTCCTTAAGAAGGTAGCAGACTTTCTTTTTTTTTTTTTTTTTTTTTTTTTTTTTTCATTTTTGAGATCATTAGAGCAGCATAAGCACTACTTAGCGTAATTCCAGTCAATAATGCCTATTAGTAAATTACTAATCACTTTTCCCACCTTCATTTTTCTTTGTATTGGATTCTAGTATTTGCACTGCTTTTATATCCCTGGAGTTTAAATATCCCACTCCTAAAAAAGAATATACCATCCATAGTTTTGCCAGTGCACGTGGAATACAGCACCTTGCATCCTAAATAATACTTATAATAAAGAACTTTCTGGTTTCTTGATATCCTGTTTGCTCTCCTGTTTTCTGGCTAGGGCTCAATTCCAGTTCAGGGCTGTAGGGTTCACAGAACTCCAAGTTCTTGAATGAATGGCTGCAATCTGCCTTAGTAACTTAATTTTTTTTGGAGTTAGTTCAGAAATGTGGAGCTGCTCACTTCAAGGACAAGACTGGACAGCTGGATGGAATGTTTGTTCAAGGTCTAACCCACACTCTTGAGACTTGTGCAAGGAAACTTTTGATTTGCTGAGAGATACTTAGATAAAATAGCACTAAGTGCACATGTGATTAGAAGGAGTAGGTCTGATTGGAAATGCCGGCATTTTGATCAGTGAGTTAATACTTTTGGCAAGCGTTTATTTTAATGCAAAACTTGGCGTGTGCTTTGTTAAGGATAAAGTCCTGAGAGATTAAGATAAACTACAAATTATAAATTATTTGTCATGATTCAATCATGAGGACTGATCTAAAAAACATTGGAGGAAAAATCTACACTGATATGATTATTGCAGGGGCGTTGTACTACATGACTTTTAAAGGTCCCTTCCAACCCAAATCGTTCTATGGTTCTTTGATTATGTATTACCCTTAGACTGACAGCCTCTGTTTCATGGTGGAGGATGTTAACTGTTACTGCTCTTTTTTAAGAGAAAAACATTAAAGCTCACACCTTTAAATGACAGACTCTTTGCATCAGAATAATGGAAATAAGGCTCTGATATGTAAATGATGAGATGATTTTATGCAGTCACTTTTTACTATCATGCTTTAATACCAGTGGCTTTCTGGCTAGCACTGGTTTCAGTGACTTTCAGTCCTTGGTGAAAAGCCAATACCTATATTGAGCAAAATGAGGAAGGTTCGGGCAGCTGGCTTCCAATGTACTAAATTGAATAGTCCTGTTTAATTAGTTAAATGGTCAAACCTTTGAACAGAACTGAAATGTACCTACTCAGTGCTCTAATTGTAGATTTTGAAGACCAGAGAGAAGTAGAGATAATAGTGTTGGCAGAACTTCTCAGCTATTGTCTCCTGCCAAGGCGGAGTGTTAAAGAAATGTGCTCCAAGACATTGATAGTATCAGCCGTCAACACATCTAAGGGTTCTAAGAAAATCTTATCTTTTTTCAGTTAGCTACTCAGTGCTTTGTGATCTGTGCTGGGCACAGTGACCATGCTGACTAGCTACCTAGCACAATAATTCTTCTCAGCATCCGGGCTGAGAATAGTTCTTCACAGCACCCCAGGCTGCTGCACTGGGCAGCTTGAAGGACAGGCTTTGGTTTTTCTCGCAAACCTTGTGTATCTGGCTCACTTGAACACAGCAACATGCTCACCCTTCAGGTTCTAACCCTGCTCCCACTGAATTCCGTAGGAGCGTTGTCATTTCTTCCAGAAGAGCAGATTAGTGGGCTGTCATCTAGAGCAGTTTTTACTGTATGTATTTATACGCTTTTGTTACATCACTTGTTAATTTTTTGGTGCCATAAAACGATTTGATAACATATTGTTTAAAGTAATTTGGAATTTGTTTGTGGTTTCCATGCATCCACAAAAGTCAAAATATTTGCTATAAATAAACTTCATCTGTTTTATTTTGGCTCCTTTGGCTTCTGCACATTTGTAACAGTGTTAGTACTCTCCCGTCGTGTAACAGATGAGAGATAAAACACTTTGGTTTTGTAACAGTTAAGATGGTTCAATCCTGTCTTTTGCTAATACATATCTCATTGAGCCGTTTCTGTCAAGGCTCTGGTCTAAGGGGAAGAGTTTTAAAAAGAATAATTTTGGCTTTTTGAATTTTAAAAATTCCCTTAGAGTAAAGAATATGTGGCCTACTTGGTTTTGTTTCATGGTTTGTCCAGACAAGGGGCACTTTTTGTCCCCAGACTCTGCCCTACTCAAGCTTGTTTGTTTTTTGGTTAATACTGCAGAGGTTGTAAACAACACTGATCAGCTGAACTTGACTGAAGTATCAATATAGGTATAAAGAATTTTTATGATCTTAGATCAGGCCTGTAATTATTTGATTGGTCTTATTTGCTTCTTGTGCTGCATGGTATGAAGAGAATGATGTAAATCAGCTTAGCTGAAAATGCAAAGAGTTTCATTTGCTTTATATCACTTTAATGAATTTTATTATGAATCTTCTAAAGCTTTTAATTGTTCTTTAAATTTTCACTGGAATAAATTATTGTGAAGCAACATTTTCAATTTGCTCTAGATTGACTTACCCAGCGTTGGCTCTCTGAATATCTATCCAACATGTGACTCAGTAGAAAATTGTGTAGTCGATGCATGTGTGTGCATGCGTGTGTACAGGTATGCACAGATTACAAAACAGAAGTTTAACACAGCACAAAAGAAAAACAGTATATACATTTCAATATAATATTCGAGATAAGAATATTTAGTTTTTCTAGATCGGAAAATGAGAAAACGTGGACATTATCTTACCAAGGCCCTTGCAACTTCTACCTGCGCTTTTTCCAACTCAGTCTGAGTTGCTGTTACATGTGTTAAGTAGCAAGTTAGAACATGTAATCAACTTCCATAGATTACATTTTTGTTAAGTAATGCTGGAAAGCATTGCTGTGTTCCCTGTATCCTGTCTCCAACATCCCTTGTGCCTGTGCAACGGAACTTAGGGTTTCGCTGGCTGTCTCCAAGCTGACAGAGATGAACACGTAGCAGCTTGCACTGAGTGTGAAAAAGGGCACACGGGACAAAGTTATAAGGTCCCTCATGAGGAAATGAGCACTTTCTTCCATTTCAGAAATAGAACAATTAGTTTCACCTTGTTAGTGTTTTTCTGATAGTAAATTGCCTATACTGGTTTGTATATTTTCCTCTTAAACTTAGCTGCTACCTGTCACTATTGAGAAAGCAAAAAAAGATTTCAGGAAGCTCTTCAAACACTGGTGACAACAGATTCCACCATTCTTGAGGGTGAGAGCCACCCCTGGGTATGTCAGTCGATGACAGACAGTAATTGCAATGACAGAGTAAAAAAAGTATTTTAACCAGAAATTCTGCAATAACCACCTCCGTACAGGACGGTACTTTTAAATCATTTTTAAAGTCAGCGCTTCAGGCCTGTATCTTCCAAGAGACTCAGAACTTTTAAGTGTCATGTTAACAGATGAGTTATGCTATAAAAATAGCACCTGTCATTAGGCTTGTAACTTATTTATTGCAGTTATCTGTTGCATACTTTCACAGCAATTAGTATTTTGCTTTTCAGTCCTGGAGAAGCTCCAAGCTAACTTGTGCACTAAGATGAGATTGTCAGTGACTGTTCTCTACATCTGGAACGTTTGCAGTAACACTGCCAGCTGAGTTATGTGAGTTGGAATTTTTTGTTGTTGTTGTTGTTTGTATCGCAATTCCCAGTAAATATGGATTCCAAATAGTCAAATGTTTCTCACTCTGTGTCATTTATATGAAAATTTTTACCTGGGTTCAAGAGGTTTGTCTTGATGTTTCTTGAGTCCCATTCCTTATTTTCTCTTTGTCATTTGAGAGATATCCCAATATATTGGATGATTTTCTCTGTGTTTCAGATGAGGGTTTGTGTGCTGTAAACTGTTTTAACTGTCTCATAGATATTACAGCCGTTTATCACATCTTTTTTTTCAGTGCTTTATATTGCACAATTTCTCGACACTCTTTGGTAAAGCAATCCAGTTGTCCAGCACATCACTGGATTTTGTCATGTCTCTTAAACCAGTATAGTAATCTTCATGCTAACAGCTTTGTAATTCTGATGCAAATCCAAATGATGGCCAGCTATCACTCCATTCACATACTTCAGATCTGCTGGTTTGGTCTTAAGTAGACTTGTTGAAGTGGTAAATATTTTTTTTAATATTTAAAAAAAAATATTTTAAAAATATAAAAATATTTAATATTTCACACAGGTATGAAGACTAATTTAATAACAAAAGAATGTAGTAAATTATATTATTTATAGAAAAAGCTAGGTGTTTGAGGACTTATAACTCTAAGGTCTTAATTCCCTTCGTAGTCTGTTGCTTCTCTTGCTTATTCTTAAATTGAGTATAACTGATGCCTAGTACATCCTGGCCTTGCTTTGCAAATATCTAGAAAGTTGTTTTGAAAAAAGCATCAGTCAACACTGATGCTGTCCTTCCCGTAGCCTAAAGACCAGTTCTGCTGACAACACAGTCGTGTCAGCTGCAATTCCGGCTCGTTTCTGTCTGAACCAACAGTATCCACAGACTGTAGCAATAGCAGCTGCATATCTTCCCCGGCACAGAATGATTTAGGGTGGAGAGCAGATTCTTTCCCCTTCAAATCATTTCAGAAAATTCTTGGCAGAAACCCAGCTGATTTGTTTTGTTCAAGTAGGGAGGTTTGATTTATCAGTACAGAAAAAGTATTCATGTACTGTGCTGAATTGTGTGAAGACCGTTTCTGTGTCCCAGGCCACTTGACTTTGTTACTCGCCTGCTCACGACAAAAAGCTTTTAATGCAATTATTAAAACATATAGGGAAATGCAAATTTGAGAGAATATAGCCCTATTACTTTTTTCATTGTAGTTTGTGATATAGTACCACATAGTTTGTGATACAGGTGTGAACTAGAAAGCATTGGTCACAGATTAAACTGGGAAATGCAAAATAAGCAATGCAAAGTAGTGGAAGCAGTGCAAGGAAGCAACTGCACACGCCAAAATGAAACTGCAGTCCACAAATTTTACAGTTTAGGGTTTTTGTTTTTCTTTTTCTTTTTTCTTTCTTTCTTTTTTTCTTTCTTTTTTCTTTTTTTTTTTCTTTCTCTTTATTTTATTTCCTGAATTACCAGGTCAAAGAAGCTTTGATAAGATTTGATAAGGTTTGATAATATTTGTATTATTTTCTTGTACACATTTCTTTTTAGTCATTTTTTTCTAAATTCCTACTAACTTATTTCTAAAGGAAACTCTCTGAAAGTATTTTTT
>VZTM01025724.1:0-21055 GCA_013400555.1 Jacana jacana | reverse complement strand
TTTTCGTTTTTTCTTTTTCTTTTTCATCTTTTTTCTTTTTATTTCTTTTTCGTTTTTTTCTTTTTCTTTTTTGTCTTTTTCTTCTTTTTCATCTTTTTCTTTTTCTCTTTTTCTTTTTCTCTTTCTTTTTACTTTCTCTTTTTCTTTTTCTCTTTCTCTTTTTCTTTTCTTTTTCTTTCTCTTTTTCTTTTTCTTTTTGTCTTTNTTCTTTTTCTCTTTCTTTTTACTTTCTCTTTTTCTTTTTCTCTTTCTCTTTTTCTTTTCTTTTTCTTTCTCTTTTTCTTTTTCTTTTTGTCTTTTTCTTTTTATTTTTCTGTTTTTTCTTTTTGTTTTCCTTTTTCTCTTTTTCTTTTTTTTCTTTCTCTTTTTCTTCTTCTCTTTTTCTTTTTCTCTTTTTCTTATTCGTCTTTTTCCTTTTTTTTTCTCTTTCTTTTTTTTTTCCTATTTTTCTTTCTCTTTTTCTTTCCCTTTTTCTTCTTTTTCTTTTTTCTCTTTTTCTTTTTTCTTTTTCTTTTTCTTTTTCCTCTTTTTCTTTCCCTTTTTCTTCTGTTTCTTTTTCCTTTTCTCTGTTTTTTTCTTTCTTTTTTTCTTTTTCTTTTTCATTTTCTTTCTTTTCCTTTTTTTTTTCTTTCTTTTTCATTTTCTCTTTTTTCTTTTTTCTTTTCATTTTCAATTTTATTTTTCATCTTTTCCTTTTTATCTTTTTCTTTCTCTTTTTCTTTTTCTCTTTCTGTTTCCCTTTTTCTTTCTCTTTTTCTTTCCCTTTTTCTTCTTTTTCTTTTTTCTCTTTTTCTTTTTCCCTGTTTCTTTTTCTACTTTTTCTTTTTCATCTTTTTGTTTTTCATTTTTTCTTTTTCTTTCTCTCTTTTTCTTTCTCTTTTTCTTTTTCTCTTTTTCTTTTTCTCCTTTTCTTTTTCGTCTTTTTCTTCTTTTTTTTTCTTAATCGTCTTTTTCTTTTTCTCTTTTTATTTTTTCTTTTTCTTTCCCTTTTTTCTTTTTTCTTTTTTCTTTTTTCTTGTTCTTTTTCTTTTTCATCTTTTTCTTTCTCTTTTTCTTTCCCTTTTTCCCTTTATTCTTTTTCTCTTTTTCTTTTTCTCTGTTTCTTTTTCCGCTTTTTCTTTTTCTTTTTCTCTTTTTCTTGTTCTTTTTCTTTTTCTCTTTTTTCTTTTCCTCTTTTTCTTTCTCTTTTTCTTTCCCCTTTTCTTCGTTTTATTTTTTCCTTTGTTTTATTTTTTTATTTTCTTTATCTTTGCTCTTTTTCTTTCTCTTTTTCCTTCCCATTTCTTTTTTTCATGTTTTCTTTTTCTTTCTTATTATTTTTCTTCTTTTGTTTTCCTTTTTCTTTCCCTTTCTCTTCTTTTTCTTTTTCTTTTTCTTTTTTTTTTAATTCTTTTTCTTTTTCCTTTTTCTCTTTCTTTTTCTTTCTCTTTCTCTTTTTCTTTTTCTCCTTTTGTTTTCTCTTTTTCTTTCCCTTTTTCTTCTTTTTTTTTTCTTTTTCGTCTTTCTCTTTTTCTTTCCTTTTTTCTTCTTCTTTCTTTTTTCTTTTTCTTCTTTCGCTTTTTCTTTCCCTTTCCCTTTTTCTTCTTTTCCTTTTCCTTTTCCTTTTTTTCTTTTTTTTCTTTCTTTTCTTTTTTTTTTTCTCTTTGTTCTTTTTATTTTTATACACATACACTTTTTTGAAGCAATGGCTGCTTTAGCAGCTGGTTTGGGATGTAAAACGACTCTAAGAGCAAGCTGAGCTTGCTGAGGGGGGGGATGTGACCCTGCCCAGCCCTCATGACCCCCAAATCCCCCCTCCCTGAACTCCACACTGCTGTTGAGCCCTTGGAGTATTTGGTGAAAAATAAAAGGTCACACCTCAGTTCTTTTACCACCAGACAACTGAATTCCTACTGGGAGTCTCTCTTTTTAGACTGCAGCCCCCTGAGCAGTGCTCGGAAGGGACCTGGCAACTGGTGCATGGCTGGGTTGGATGGGAAAAGCCCATGGGGGGAGCGGAGCAGAGGGAGAATGTGCTGACAGCAGCGCTCAAAGCTTGACCCAAGAAGACTTTGAGTTTCCATGGGGCAATAACGTGCTGGTTACTCTGTAGTTGAGAATCCTAGAAAGGTTAGAGTACCATCGCTGCCTCTCCTGAGTTGGATAAATGATTCAGGGATATTTTTATTTTTTGGGGGGTATTTTTGGACAGAAAAAAAGCTTTGGTTAACAGTAGCCCCAGTACTGGAGTCACAAGGATGCTGCTGGGGATAGAACCATAGAATGGTTAGAGTTGGAAGGGACCTCAGGGATCATCCAGTTCCAACACCCCTGCCCTGGGCAGGGACACCTCCCACCAGCCCAGGTGGCTCCAAGCCCCCTCCAACCCAGCCTTGAACCCCTCCAGGGATGGGGCAGCCACAGCTTCTCAGGGCAGCCTGTTCCAGGCTCTCACCACACTCACACCAAAGAACTTATTTCTGGTATTCAATCTAAATCTCCCCTCTTTCAATTTAAAACCTTTACCACTTGTCCTGTCACTCCACTCCCCAGCAAAGAGTCCCTCCCCAGTTCTCCTGTAGCCCCTTCAGATACTGGAAGGCTGCTCTAAGGTGTCCTCAGAGACTTCTTCAAGCTGAACAACCCCAGCTCCATCAGCCAGTCTTTACAGCAGAGATCTTCCATCCCTCTGGTCATCTTGGTGGCCCTCCGTTGGACCCATTCCATCAGGTCCATGTTCTTCCTGTGCTGAGGACTCCAGAGGTGGACACAGCACTCCAGGTGGAGCACTCACTACTCATGAGTGCAGAGTAGTGAGACCCCATCCAATTTTAATTAGCTTTAGAATTAGTTGCATGAACCAGAACTGGCTAAATTGAAGTCTGCTCTCAGCTTGTGAAAGAGTCCTGGTTTTGACGTTGTGTCTGTGGCTGAGAACTTCTTCCCTGCTCTTAAACATCACAGCTAAAGCTGCCCTGCTGCCCCAAAAGCTCTGCTTGAACCAATGCAGGGGTGCATCAGCCTGGGTTTTTGCAGCTCTCCAATTCCCCAGCCCTCTGAGAAGACTTCCAGCAGGACCATGCCTAGTCCTAGCAGACCACAAAGAGCAGGAAGAGGCGAGGCCCCCTGACCCTGACACCCCAGATGGCCCAGGGTTGGAGCAGCACACAGGGGAGACCCACCAGTGGTTCTCCCTGTCCCACCATATGTGTTGTCCTCTAACACCCAGGCAATTAATGCCATTCCCAAGGCCTGTTATCGCACCTTACTGTGTATTGGACCAGAAACTCTGAGGATAAAACCTTGGTGAGTTGAAAGAAAAAGAAAAAAAAAAAAGCCAACAAAAAAAGGTGGGTTTGGCAGATAGTAATTGAATGTACCACCATATAAACTTCAACCTCTGCTCTGGTCCTGGAGAAGAGAAAGAAAGCCCCATTAGGGAGGTGATTGTCCCCCTGTGCTCAGCACTGGGGAGGTCACCCCTTGAGTCTGGTGCCCAGTTCTGGGCACCTCAGCACAAGAGAGATATCGAGGTGCTGGAGTGAGTACAGAGGAGGGACACGGAGCTGGGGAAGGGCCTGGAGAAGAAATCTCATGAGGAGCCACTGAGGGAGTTAGGACTGTTTAGTTTGAGGAAGAGGAGGCTGAGGGGAGACCTCATCCCTCTCTCCAACTGCTTGAAAGGGCATTGCAGAGAGGTTGGTGCTGGTCTCTTCTCCCGGGCAATGAGCGATAGAAGGAGAGGGAATGGCTGCAAGCTGCAGCAGGGTAGGGTTAGGCTGGCCATGAGGAAAAAGGTTTTCCCAGAGAGAGTGGTCAGTCAGTGGAATCAGCTGCCCAGGGAGGGGGTGGAGTCCCCATCCCTGACTGTGTTTCAGAGTAGATTGGATGTGGTGTTGAGGGATCTGGTGTAGGGGAGAACTTGTAGAGTAGGGCTGATGGTTGGACTGGATGATCCCAAGGGTCTCTTCCAACCTGAATAATTCCATGATTCTATGATTCTATGATCCAGGCTCTGCCAGGGACGTAGAGAATCCAAGGAATGACACTGGTAGCTGTAAACAACTGACTGGACAAAGGAAAATGAAATATCTCCCACTGGTGACTTTTAAGGAAAAATCTTTGTCTTTTTGAAAGATGACAGCCCAGGTGCTCAGCATCAAACGGAAGCATCAGATGTGTTAGGAAGGCCTATGTGCCACCGTCACCCATGTGCCACTGCCAGAAATAAAACAGCATATATTTCATTAGCTGGGAAAGAAAAGCGTCACAGGTACGAGGGGGACAGGCCTGATCTCTCAGCAGTTCCCTGGTGACGCTTCATCCCTCCAGCCTCCAGCAATTAACTCCACCGCAGGGAGGTCCCTTCCAACCCTGACAGTTCTGTGACTGTGAGAGACACAGACCAGGGGAAGCCATGGGCAGGGAGGGAGAGGGAAGGAGCAGAACCGAAATCTCCTGCTGCCTGGCATCAGTTTGGGTTACAAACAGCAGAGAACCTTCATGGCTCTTAGGGAGGAGAGGAGACTACCTGCCTGGGCAGGCGTTTGCCCACTGGGGACTGTTTTGCTTCCTCCCACGCAGTTTTAAGAGCACTGAAGATGCTCCTGACACAGTAGCGTTCCGAATTCCCAGCCATTTCTGGAAGAGCCTCTTGCTTCTTCCCCCGCTTACTGCCTGCCTGCCTTAATTTTGCAGTTACTTACCAGTAACTGAATTGATTAAATTAATTTTTCAGTTACTTACCAGTAACTGAATTTATTAAAAAAAAACCCAGTATTCTGAAAATTCAAGTCAGAGTCGAACTAAATACAAACCAGACAAGAAGTATGGCAGTACTCCAGTATCTCACCCCTAAAAATTCTCATTGGAGCTTGTGAAATAGGACCAACTTGTCCCAATTTGGCAGACAGAATAAACTAAAATAACAGGATATCTAGACACAAACAAAGGGAGATTAAAAATAAAAATTAAAAAAAAAAAAAGAGGGGGATAAAAGTTTAATTTCCCAGGCTCTGTCTGCAGCCATGGGAGATGGGGAGGGAAGAGCATGAAAGACCCAGGGAAAATAATTTGGATTTCTGTCTCTGAAACAGTTTCTCCCCCTCTCCCAAGCCATGAATCAAGGCAGACTTGTCTCTCAGCGCTGCATTATTAAATCTCCACCAATCTTACATTCCAGTTTGTGCCCATTCCCTCTTGTCCTGTCCCTGGGCACCACTGAAAAAAGACTGGTCCCATCCTCCTGACACCCACCCTTTAAGGATTTACAGGCATTGATCAGATCCCCCCACAGTCTTCTCCAGACTCAAAAAACCCTCAGCCTTTCCTCATCAGAGAGATGCTCCAGTCTCTGTTCATCCTTGTAGTCCTCTGCTATCCCCTCTCCAGCAGTTCCCTGTCCTTCTTGAACTGGGGAGCCCAGAACTGGACCCAGTGCTCCCGATGAAGCCTCCCCAGGACAGAGCAGAGTGGGGAGGATGACCTCCCTCCACCTGCTGCTCACACTCTTCCTGGTGCCCCTCAGAAATCCCTGAAATGTATTTTCCACTCAGCAGCATCTGGTGGCTGAGCTGACTTTCCCCTGTGTATAGGGAATTCCCACCACACCAGGCAAAGGGGAGCCAAGCAGAACCCCGATGACCTTGGCCCAGCCTGCAGAGCCAACCATAATAAAACAAAAAAAGTGGGTTTTCCAGTTTCCTATGTAGAGGAACCTTTGTGGTATTCCTTGGTTATTTCTTAAATAAGTACTGCCACAGACGTCTCCAGCCTGGGCACAGGCAGGGTGGCAGGGAGGGACAAGCAGGAAAGCGGGTAACGCCATGAGCCAAGCAACCACGACAATGCAAGCATCCAGCTCGATGTTCTGGATTTAAAGAGACCAAAGCTCTTCCAAAAGCATTCCAAGTATGAAAAGTAATTTTTAAAATGTAATTATAACTTCAAGCTATAATAGACTGGGCTCACCTATCCCCATCCTCTGTGCCGTCCCTCACCCTCCTGGGAGCTTCCCTTTTATTTATTTATTGTCTCAGAGACTCGTTTCAAATTCCCATATGAATTTCCAAAAAACAAAAGTTTAATTACATGCATTTTCCAACAGTAATTCACAGGTCTGAGCCAAATTAAACCCTTCTGGGCACTTAAGTAGTGATTTCACGCATGACACGAGAGCTGCCTTTTGTTGTTGTTGTTGTTGTTTCATCTTCTTTCAAAGGGATATGAACGGCGTGAAAAGAGGAACAAGGTGTTCACTAACAATTTCCTCAGTGAGCAAAGACCCTGGGGGTGAAAGCACATCAGGGCAGGGGTGGGGAAGAAAGAACTGCGGAGCTCGAGACTCCCCATCATCCCAACCCTGCAACACCATCCATGTCCCCGAGACCTATAAATCACAGCTATCACTAAGAACACAAGGAGGTAAATCAGAGACGTGGCTCTAAATTAATATGTTGGCACAATAAGGTTTTCTGCCACGAGAAAAGGAGGAGAAATAAAACAAACCATTACCCCCAGCAAGAGGTGTCCATGCCCTGAGTGGCAGAGCCACGGCACAGCCCCAGCTACCTCCCTGAAGAGCAGCACATCAGATGCTTGGGGAGAAAATAAATAAATAAATAAACAACCCCCCCACAAACCACAAGGGAGAAAGAGAAGAGAGAGGATTGAAAATATCTGACTCTGCGTCATTAACTTCAGCTCTGACTGCGAAACTAATTACAAGGTCCTGAATATCAGCAGCTACTGAGGAAAAGAGTAATCCTGGTTAAAAGCATCAGCATTTATATATATATATATATAAGACTTACATTATAGCTATATAATATATGTAAAATACGTTCTGTTTACCAGCACGATGAGGTCAACCACAGTTTTTATATATTATATTCATATTTTATACAATGACATTATACATAATGATTGTATGTAACGATGGTTGGACTCGGTGATCCTGATGGTTGGATTCCATGATCCCAAAGGTCTTTCCTGACCCGAATGATTCTGTGATTCCATACAAATGTGTGCTTGTCTGTAGCAGAAGGAGGAAGGGGCTGTGCTGAGCCGACCCCAGTAACTCCATATCCCGAAGCGGCTGAGGGGAACCGTCCCAGCATGAGGATGGTTACCCCTCATTCTGGGGCGGGGGACACGGCCCTCCCCTCGAAGGCACACTCAGCCCTTGCATCCCCACAGTCTGGTTTCCTGGGTTTATTAGAGCAGAAATAATGAAAACCTAAAACCCAATTAAGTTTAATAAGTTTTTTGGTGTTTTTTTTTTTTCCTTTCATGAGAGCTGGCGGACACATTAACTGCCAAATTATAGATTAATTCTGCTCATTGAGCTGCAAATGTTTTGGCAGAAATAAAATGTGTCTTTCACAAAGGAGGGAGAAGTCTTCTTCTTCCAACAGGTAACCTAGTCGTGGTAATATAGAATTAATTCAGCTTAATGGCCTGGAACTGCTGCCTTTTAGGGGCTCTGCTGGACTTGAAACCGAGTGATTCTGGCACAGGATGGGTCCATCTGTGCAGGGGGTGCTCTCAGAAGGAAAGAAAATGTGATTTTTTACTCTTGGAGCTCTTTTCCCTCAGCGACTTGGCCTCCCAGCAGGTCTGGGTCGGAGGCGTGAGCAAGGAGAGGTTGTGCCCTTCAATGGGATAAATCTGATCAAAACCATACTCAAACTGCTGAAGAAAATGCTGGAATTCCTCATCCCCTGGCATGTCCTTACCAGAGAACCCAGAGAAGATGGAGCAGTGGTTTGGCTCCTGGCCACATCCTGCAGCTGGTTCAAGCTTAAGACGAGGTTCAAACGTTTCAGAAGACCTTCACATGCAGGAAAGGAGGAGTTGGCATAGCCCCCTTGATATTGTCCTCCTGCCTCGTTCTGCCTTGCAGAACATCCCTTCCAAAGGACAAAAGCAGGAAAAAAAAGGCTGAGAGAGTTGGGGGAGTTCAGCCTGGAGAAGACAAAGCTCCAGGGAGAATTTGGAGCCCCTTCCAATCCCTCCAGGGGCTCCAGGAAAGCTGGGGAGGGACTCTGGATAAGGGAGGGGAGCCATAGGATGAAGGGAGGGAAGATGGAGCTGAGATGTGGGGAAGAACTTCTTTGGTGTGAGGGTGGTGAGAGCCTGGCCCAGGTTGCCCCGAGAAGCTGTGGCTGCCCCATCCCTGGAGGGGTTCAAGGCCAGGTTGGAGGGGGCTTGGAGCAGCCTGGTGTGGTGGGGGATGTCCCTGCCCTGAGCAGGGGATGGCACTGGATGGGCTTTAAGGTCTCTTCCAATCTAAACCATAGCAATTCTATACTGGACACTATGCTGGGATGGGGGGCACGCTGGGGGACAAATCCAGCTCCTCAAGCAGGAACGGTGGCCTTTTGCTCCGTGAAAAACCAATATGGCAGTTAGGAAAACGGCACACCGGGGGCTGCCACCGCTATATTTAGCTTCTCCTGCTGCTGTTTCCGTTGTGCCAGACTGAATTTATTTCTACTAAATAACCATTAAATTGATCTGTTTGGACAGAAGCGGCATTGCGGTATTTTAAATAAACTTTTATTGCATTTGTTCAACCTATAAATGCTGAACTGAAGGCAGCCAGGTCATCCAGCACCTGCAAACACCTGGTCACATGAAACTGCAAGAACACAGACAATATTTCCTTTAAAAATTACATTCCTGCAGCATCACAGGAGCCCTCCCTGTGGTGCCCAGAGCGGATCAGCTCTGGGGTTGGGTTTTCTCTCTTTCTTGTTTATTTTCTCCCTGGCAGTATTGTTGCCCTGACCCTCAGCATCCTGAACTGCATTTACAGATAGAAAAAAAGACACAAAAATTGATAATCTTCTTTCTTGGAGCTTGTCTCAAGCAACCCAGGTTTATCTGGCACCGGGTTTAAAAGGCATTCCTACCCATTCCTCACCTGGGCTGGCAGCTGCTGGGGGCCACAACACACCAGCCAGGTGATGCTACCAGAGAAGAGGAAAAGTCATTAATATTTTTTAAGAAATACCCATCACTTTGATAGCTTTCTGCAACACCATCCTCACACGGTGCTGATGGCTCCTCTTCTTGCCAAAGGATGTCATTATTCTCAGCCTGGAGAAGAGGAGGCTTTGGGGAGACCTCAGAGCAGCCTTCCTTCCTTATGGTTGGACTCGATGATCCCAGAGGTCTCTTCCAACCTAAATGATTCTATGATTCTATTCCAGTCCCTGAAGGGGCTACAGGAGAGATGGGGAGGGTCTGTTTCCAAAGGCCTGCAGGGACAGGATGAGGGGCAATGGCTTCAAAGTGAAGAAGAGCAGCTTTAGATTGGACATTAGGAATAGGTTCTCTACTCTGAGGGTGGTGGACCACTGGAAGGGGTTGCCCAGGGAGGTGGTTGAGACTCCTTCCCTGAAGATCCTCAAGGGGAGGCTGGAGGAGGCCCTGGGCAACCTGGTCTAGTTGGGGGTGTCCCTGCTGACTGCGGGGAGGTGGGACTGGATGACCTTTGGAGGTCCCTTCCTGCCTGGAACATTCTAGGATTCTATTCAGAAAAATATTCTTCTATTTAGGCTGATGTTTTGTGGGTGGAATGTTAAGTCCTCACCTGGACAAAAAATTCACATTATCTTGAAGAAACTTGTGAAAAGGGAACAGTGTGGACTGGGCTTTACATCTGCGGGTGAGAATTCTAGTTATGTACACTCCAAAATGTATTATTTACTGGGACAAAAAGGGACACAGCATCTACTGAAGCTCATTAAATTGCAGCGTTGTACCTCACACCAGATCAAAGCGTTTTAGATCAAAGTGTGAGACTGGCCAACATGGGGCCTCACATTAAATCTGGGCAAAGAGGGCCCTCGTTAGTGCTGTGCTGCGGGTAATGAGCTGCATGAGCCGGGAGGGGGCAAAATAAGCAGGGAAAGGATTCAGCTGAGGAACCGGAGGGGAGAAGGGGAAAAAAGGGATGGTTGTGTGGTCCCATCAGAGCTGGGTTGTACCAAACACCTCTTGCACTTTGGGGATAAATTTGGGGTGACGAATAACCAGGGTGCTGGCTGCACCCCTAACACCTCTTGGGACCCAGCGCCCATCGGGTCTCAGGGCTGCGTACTCCAAAGCAAATGACTTTTGGGACTTCTGATGGGTAAAGAAACCCCCACTATACCAAAGAGCTGCACTTTTCCATGGGTCTCCTGATTTCCACTCAACACGTGCCTTCAAGTTTCCCCAGAGCACACCACAGCCCTGATATCCCACCTCTCGCTGTAAGGTAGTGATGACAACTTTGTCTCACATACTTTATTTTCCTTTCTTTGATTGTGCCATTTCCAACAACCCACTCCTGCAGGTCCTTCCTCCTGAAATGGCACAATCACGAAATGGAACAATCACGAATCCAAAATGCATAGAAGTTTTTGTGTCCGTCCTCCCAGATTCACTGCTCTAAAGGTCAAAAATAATAAAGCCACTTCCAAAGTGTAAAATTTCCACGGGAGTTTTCTCCCTTTGGGTTCAATCTCTCTCTCTTGCACAGAGAAACTTCCCATTAAAGCGGCTTCAGAAGCCTGCACTGGGAGCGGGTGGGATGGACTGGTGGTGTCCTCTCAGCACAGCTCATCAGCAGAGCAGGACACTGAGAGACACAGCTCTTAGGGCTCTCAGAAGAGAGCAAATTAGAGGCCACATGAAATTACAGCCCATTTCCCACAGCGGTCAGGTTTGATTTTTTGAGCAGGCTGAAGCATGTTTTACAGAACTCTTTTCTATCAGTGTTATTGCATAGAGATTAATGGGAGGAAAAAAAGGAAAGGGAAGGGGGGAAAGGGGGGGAGGGAAAGGGGAAAAAAGAAGGAGTCTAAGCCTGTTTTACAAGCATAGCTCAGGGCTAATGCTGCACTGGCCTAATTTATGTTCATTTCCAATAACATCTCAGGTGCAGGTAGAGGATGGGGTCTCTGAACACCGTTCCCAGAAGGGCTGGAGCCAGGGCTGCAGGGACCCAATGGTCCTTTTTTGATCCAAATAACAGCTATTCCAGGAATCCCTCATCCCTGCCGTGCCCGTTGGGCTCAGGTCAGCTGCAGAGCTGTCCCCCAGGGTTCTCAGGTGAAGACCCTGATTCCCACCTCAGATGCTCTCACCACCCCCAGGCTAAACCTCACCCTAATTCAGGGGACACAAAAGCCCCTACCAGCCCCAGAAATGGGTTTTGTTCAGGCTGCACCAACTCCTTGTTGAATTTCCCCATAGAAAGAAGTTTTCTCCATCTTGACGGTTAAGGAATATATGTGCATTTAAAAAAGAATAATATTAAGATTAAGATTAAGATTAAAATTAAAATTAATTAAAATATCATTTTTTAAAAAATAATTAGTTCCACTATGAAATCTACCACCAGTGAACATGAGGGTGACAGCCAGGAGAGCTCTTACAGGGGTGCAGCTGCAGGAGAGGCCCCAGCCTCAGCCAGCTCCCCACCACCAGGGCCAAAGCTCCTGCCAAAGTTCCATCCATTTCCCTGCCCTGGGGAGCATCAGGGGCAGCCAACGTTCAGAATATTATAAGGAAACATAAAAGCTATGCTGTTCTGTATAGAAAACCTGTCATTTGCTATTGTCACGACATCTCTTTTCTTAAAAAAACCTTATGATAGGAATCAAAGATCGTCCCAAAGTCCCCCCAAAACAGCTGAGTTACTGTTACTCATTTATGCTAATTCTTCCCATATTAAAGGACATTTTGCTGACTGCTTTCCCTCTGAGTACATAAACTCTGTTTTAATGAGGACTCGGATTCTGGAAGCACGCAAGCAAAATGCTGAAGTTCGAAATTTTCTGTCCCAGTCCCCAAACCAGCGCTCTGGGGAGGGAGATGGTGGCGGGTGGGAGCTGCAGGGTAGAGACCCACGGTGGGGTTTGCCCAAGGTGGTGGCATGGGAGGTGAAGCCTGTGCAGACCCTCACCTCCATTCCCCACCTCTCTCTGAGCTCCCAAAATTCATTACAAAGCCTGTTACGTCCTAAAAACTCTGTTTTGCCATGGCTCAGAAGGACCTGAATGGGGTGTGAAGCCAGGTGGAACCTACCATGCCAGTGCAGATGCTTGCAGGCAGCAGGAGACAGGAGAAAACCGTTCTTTAGAAAATTCATGCTGGTCAATTAGGGATGAAAGTGGTGGAAAAAGCAGAGAGGCCAGCTCAGGCTTCTCCCAAGGAGGTTGTGTGGTGAGGATGGATGGGTCAGAGAAGCAAGAAGAGATGGTCTGACATGGAGACCATGGCTGGTGTGCAGAAAGGCACAGACACAGCTGAGGAAAGAGCCCGGAGCATGAAGGGCAGTAGCTGGGGTTGTTCTTAGCTCTGAACTGCTTTTTCATCATTCTCCATCCTGTTCCCTCCAAACATCAGTGGCCATCCCAAACGGTGGCCAACCCTTTGGTCCTGCTGGGAGGATGGCATTGCCATGGTGTGGTGGCGATGGCCTGACATCACAAGCCGGTGGGTGCTGCTTCTGCACAGAGGGGCAGGTACCAGACCATGAAGGACCCAAGGTCTGCTTAATTCAACCCCAGTGTTTAACTGGATTCTCTACAGACTCACATCTTAGTTGAGCAGAGTGATAAACGCCTTGTATTGCTTAATTGAATTATAGCTTCTGCTAAACACATGCAGACGGGTCTGAAGCAGTGGGGCATGATGAGCAGGAGGCAGAAGAGCTGGCCATGGGGCAGGACATCTTCCCCAGGAACCCATCACACACTGCTCTGCTCCTCAAAATCAGCTGGGAGGACTATGGTGAGGGAAGAGGTTAAGGCTGGTTGCCAGGGAACACGTTGGCCACCGGCTGTAATGAGAGAGTGACTTCATTCCATACATCAGTTAAGCAGTGAAAACTTGTTCTTTTTCTGTGTATTTATGGGCCTCAGAGAGGCACAAAGTCTGTTCCTTACCAGCTGGGCTGGGATGCAGTCCTGTGTGACGAGGAAACATGTACATAGCTGTGTGTACCCACACGTGAGGGACAAAATATTTCCTGGGCAAGGTTCTGCGGTGTAACCTAGTGAAAATAAATATGTGGTCTTGCAGTAACAGAACCAATTTAGCCTAAATCTCTGAATAAACCAAGGCATATCCAGTATCGATCAGAATAATTGCACCCAATGATGAGCACAGGAAGGAAAGAGCCATATTTCTGCTGAAGAGACTTTTTCTCCCCGTTATCCTTAGAAATGCAATTCATAGAATCATAGAATCATTCAGGTTGGAAGAGACCCTTGGGATGATCAAGTCCAACCATCAGCCCCACTCTACAAAGCTCTCCTGATTCTGATTTCGCTAATCCATTCAGCATAAGGAAGGTCCATTCAGCATACGGAAGGTCTAGACCCCACAATCATCGTTCACCCTCTAGAACATGCTGAAGAGCTCCCTCGGCAGCTGGACTCCTCCTCATCCTCCCCCCAGGTGCTGTTCTAGGGAGGCTGTGGGTGCCTGGGATGACCCCAGCCCTGAATCCCACATCCCCTCACCACCACCAGCCCAGGGAAGGGGAAAAGCACACCTAGGTGGAAACCCCAACGTTGCACAGGGCATCGGCTTTACTCTAATAGCAAACACAAAGGGATTTGGTGCTCTTGGCCAGAGGAGATCACTCTGGGACCTTCCTCTTCTGCCCTTTTGTTACACCTTTTAGTACACTTCCAAGATAATGCAGGCATGTGCAAGTAATTAAAGGTTTTCACAATCAGCGTGGCCAAAGCTTTTACTGTGGTTAGAGTACGAGTTACCACAGAGAGAACGAGTTACTTCAGTGAAAATACGGTGCTCTTTGTAAAGCAGAACTGAGTGAAAAAAACCCCAAAACAACACAAAACCAAAACAGTTAATCAGTGGTGGTAGATTTAAAAGTATAAAGTTCCACTCCATTCTATCAAAATACAGCCATGCAACACTGACAGGGCTCCTGGAATACAACCAAACTTGCATTTGTTCCTTGATGGATCCCCAGCACCTGCAAACCCATTCAGACTGTTTTGGTTAACAAAAGAATGACAAAACCACACCTGAAATAAGCCTAAACTGCTCTTTTACGTGTTGCCACTCCAGCTTGCCACATTGGCACCCAGCTTTGCAGAGAAACAACCCATCCAGGTGCAAAAGAGCACACACCCACTGGTGCCCTCAGTTTTCAACAAGGCTCCAGAGGCAGCACTGGAATTTCTCAGGGAAAGTGAAATATTTTTGTTATTACCAGCAACCACCAGAGCAAGCTCAGCCACAGCTGAGGATTTGGGTGATGGGACAGTCCCAGAGGTCCTGGGTTAATCCTCATGGCTGATGCTGGTGGTGAGGGTGGTGAGAGCCTGGCCCAGGTTGCCCCGAGAAGCTGTGGCTGCCCCATCTCTGGAGGGGTTCAAGGCCAGGTTGGAGGGGGCTTGGAGCCACCTGGCAGGTGTCCCTGCCCAGGGCAAGGGCTCAGAACTCAATGATCTTTAAGGACCTGTCCAACTCTTACCATTCTATGACTCTGCAATGATTCTACATTGAGGAAGGTTCCCTGGTGATGACCCTGGTTTCTGCACCGACCTCCTGAGCCCCTTCCCTCCCTCCATTCCTGCCTTTCAACAGCCAGACCTTTGAGCATGCAGTGGAACAGACCCGCATGGAACAGAGAGAGCTTATTCTCTAAAATTTTAGTTTAACAAAGCTTCTCCAAGGTTTGCTTCCCACCCATCAGATGCTTGACCTCCCAGGAGCCGTTACAAACCCGGCAGGCACTTGCTCTCCTTCACTCCTGCACTGTGCATGTCCCTCAGGAATTCCTATCAGGGATTTCCTTCTCCATTCAACAGCTTTTCACCCCGGGGCAGGAACCCGAGGCCTGAGCACAGTAAGGAGTTAATGGTGGCATTTAGGTGAGTAGTGTTTGGAGTGTGGAGACATAACTGGGAATTCCTCATGATGGCTGGAATAGGACCTATTTCTTAAAAGTAGATCCGCTTTTCCTGGTTAAAAGGCTTCTCTCTGCCCTTTCCCCAGGACGTGTGAATTAATTCAGCCCTCAGTTCCACCAGGGAGCTTGAGCACAACTCCTCACTCAAAGCGAATTTAAAGGGGTTTTGTTGCTAAAAAGAAGGTCTGTTACCTGGAAAGTTCAAGACTTAAGACTTGGTGGCAGATACTTCATGAGGCAAAGTTCCCCACAGGCTGCCTGTGGAGGGTTCCTCCGGGGACCCCGGTGAGCGTGGTGGGGTCTCTGCCATCCCCCAGCCCTGCCTCACAGCTCCAAAGCCGTCACAGACCTTTTGGACTCCCACTACCCACCTGCATTTTATTTCCCCTCAGCCACAGGGCACATTAACATATATTAGCATAACTAATAACTCTATTTATGGGACACAACAGAATCCAGATTTTCAGGGAGGGTCTGTACATTTTGGTAGAAATATTAATTATTAACCCAGCCTATTGGAAGTCCTGTTTAACTCTGGTTTCTTTGACTTTACCTATTTCCTTTCTCTAAGGAGCCACAGGACTAAAGCTGACTTTAACCACCCGCCTTTTTCCTTCTGCAAGGAAGCTGTTGAAGAATTCAGCTCCACGAGATCCCTCACTTCGACAAATGATCTTCATTTGCATCACCTCTCCCTGCTCCAGTTGCACACATTATATCCAATTTAGACAACTTTATGAAGCTGTTATATGGTAATGTCTGGAACACTAAAAGGCACTAATGCATATGAGGCCAAAGCCTATTTATTTATCGTTTTAAGCTCTGTTAGATTAATTTAGAAAGGAAAGGTCTGACTTCCACAAGAGATGCAGAGAAAACTTCATTCTTGTCTCCCATCATCAGTAAATTCTAGATGTGAGAAACTGGGGAAACTACCTGGATAGAAGAGATTCTCCACCACTGAGGTGGGTCAAAAGAAATCCCATGGATTCCCTTGTCTTCTGTATGGGCCACACACATAAAGCTTTTATTTTTCAAAGGAAAATTCTTGGTTTTACTCTGAATTGACTGCGTTTTTTCTATTGTTGGGCTCTCCTGCCAGAAGAGGAGAGACCGATGGATCTCTGGCTACAGCAGTCTTGGAAGCGTCTGCTGAAGTTCTGCTCAAAATAGAGGATACAGAAAAATCCGCAGGGGACAGAGTCAACAGAAACAATAACCTTTATCAGGGTTATGGGGAAAGCCAGCAGAGAGGACAGTAATTAGAGTATAAAACTAATCGCCTGCAACTCTGCCAGTACTTCCCTCGATTACCTCTTGCAGCCAGAGAGCACCCGCTGGCAGCTGGTGAGTGACCCCCGGGCCACCAGAATTACACCCTCACAATTACAGTCCCAGCTTGAAATTAAGGCTATTCAGGAACCTGCTCTAAGGCAGAGCATATGCCATTTTGCATATGATAACCCATGTTCAGATGCTCTTTGAATCCAAGGAAGAGACCTCCCATCTGTGTAGTCTTTAGGGGGATAACTCCCTTTTTCTTTTTTTTTTTTAATCAGAGCATACAAGGGAGGTGGCAACTGAAGAGCAGCATCTTCCCCAAAATAGGCTGGAACATCAGAAGCAGCAAATCTTCGATTCCCTAAAGAGATCAAAGTGCTGAAGTATTTGAGAATCATAGAACCATTCAGGTTGGAAGAGACTCTTGGGATCATCCAGTCCAACCATCAGCCCCACTCTACAAAGCTCTCCCCTACACCAGATCCCTCAACACCACATCTCATCCACTCTGAAACACAGTCAGGGATGGGGACTCCACCCCCTCCCTGGGCAGCCCAGTCCAGGCTCTGACCACTCTTGCTGGGAAGAATTCTTGCCTCATGGCCAGCCTAACCCTACCCTGCTGCAGCTTGCAGCCATTCCCTCTCCTTCTATCACTCATTCCCTGTGAGAAGAGACCAGCACCAACCTCTCTCCAATGTCCTTTCAAGCAGTTGTAGAGAGGGATGAGGTCTCCCCTCAGCCTCCTCTTCCTCCAACTCAACACTCCCAATGGCTCCTCATGAGATTTATTCCCCAGGCCCTTCCCCAGCTCCATGTCCCTCCTCTGCACTCGCTCCAGCCCCTCCAGATCTCTCTTGTGCTGAGGTGCCCAGAACTGGACACCAGACTCAAGAGTTGAGGAATCAAGAAAATCCCTCTGTCTCAGTTTACAAAGCCAGAAGCTCCAGCCCAGAACCTTTTCAGGCTGGAACTCCCCAAATTAGAAGGAGAGTGTCGAAGTCCAGAGCAGGACTTTAGTCCAGGGACTGGTCTTTTGGGATTTACTTTGAAAAGTTTAGTCTCTTCATTTCACAGCAAACTGAGGGCAGTTTAACAAACTACATTATGTTATCCTTGAATTATATTATCATCACCATCCCAGGGCCCGTGACCTAAATCCCAGCACATGTAATAAAGTGCACAAAACCCGTTACAAAAATGTGAGGAATAAGGTATCCTCCAGGGTACAAAACAATCTGAAGAGGATTTAAAGGTTTCTGTGACAGCCAAGAAAACAACTGGTGAATAAGAAACCAGTTTATTGTGGAATTTTATTTTATTTTATTTTTAATGGACAGAACCCCACGGTCGGTACCATGTAGTAAAATAAAGTATATAAAGTTAAAACACCCAGGAATGTTCAAAACCAGAGAGAAGCAATTACAGGCTATGTCTCAGCAGGTTTGCTCCACAAAGTCTAAGCAAGTCTCAAAGAGGTTAGAAAGAAAACCAGGATTTTAGCGCTCATTAGGGGAGAACAAGACCAGGTTTTTGGTCTGAAATACTTTGCAGGTTTTTTTTTTTGCTGATTGCAAGAGGTGACACATCCAAAAGGGTGCCAGAATAAAGCCACCAGAATGATTTCTAAGCTTAGAAGAAACGTCTTTGTTGTGAAAATCTCCCAGAATTCATCCAAGGGAAGGCAAAGAGCTCAGGGAAGAAAGGCTCTGCAGATAAAACCGAGGCGGTGCGATGGCTGCGAGCTAGGTAATTTCAGGACTGGAATTCCAATGCAAGTCTGATGCCACAGCTAACTTTTTTTCCTGGTAAATTATTCTGATGGGGGGACAATTCTTCTAAGGGAAGAAATTTCATGTCCCAACTCAAAGTATGTTTTCTGAGCTCACTTACAGAGGGAGGAATGATGACGGCTTTCGGGAGGGAACGAGTGAAGGGGCCAAAGCTGGCAGAGATGCTGGTGCCACCCTGGGCTCCAATAGACAAGGCTCAGTGCAAGAGGGGACCTCAACCTCCCAAAACAGGCTACAAGTGTCA
The DNA here is from genome assembly GCA_013400555.1 of Jacana jacana. Classification (NCBI taxonomy): domain Eukaryota; kingdom Metazoa; phylum Chordata; class Aves; order Charadriiformes; family Jacanidae; genus Jacana; species Jacana jacana. Next base: position 2,811 of record VZTM01025724.1, on the reverse strand, counting down.
CAGCATCAGCTCCCAGCCCCGGAAAACCAGCAGTAATCTGAGAAACAGCTCTCACCAAGTACTTTGAGACTGCTGTGGATGTGCTGCTCGGATCCCTGCCAGGCTGGGAAGGCTTTAGAGTTCCTTGGTTTGTTATTTTCTAATTTTCTAAATTGCCTGTAGGCTTTTCTAGAAGTTTCTAAAACAAGCACTCAGAAGCAATAGGCTGTTCTGGAGTTTGGGTTTCTTTCCCCCTCCATTTCTAAATGGAATGTTTACATTATCCCAGTTTACCCTCTTTTGAATAAACCCAAGGATTTTCATTTCACCTCCCCAGAAGCGTTTGGAGAAAGTGGGACACCAGGACCTGTGTGATCACCCGAGGGTGAAAGGCAGCCCCTGCTCCTCACCGAGCCAGAACTGAAGACAAGTGGCTGCTTTATTTCTTACCCCAGGAGAGATGAGGTATCTCTTTCTGCTCCCATGAGGAATCTTGGACAGAAGCTGCTTCTTACTGAAGAACCCAGCCAGAACAAGGCCCTTGCATTGCTCCAAATCAAACAGACCAACTTTAAGGTGAAATCACTTTCTAGAGTGAACTCTATGCAAATGCTTTCAATATTTACCACCTGGTTTATTTTAGACATTGTTGTCAATAACCTAAAGTCTTCTGATGAGAAGACCTTGCTTTCTCTGCAGGAGACAATGCAGCATTCTAAAGACTTTTTCAAAATTAGTCATTTGCAGCAGTAAAAATGTCATATTTTTTATTTCACTTTTCATCATGCTATTAAAGAGATCGCTCCTGTTTCTGTAAAACAACTGCCCACACAGCACCTGCTAATGTCATAGCTAGAATAGTGCATTAATTTATTTTTCCAGGGTGTTTTGAAAGTATAGACTGTAGGAGCATTTATTAGAATTTCTATCACTTGCTAAAAGTATGCACTAAAAAGAGAGATTAATCTAAACCAAAATGCAGTCGACTCACCCTCTTGAATAATTTCCTAGGAAGTAAAACCAAAGGCATGTATATTCATATGGCATCTGCTCACAGAGGAAGAATAAACGGGGTATTAGTCAAGTGTTTTCCAAGAAGATGTAATTGCTGGAATCCTGGCTGCTGGGGATGGTGGGACCACAGGGACAGTGGATGGAGACCCCCCTGGTCCCCAGCCCCTCGGATCCTCCCCTCCAACCACCCCTCGCAGGGAAGAGGGTGGCTCCAGGGCTCACTCAACAGCCAGGTTGCTTTAACTCACTTTCCCAAGGATAAATACATGCACTCACTGGGAACTGAGTGGGAAACCTGTAACTGATAGTGCTCCGAATGGTGTAATAATCAGGGCAGAGGATTTAACCAAAGAAGTAAAAGGAAGCAAATCTGTCAGTGACTGATACTCTTTTAAATTTGTGTTTATTTCTCACTAAACTTTGGTTAAGTGAGACGGCTGCTGTTGGTTGAAAAGTCATTTAAATACTTCCATTCTTTCCTGTGTATTAAAACGTTGATGAAATATATATAACCGGCGGTAATTTTTCACTCCCCTTTCCCCCCCTCCATCAGGGTAAAACACTCCCTTAATTCATGGATTGGAGATCTTTGTAACCCATCATTTCCTTTTCCCTGCTGTATCCCCCTCCTACCTTTAAATTTCAGAACATTTATTAAATGAAACACTTAAGAGCTGACTGCAGAAAACCGCAGAATCTGTTTCTATAGAGACAGGTCTGGCTTGATTCAGTGAAAGGTTTTAAACAGAGAAAGGAAAAAAAAGAAAGAAAAGAGGACAAAGCATCAAGACAAGGGGCAGCGTTAAAGACAGGGGATAATTGTAATCCACTGAGATTTTGGGCTTGCAGATTGAGGCTAATTAGTGAATAACTGTTTGGCAAGAGGCTGCAGAACCCAGTGGCTTTGCCATTGGAGTCCCCCTTCTCCTGGCAGAGTAGGGCACCGTGTCCCTCCTGCTGGCCCTCATCCCACATGGCCATCAGGGACCAGGGTCACCGTTGCTCCAGCCAAGGGATGGAGTAAGTTTAAGTGGAGAGAAACACTGGCTGTGACCGCTAATTGAAATGAGCTTATCCCCCAAAATCAAACCACCCAAAAAACCCTTTAGATCTGGCATTTATGACAAAAAACCCACCCAAAGCCGAACTCCACCCAAACCACCCCGCAGTTAAGAACAGGCAGAGAAGCTGAGGTATATGCAAACACTCTTTGAACTCTGCCAGCTGCGTGGAAGCTCCCTAACCCCAGCAGGCCCTTAAATCCTGCTGTTGGGGGAAGATTTATTTGCCCTGCTTTATTCCGGTGGCGGGCTGAGGCTCATTAGATATTTGCAGGTAATTCACATTCCATTTCAAGACCATAAAGCACCCACTGCAGGGAAAACCTGCTGTCGTTACCCACCGTGCATACTCTGTAGCCTTTTGTGAAATGGGAGCGGTGATTTATCAAAGCAGCACTCCACATCTGTAATTCCTCGTTTGGGACGTGCTGTATTTTATATGCAGTACTTCACTAATCCTGAGTAAAGCATATTTCAAAAGCTACAGAAAGTAGGGAAGGATTTTTGTTGGGTTTTTTTTTTTTTGTTGTTCCTGTTACCAAGTTTTTAAAAGGAAGAGCTGTTGTATAAGTGTTCCGTGTTGTTATTGTTAAAAAAAGTGATGAAGAGGCAGAACACACTGGGAGAGCAGTTGGTGTCCCTGTGGCAGGGTTACACCCCCAAAACTTCATTAAATGCCCTTCCTGTAATAGACAATAAACTGATCCAGTTTTGTAGTTACAGCCCATCGGGGATATGCCGCGGCCAGGAGCAGTCG
>VZTM01025721.1:21898-32496 GCA_013400555.1 Jacana jacana | reverse complement strand
GGGGAGGCTTCCTGCCCTTGGGGCCGCTCAAGGGTGGAGTGCTCTCGGTACCTGGGCCCTGCTCCTGCCCCCTTCCACGGAGGTAGGGCCCGCCGTGTGTGTGCTTGGGGAGCTCTTCTGTGTGCGGAGCCGGGAGCTGCCGGGTAAAGAGCTGAGGCCGTGAGGTGTTTCTGTGAGGAGGGGCGGCCGGAGCCTTCCCGCTCCTGGTGGGAGTGCCTGCTCGCCCCGCTTGTTCGCCTTCCAGCGCCGCGGAGGAGCCGGTCAGTGCCGGTGTCTGTGGGCGCAGGCGATGGCAGAGCTCTACCCTCCCCTCCTCAGCCTGGCTCTTGCTGAGGGACGCGTCAGTGAACCCTCCTGAAGCGCTGCCCTTCCCGGCACCGGGTCCGGAGAGGAAGAACAGCGCTGCTTTGCTTTGCAGAGCAGGCATGGAACCGTGTCCTGGCTGCGCCGCTCTTTCCCTCTGGGGTTTCTCCGTGGCAGGAGGTGGATGGCCCTTTCGGGGTCAGCAGTAGAGGGTATTTGGAACAAAGAGTGAGGAGGCATTGTAAAATAAATAAATAAATCAATGGCAGTAAGTGCTGTCTAGATTGTAGTTCTTCAAAGTTGGGACATATAAGTGGCAGTCCGCAACAGGTGGTGCAGACTTCAATGACATAGACTTTGGCTTGGGATGTTACTACATTGGGATGAAACTGAAGAAAAAAAGAAAAATAGTTACTTCAGCGTAAGTAAGCTTTTGAAGTCCTCTCTTCTGCAAGATTATAAAGCTACAATAGAAGGCTGCTGTGCAGGGTGACTTCCTCCAGCTCACTGTCTTGCCAAATTCCTTTAGGAAATTGGATTGACAACATTATCTGTAATAGAACAAGCCATCTTATAAGTCTATTTCCAGACTTCGTGTCCTGTGCTTATCTCTGCAGTTGTCCTTACCTTCTAATTTTTCCCAGAGTCAGACCAACAGTGATCTGGAGGGTGAATACAACGTTGGCAATGAAAATTTAGTTTGAAAAACACTAGTCCTGTACAATATATCTGTATAAGTTATGGTTATAAGTGATTGAAGAATGTTGCCTGCAAATTGTTCCAGGGCTTCTGTAGTTTGCCACAAAGTAATGTGGGGTGAATGGTGCCCCCCAAACTCTTGGACCAACAGATTGTTCAACTTCTTGTCAAACCTTCAGCTGTTTGACAAGACTTTATGGACTTCAGTCTGGGGACTGTTGCCATAAAGACTTAATCACTACTTCTGACACAAGCTGCATGTAAAAAGCTTTTTTAGAAAACATTTTATTTTTATCAAGAGAGTAAAAAACTGATATTCTGAACTAATTCATGAGAAAATCAATCAGACCTGAAACACAGGCAGCATTTGCCAAATTGAGAAAAAGTAACCAACCAGTCCTTGTGCAGCAGAACAGAAACCATAACACTATGATGAAATAGAATATGGTGTTAACTGTTGTTGTGGCTCTTCAGGAGCTATATATACTTATACTGGTAGCATACTTCACTGTGATCTCTGCTGCTTTGTGTCATGATTAACTTGAAGGGATGAGGCTTTTGGAGTCTAAAAACTAGTACTCATGCTGCAAGGCAGCCTCCTGATGCTTTCCAAGGTGCAATTAGATCCAAGACTGCGTTTTCAATTGTAAGCGTGAAGGTCATCATTTTGGTGAGTTTTGTTGTACAGCTGTGAAAATGCCTTTGGAGATAAAGCATAGTATATTAGTGTTTTATTCAGACCTGACAGTTGCAGCCATGGTATTTTTTGAATTTTGTGCCAATTTGAGTGCATTGTGGTTGAAAGGGACTGCATTAGAAAAGAAGTTACTGGTTTAATATTCTGTATCATCTGTGCTGACTGCCCTAAGAATTGCCATATCTTCTTTTACTTTCTGCCTGCTGTTGTAGGAAATTTTATTTGCAGTTGTTATCTTGATGAATATTAACAGTTGACTATTTGAATAGGAATCTCCTTACATGTTGTCCTAATTTGCCTCCTTTTTAAGAGGCATTACTAAAGAAACATCTTGAAAGTTGTGGTATGTGGACTTCCGTTACAGTGACTTTAAAAAAAAAGCTGATTTCAGAATTTCTGGGCCTACTTCTCAGTCCTCTGGGTGAAAGCTATGATCATTTTAATGGCTGTGAAGTCACTTGCCTGACTTTTAACATGCTATGTTTTGTGATAAAGCTAAAGAAATAGAGGAACCAGCTGTTCTGCTATTCTGCTTGCAGTTCTGTGTAACTTACCTTCCCACTCGGTGAATGTCAGGCAGCGTGCCCTGCCGCAGAGAACAGGGAGAGGAAGAAGGATTTGAGGTTCTGATGTTTTACACACTAATACATTTTTCTCTTATAGAAGTTTTACTGTTCCATACTAGGGGATGTGGCTCGCAGAAGGGGGTTTGTGTGGACTTGGAAACAGGATAAAGTCTATTCCTTTGAGCCATGTCAAGCTGTCTAACACATTTTGAGCTTTCCTGTTGTTGGGATTAAGCTGTTCTTGGAAACTGATGTTCAATACATGGTTGCTACGTTTGTGGTCATGGAAAAGTTAACCAACATGAAAATTTGAAGTTCTCACCATTCCCAAAGTTAACTTTCTTCTTTAGGAGCGTATGTCAAGTAAACACTCTGCACTAAGACTTTAAGTATTTTTAGTTTATATGAGAGCAAAATTGAGATCCATTATACAAAAAGCTTGCTGAAGTTGTATACAATTTGCTCAGTTGCTTTCAGTTATATGTGTTTTTATCTACCCCAAGTCCAGCTGAGCTGGCTTCCTAGTTAACTTCACCCAATCCAGGAAGAACATGCCATTGGCTGAAGAGCTGGCATCGCTGCAATAAAAGCTACTGAAGGACATGTCATGGGGTGACAGAGACTGCCAAGTAGGTGGAACCCTGACATCAGATATCCTTAGTATTGCACCTGGATTGTGTGATGGGAAAGCACGTTGAAACAGATGATGACATAAATCTAGGAAGGAAGGGTTGATTTGGCTCGTACTGTGGTGTGAGTGATGAAATCCACTGATTGGATCCAGCATTGGCTGGAAGGACGATCCCAAAGGGTGGTGCTCAATGGAGTTAAATCCAGCTGGCGGCCGGTCAGAAGTGGTGTTCCTCAGGGCTCAGTATTGGGGCCTTTCCTTTTTAATATCTTCATTGATGATGTCGATAGGGACATAGAAAACACTATTAGTAAGTTTGCAGATGACACTAAGTTGGGTGGGAGTGTTGATCTGCTTGTGGACAGGGAAGCTCTACAGAGGGACCTGGACAGACTGGATAGATGGGCCAANAAGCTGGTGAGAGGCCTGGAGAATAAGTCTTATGAGGATCGATTGAGGGAGTTGGGGTTGTTTAGTTTGAGGAAGAGGAGGCTGAGGGGAGACCTCATCACTCTCTACAACTGCTTGAAAGGGCACTGTAGAGATATTGGTGCTGGTCTCTTCTCACGGGCAATGAGCGACAGGACAAGAGGGAATGGCTGCAAGCTGCAGCAGGGTAGGGTTAGGCTGGATATTAGGAAAAAAATTTTCACAGAGAGAGTGGTCAGTCAGTGGAATCAGCTGCCCAGGGAGGTGGTGGAGTCGCCCTCCCTGACTGTGTTTAAGAGTAGATTAGATGTGGTGTTGAGGGATCTGGTGTAGGGGAGAACTTGTAGAGTAGGGCTGATGGTTGGACTTGATGATCCCAGGGGTCTCTTCCAACCTAAATGATTCTATGATTCTAAATGGTTACACACATGAGAGCGGGGTCCAAATGTGTGTGCTGCGTTATTCCGCTGTGTAGCCTGAGTTCATGTGTACTGCAATGATTATTGCTGTGAACTTGAACTAGATTTAAAATTGATTACATAAAGACTTCTGAATCTTATTTATGCAGTACCTTTTCATACTTTTTATTGGAGGTCTTTAGGAACAGGTTAGACAAACATCGTTATGAAATGACATAGTTAATACTGCCTGAAGAAAATGGGAAGGATTAAATGGGAGTTACCCAACATAGTTTATGAAGGTATCACAGGCTTGGATTTCAGCAGGAGGCAGCGTGTATCATATCCTGTGCTTATGCCTCATTATGTCCTAATCAAAATTAGGATCCAGACATCAGCATGCAGCATCAGAGCCTTGAAACAAGATGACCTTTAAGGGGCCGTTCTAGCCATATCTTCTGTAATCTTATGGTCTGATTGCTTTAAAGACTTGTTGGTGCCCTTCAGCTTGCTCTTCTAAAAAAAAAAAAAAAGAAAACCAACCAAAAACTCCTAACCAAACCACCTCCCCCTGCCCAACTTCTTGTTAGAGTTGTAAGATATGGCCTTGTGGCCTAGACAGAATGTCACTTAAAATGAGAAAAGCTAGATTTTTTTTTGTTTGTTTGTTTTTGAAGTCTGCCTTGGTATTTGTGTAAGCAGTAGCTTGGGTTGAAATAAGAGCATGTCTAGTGTCAATCTGCTGAGTGGCTAACATGATCCTACATATATTGCTGCATGTAGTTTAAGTGCAAATGATGTGCAATATTTGAGTGTACTATCAATGTGAATTTAAAAATAAATTTAAGAAAACGGTCTTCTAGTATGGGTGCTTAACCCATCTTCGACTGCCCTGGTGGTGTATCTGACTAGTCCTTCCATCACAGTCATACAGGCTTAGTCAGGATGAGATTGGTCATCCTGACTCCTGGGGCTCTGCCTGTGTTAATACTGCAAGAGAGATCAAACCAAATAGAAACATCCAAAGTCTGAAATACTCAATCTGTGTGATTTGAGCAGGTATAGTTTGCAGCAGAAGGGGGAGGCAGGGGGGAAATTGCCAAGCTCTAATCTTAAAGAGTATTTTGAAGAGTTGGCACTTAAATTCCAACTTTAACAAAATGAAGAAAAATAACCAAACCATTTATCTTCAACACAAACCCATTTTTAACCGTAGTTGCTGTTGAAGAACCTGAGAGGAAATATAAAATGACATCTATCTTTAGTTCATGAGTAACAATGACATTGATGGCTTTGAATGGCTGTTTGTTCCAAAGTATAGTTGTCACTGGCCTTTTGCAAGCTTGAGATATGTCTGACTTCGGGAAATCGTTGGAGAAGAAACTCAACGAAGATGTTAACAGTTTTATAATTCTTCTTTCATGTTGTCCCATGTTTAATGTAACAAAAGATGTTGGTCTTTACCCCCAGTGCCAAGTTTGTGTCAAACTTTGAAGCCCTTTTTGAAAAGGGAGTCTGCTAAGTATAAGCCAGACATGACTTGAATCTTGAATATAAAAGGGACAAAACTCTCATATCATTTACTGCAAAGGAGTCATGAAACAAGTTTAAAGTTTGAGTTTTTCAGTATTACATTGACAAATTAATATTCCTGAACTTTGAGGGGGTAGAAAGACTTTGCACATCTGTCTTTTTGAAGCACAAGAGCTCATTTTAAATTGCTGAACCCAAAGCAGTGCTACCTGGGCCACTGTCAGCTCTTTCTCAATTGCTTTGTGATTTAGCTTCAAGCACAGTCATATGAACACCATGCCTAGTCCTGTGATACCATGGGAGCTTGTCTGAAAGGAACTCTTGTTCTGCTTGAAAGTTTTTAATGTGTTTCTACATCTGAAGTAACTTTTAGGCAAAACTTCTGATGACCCTGCTAAACTAAAGCTTTTTATTATAGGGTTACGAGTTTCTGCTTTTGTAAAAGCTATAAAACACGTTGGGTAAAGCTTAGTTGTAACTTATTAAAAGTTAATGTGTGAGCTTTTGGAGTATTCTCCCCCCCAAGTTTTCCTAGAAATATGTAGGAAAAAATATACATTCAAATCACCTATAATGTTACTGTTTTTAAGTTGCTGCCTCTTCTGTCTCTTTGCTTCCGTGTGGTACCCAGATGCAGCTTTCTGACCCTTTAGCTGTCTTGGATGTTTGGGTTTTTTTTTTTCTGCAACGGCTTCTGGTGTGCTTTTCCTCCCAGTATGGTGAGCCTTCTGCATAACGTGTCTGTGGCCTTGTCTTCTCCTTGTGATGCAGAATAGATGGTACTACATGAACAAAGACATCTTTGGCTCTTAGAAGTACTCTTTGTGCTACTAGTAAAGACTGAATTTCTGAAGTATTTGATTGATAAATAGCAAAAATTGTACTTTAAAAACTGCTATAATGATGAATTGGTATCTTTAATTTTATAAAATGCAAACACTAATGTATGCAACAGTGAACTCCAAATTATTGTGACACAAAGCTAGTAAACCAAGGTAGCAGATGATGGTAATCAGCACCATTGCAGAGTGCCTATAAAGGGCTGACAGATTCTAGGAGATGATTATGAAGTATTTGATGAAGACAGTGAGCACTTTGTTAACCTATCAAGTGATAACAGAAATCGGGTAGGAATGAAAAGGGAGCATGTGATTTTGGTTGCAACTATTGCAGGCCTGCCCCTACGTTCGTGGCTTAAAGGTGAAGGTACACTTCACCGAGATTTGGTTGAATCTAAGGATGCCAAGACTCTCTGGGTTCACGTGCAGTGTTGGTGGGCAAGTGTGTGGAGTTAGTAAAGAGTGAAATAATTCATATTTATGTTAGTCCCAAGCAGGCTTCTCTGATGTAGTGGCCACTCAGAGCAGCCTGGGTGGGATGCTTGACTGATGGGACACTGAACTAAAATAGTGTCCTTGATGCTTGTGGTCTGTAGACCTCTTCTGTTCTGGAAACCTGCTTGTATCCTTCCTTGCTGTGAAGGACCTCTGTGTTGTTTCCTTCATGCTGCTCAAAGTGAAAGTCTTTTTAAAAACAAACCTAGACTGTAAATCCGTGCTTTCTCTTAGGAGAATGAACTTTACTCAGGCCTTCTTTAAAAAAGTCTGTAATAAAAATCTCTAATTGCTGAGTCTAACTTCACCTTTTTTCACTTAGAAATTCATTGAGTTTGAAGATTCTCAAGAGCAAGAGAAAAAGGACTTACAGACCAGAGTGGAAGCATTAGAATCACAAACTCGACAGCTTGAACTAAAAGCAAAAAACTATGCTGATCAAAGTAAGTAAAACATACTGCATTTCCTTTAAGTTATATTAGTGCCTTTTAAATTTCATTCTGTGAAATTGATAATACATATGCTAAATACCCTTGCTATCCAATTCCTGTATTTTAACAGATAATAATAGAATGGTTTGGATTGGAAGAGACCTTAAAGACCATCCCATTCCAGCCCCTCTGCCCTGGGTCGGGACACCTCCCACCAGACCAGGTTGCTCAAAGCCCCATTCAGCCTGGCCTTGAACACTCCCAGGGATGGGGCAGCCACAGCTGCTCTGGGCAACCTGGGGTAGTCTCACTACCCCCATGGCCAAGAATTTCTTCCAGATATCTCATCTAAATCTGCCCTTTTTCAGTTTCAAACCATTACCCTTCATCCTATTGTTCCAGTCCCTGATAAAGAGACCCTCTCCACACACAGCTGGGTTTAACTGCTGTGATTTTGTTTTCCCTAGAATTAAGGCAAACAAATGTCATCCAAGCTTGTGACTTGTAACCTGATTCTTCTGATATCATACTTGTTTTGTTTGCCTCTTTGACCATGCTGTTTTCACGTTTACCAGCTTTTCTAGGAGATATTTAAAACTTATTCCCTTGTTAGGAATCATAAAATAAGCTAGTTTTCTCCCTGTTAAACTGTTGTCTGTGCTAAAAATAAATGTAATCTTTGGGTTTAGAAGCATTACTGGGATGAGAATACCATTACTGCTGATTTTCATTATTCTTTGCATATTTTTTGCCGAATTAGTTTTGGGGCATTTAGTTTATACAGGACAATAATTAAGGAAGAACACCTCCACTTTTAGACATGTTCTGTGTCATTTATAAAAAGCTGTGTAAGCTTTGGAAAAATGCAAGTGATCAATTTTCCTGAAATGCTAAAAGTTATAATGTGAATATATTGTAATTTAGACATTCTGTTGGACTGCTTCTTATCCAGGTGTGTGGCCGTTGAGTGAAACACAATCACCAGTTTTTCTACTTCTTGTTGTTTGAAGTGTGTGTGTGGGGGAACCAATAAATCTTCAAAACCACAGAAATGTTCTCCTTTCTCACGTTCTTTTTCAATTCCAACAGTCTTAAATTGATGGTGAAAACTGTGCTGCTAATGATGGATTGTGTTCTTTTACTGGGAGTTTGCTAAAGGTACAATGAAGGTTGTGATTTGTTTTCATTTAACCTTTTTAGCACAGTGTAGAATTAATGATTAATATGAATTAAGGTGAACATTATGTCAAGCTTCTAAGCTAAATTCTATTGACCAGCACATCAGTTGATTCATACATACGATTTATCGCTGGGCCATGCAGAAATGCGAAGTAAGACTGTTTCAAGCCCGATAAGGCTGACAAGATCAGTTTCCAGAAGCAGACTGGCAGTTGTAAAAATATCCCCTTTTCACTGCCCTTTCTTCCTTTATTTCTACTCGACTGCTTTTCCTGCCCATAATGCAGCAAGTTCTCCTTTTCAATTTAAGGTATATGAACTTCTTGGAAAGTTTAATTTTCAGTGTTATGAGTGAATCTGTAGCAGGGCTGAAGTGTGCTAGTGTTAAGATGAACCTAGGTGGCAAGCAGTCTTTCCGAAATCTGAATGCTTTAGGATGCTGTTGGCAAATCTTAGAGACGTGTACTTCAGTTCCAACACAGGTGAAATATTCTTGGATTCTGTACCCACAGTAATGGGAAAACGCTTCAAGCAGCATTTTCTAGTGAAAACCAGAATGATTGATTTCCAGGAGTGTATCTTTATAGATCAAGTCAAGCTAAAATGATTTGTTGTAAAGCATATTGCTGAGATATGTGTCAGAAATGCTGTGATTCTTGTGAATGGAAATGTGTTTGTGTGTTTCAAAGCAGCAGAAGAGGGGGGAAAAGAAAACATTGAAAGGAGAGTTGGGTGGTCTGTTTTGGTAGCAAAGGACACTGTTTCCAGAAGGCCTGTCCTCTAAGCCCACAGCCCAAACAACTTGTTAAAGGGAAACCCTGCACTCTGACAACAGGATTATGACACCAAGATTGCATCATGTGATATATGCTGTTGCTTTTTCTGTTAATGCAATAAAAATTACAAATTGATTGTACAAATAAGAAAAATAATTTGGATTCTTGGCAGTGTATGTGGCACTATACCTGGAGTTTGTTACAGGAATTGCATTCATATACTGACATACATAATGCCATTTTCTATTGTTCTGTGAATTTGTGTGATATTCTTTTGCCTTGAATATTAAGCCTTCCAAAATTATACATATATGATTTTAAGCTTTTGATTATGTTGTGGTTATATACTAATAATGAAAGTATTTGCATGAGAAACTCAATTGTTCCAGTACAACCACTGAGTGTTGGCTGAAACTTATGGGTTTTTTTTGGTAAGAAACAATGTTGTTGAAATGGTTATCATAACAGCATAAAGTTCTGGTGATAAGACATGTGACTTGTAAATGCTTCCAGAATCTTTTTCTTAAGGGGGAAAACCTTTTGTAGTAGCAAAAATGTAACTTTGGAGAAATAATAAGAAATAATAGAGCTGTATCAAACATTGAGTTTTGCTTATGATTTATGATGAAAGACTCTTAGGAACATTTGACATGCTGCTGGTGCTGAGCAAGAACAAAGGGAACAAACACGGTTGTTGAACACATAAGGAATGTTACGCAAGTGAACTGGTTTTAGTGATTTCTTCTCTATTTTGTAAGCAGGGCAAGTTGTATGTGCTACCATACCAAAGATACCAATCAATACTTAAATTTGCTGGATGTGGCTACAAGTCTAGTGCTAATTCTTTTTCTTTTCTGCTTCCTATACAACTGTCCAGGGATTTAAATTAGTCTGTGGTGTTGCCCACTGCTACCACATCAACAGTCAGTGGGGATGGTGAATGCCTGGTGCAGAGCAAGTAAGCAAATAAAACCTGGCTTTGCTTTTTCCTGTTGGAGTATAGAGTCTGAGGTGACAACATCAGTTTATGATGCGATTAATAGTTTAGAGTAGAAAAGAGGTAAGGTGTGGTCTCATGCAGTACTTCAACTACAAGAGGTTTTGGTTCTTCTGGAGTAGTGCTTCCTGTGCTATATGTGCTTTTCCTAAAATAAGCAAGGTGTGTGAGAACAAGTTTTGTGCATTGAAAAGGTTTGACTCGTTCGCTTGAACACCATCCATCCTCATTATTAAGTGAAGACCAGCTAGTGCTGGGAGAGGGCAGCTCTTAAGTTACACCAGTCTTTGATATGCTCGTAAATATTTATTACAAGAGCTTGAACATACCTGACTTTCACAGTATTTCAAGTCTTTGCTGTGGTGAGACCCCTAGCTCTGCTTGTAATTAGTTTGTGGCATTAGAGCATGTCAATTTTCAACTGTGACTTTGGAAAATAGGGTGCTCAGAGCTGTGAAAGCTTGTAATAGCAATACACAGCTCGATTGTCCTGCAGCACTCCATGAGGGCACCTGATACTGCTCTGGGTACTGCTCCGTCTCCAGTTACCAACTGGGATATTTGCCTTCCAGTGCTCACATAATGTGCCACTGAATTCGGGGGGGGGGGGCGGGGGGGCCAACAC
>VZTM01025721.1:0-21434 GCA_013400555.1 Jacana jacana | reverse complement strand
AAAAAAAAAAAAAGACCCAACACAAACAAACCACCACCAAAAAAACCCCAAACAAACCAAGAAACAGCTTCTGTCATTCAGAGCTGCAAATGTTGTGATGCAACTGTTGGGATGGTTGTATTTCCCACATCAGGTGACATGGTGCAGCAGTTGATATAGCTTGTGGTGGGTTTTATTTGGGATATGAGACGTGTGTTTTGTCAGGTGACCTAAAAATGTGCAGATTTGTTTTCCTCAGAAGCAAAGCAGAACTATTTCTTTCACTGGCTTCAAGAGAAAATGCAAGGTGAGATTCTGTTGTGAATCTGTTGCAGTTGTCTGGTATTTTATTTTCATTAGAGCTCTGAGATATAACTGTATAGAGCCTCTAATTAACAAGGAGATTCTAATACAAATACTTCCAGCTGTGAAGCATAACTTTGTTTTGAGAATTGAATTGTGACCTGCGTATCTGCACACGATGATGTAACTGAACTGGTATGGAATACACCTGTCAGTAATGCCATTTCTAGGTATGGCTCAACCGTAGTGTTTATTCTAAGGAGTACATATATCTTGAAAGAAGTTGAAAATTTAAGGTTTGTTCAGTGGGAGTCTGCTTGTTTCTGTGTATTTTTCAAAGACTGAAAAGAGCAGAACTAATCTTATTTCTAACAAGGAAGGAAAGAACAGTTTGACTTTATGTATTTCTTGATTAACAAATTCAGAGCTTGCTTTTGCCCACTTTTTTCCTCGGTGCAACGCTTCTCATCTGCATTGGTTTGTCTCCAGGGCAGATTCCCCCACTGCCCTTCTATATGCTGTGCCTTGGGCATCATTTACTAAACCTGAAGAATTTCAGGTGTGAGCATCAAAGTGTACCAGAAATGAAGGCTTTGTTTCTGAATAAAGTATTTCTGTGGTACTTTCCTGGCTGCCCCGTGCTGTGAGGGTAGAGGAGAACCTGCTGTCTCTGCTGGTGTTGTGGGAGTCAGGAGTCCACTAGATGGAGCAGAGGGTACAGCTGGCTCAGGAGGTTGCACCCAGTCATGCTGCAGGACTGGAGGCTAGAATAAAATGGAGTAGAAAATTAAAGCAGTGGTTGGCCTGCTTTAAACTCAGCTATTAATAGACCTGATGAAAAGTGGCGAGAGGAGGTTAAAATTCACTGGCTGGTGTACTTGTTTAATTTAAAGTATTGTGTTAGTGGCCTAGGTGCTGGTGTTTGATTGTCATGATAATTCTATTGCTGTAAATGTTGCAGCAATGAAGAAAATGGCTTTAAATGTCTTTTAGAATCCTATATTCTTGAGTTGTCACAGGTTATCTGGCTTTAAAGACAAATCCAGTCTGTTGTAGCTTCTGTGTTGTGCTGACTTTATGTTGAAGGGGCTGAGTTTATCACTTGTTTTACAAGAGTTTTCTGTACTGCTTATTTCCAGCTCTTACCACTTTTGGGTTAAATATGCATTAGCTTGAGTCCCTGTTTCAAACTATGGTTGATGTGTGTGCTATTTAGCAACTACTTCATAGGTCGTAGAGGTCCTACTGGATCATGGGATTGATTATGCATGATCTATATCTTAACTTAAGTATGGGACTTCCTTCTAGGGATGGAGTTAGATGAAAATTGTCCAAGGAGAGCCCGCAGGTAGTCTTAGTGGTAGGAAGGGCTCGTTAATGAGCTGGATCTCTGTCCTGGCTTGTGTAGCAGGAACTTTTAACTCCCCTTGGAAGCATCCTACTGGATTTGGCATTCTAGCAGGTCTGTTTCTCTTTCTCCCCCTCAGGCTTATCAGCAGTTTGAGGCAGAGGACAACATACAGATGGAGGGTGTTCCAAACTTGGTAAAAGCCATCAGACTTGGGAGGTAAGCTCTGATTTTTGACCAGGCAGGGTGGGCAGCTTTGCTGCCCAATTCTTTGTACTGCTGTCAGGATGCAGAAACTCCAGAGGCTTCTCTTTAGTTTACTATAATATTGAATCACCCCTTTCTAGGCTTTAGTGGTTTGATTTGAAAGAAGTTCGGTTAGGGTTGGTACTTCAGGTCACTGAATGTGTTAGGCTATTGGCAGCGCTGGGGAAGGTTGCAGGTACCTGGGCATGAGTTTGTGGTGCTGTTCATCGAGATGTTTGCTCATCGCCAAAAAGTCCTAGGATGTTTGTATTTTATTCTTGTGCTTATGATGCTGAAAGGCCCTTTTTTTCCCGTGCAGACTTGCAGCCACGAGTAGTGAAACTTCTTGGATATGTGTTATATTTTGCACATATAGGATCTTGCAGTGTAATACCCTCCATGATGTAACATGTCTTTATAAAGCCATTACATCCTTGTTACAACAGAGGCAGTGGATATTTTGCTTTTAGGATATATATCACCAAACTGATTTTATCATGTACCCATTAAGAATTTGACATCTTTGTGGAAAAGTCTCAGATTGAAATATCAGAGGTGTTGTGGTCTTTTTTTTTTTTTTTCTTGTTACTTAAAAGTCAGATTGGTGGGAATTGTGTCTGGTTGCCACACTGTGGACCTAGAGTATCTGAGGCAGTGCCAGTGACCAGCTCCATCCCTCTATGGGGGATGTTATCAGGGTGGTGCCAGACTTCTTTTGTGTGCTGGTGAAATAAGATAGAACTGGTGACAATTTGGTTTTAAATGTACTTCTGGGTGCCAGGGGAAGGCATGTTTTTTGTCTCCTATCTAGTTTCCTGTTACTGCTGGTGGGAATGTACCTTTAATAGTGACTTAGTATGTTTCCCCAAAAATTTGGGGTAAGAATCTGGTGGACTTCTAGGTTCATGTGTCTTCTGTGTTCAAGTCCATGGTGATCGCTGATCCTCAGGGAATGTCTGATCTCTTCCACAGTGTTTAGTTGGAAAAGGGAAATGTCTTCTCTTGGTTGCTTGTCAAGATCTTTTCTTTGATGGGAGGCATGTTTTAGGTAAAATAGATTGCTGGTGTTGTGTGTCATCCTGCTGGTATTGGAAAAGCCTGTTTTGAGGACTGTTAATGTGGTGTCTGTTAAGGGTATGTAAACTTGCTGTACATCTGCTTGTGGAAGTAGGACTGTCATGTGTTATGCAGCTGGAAGTCACTTTCAGAAGAAAATGCTAAATGTCAATTAAATCGTCTTCTAGGGTCTTCATTTTTTTTTTATTCTTTGTAAGTAATAAAAGTAGTTAGTGGGTTTTAATGTAGAGATTCTCCTAGACTATGCAATATCCATATCTATGTACAATTGTCTTCTGTGACTTTAAGAAACTACTTAAAATTGGGCTGTAAAAGGAGAAAACACTGTGCTTTAAGGCACCTCAACTGTTGTGAAAGTGTTATATATATAACAGTGGGAAACGCTTCTGTGGATTTCACGAAGGTAGGTTATGGACAGCTAGAATAAGAGTGTTTCTAACACCTAATGTGGTATTAATCTTCAATAACTGCACTGTGTTAAGTACTTTTCTTAGAATCCACTGGATGAAATTAATCTCTAGGAGCCAATGTTGGCTGTAATGTCTAGACGTGAGCGTCCTGAGTGGGGGCCAGGATCACTGCCACAGTTCCTTTGCAGGTTCCTGGTGAGGCCACATTGAACTGTGACTTGGGTGACCAGCGTGGTGCAGTGGGGTGTCCCAGGAGGCAGGCTGGGCATGGAGCTGGGCAGGGCTGCCCACCCCTTGGCTGTTGCTCGGACGCTGTTTCTAGGAGAGGGAGCTGATTCCACAAAAACATGAAGCCAATTCGTCATGCAGTTTGCACTTTCTGGTTTCCAAGCCTGTCCTGAAGCATGTCTGGCACAGTAGAAAGGTTTCCAGACTCCAGGTCTGTGGGAGGGGAGAGGGGCAGGGAACTGCAGTGCCAAGCCCACAGATGTGGGTTCACAAATGAGCGCAGCCATCCCTGGATGGGGTTTGGGCAGCTAAAGCTGCTGAGTTCTGTCTTGTTCCTGCTCGCTGCCAGCGTGTCTCTGGTGGTCAGCTGTTGTAAAATGTAATTACTTCTGACTAGGATACCAGCCAGTCTAAGATAGTGGATAAAATTTGGTTTGTCACATCGTGCTTTGTAACTAAAATTTCTAACACTTGTTTCTGTAGGCACTTGCTACAAGCTTTCATATTGCCACCCTTTAAATGTATAAGGAGGCTTAAAACATCTGTTGCCTAAAAATAAACAAAAATTTTCTATTCTTTATGGAATGAGGACATATAATTTGTCCTGTGTTATGTCTCAAAAATCCACATGTGTGTGTGATGCTGTAAAGTATATTTTGGTATATTGTGCTGTAAATGCTTGTACATCACTTACTGTACTTTGAGCCACAGAACTCATGCTCAATCTGGTAATAGCGCTGAAATGGAAGTGTTCAATCTTGTGTTAGTATAAATAAAACGTGATTTAATGCTTTTGGTCAGATATTTATAGGTGGAGTGCAAAAGGTTGTGTCAAGGACTTGAATGTTTTTCTGAGAGCAAGATTAGATGAGGAACTAAGAATGTTTACACAGATTTGAGTAGGCAATTATGTATTTTGGTTCCAGCATTTGACTCTGGCAAAGACTTTTTTGATTGAAACGCACTTAGGATAAAATATTGTGCCAAAATACAGGTATATGGAGCAAAAAGAAATGGTATATTGAGAATTAATATTCAGAAGACCCAGTTTGCAATATGAAAATGTGCAACTGGCAGAGAAGATATTGGCATTTGTCTTCAGATAATGCGTGCTTGGCAATGAGTCTCTGGAGACCAGTAACTATAAATTTGAAGTTTCCCAGGGGTGTTTAAACATGACAAGTGGAATAGAAGAAGCTCAGTTACAGAACTTGAAACACATGCTTATATTGCATAAATATCGTGCTCAAAAAATCCTAAACAAAAAGATGGAATTAGTTCTGTGGAGAACGTTCTAAATTTTCTTTGGTTTTCTGCAAATTAATTGCATAGTTTGTTCCTGCTCATCTCCTCTTAATATGAATTTCCTGTCTAGAGTTTTACTCAATCTGCTAGATATATTTTTAATTTCCCTTCTTTATGTTTATCCTAGTTAAACGCCTCTGGAATTTACGTGTGGTTATTACATTGTAGAAGCCAATGCAGAGACTTAACTGGGGCTCACAGCTGTCACCTGAGACTGAGTCTATCTTTTGTGATGTGGCTTGTGCCTCTTCCTATGTTCTGTGTGGGCACATGTGAAACAGTCTGGATTGGTGTGAGCAGCCATCCATCCTTGAACAAAAAAATCCCCTCTGGTTGGACTAGCAATCAGCCAGGGAGAAGAGGTCTTTGGCTCTTGATGAGGATTACAAATTATGAGGTTGTGCTGCTGCTGCTGTACTGGGGAAACTCAAGTGTTGAGAGTTCAAAAACGCAGGAACCAACATAATTTTTACCATGCTCTTTGCTACTTTTTACTAAGAATGTGCTCATCTTCCATCTGGTTGCCCAGTCCTAGGCAATGCACAGTCTCATTTACTAGAACTGTGAATTTAATTTTAATTCCTTCTTTAATTTTTCTTTTCCCAGTTAGCAGACTTGAGGAGAGGGAGGCAGAACTCAAGAAAGAATACAACGCACTTCATTCAAGACATACAGAGGTGGGTCATTATGCCAAGATGGATTGTATCTGTGAAAAATGTTAGGCTGTGAGCAACCAGGAAAATTATTTGTTGCTTTAGTTTATTCGCTGTTGCTAGTATGCTTATATTTGGAATGTTGGTTGTAACCAGGCTTAATTTGGTATGTAGTTTTTCTAATTCACATCAAAGTGTTTATTTTTGTCCATGTTAGTTTGATTACATGTTTGTTAATTTTATAGTTTTCTCAAATAATCAGATTAAATAAAAAAAAGGGAATTTGCTTTTTCATATTTCAAGGGCAGTTCTTCAAAGAACACTAACAAACTTCAAAGAAATAGAAATGAAATTGCAATCTCAGTACTCTCTACAGCAGTTTTCTGTGTTGGTTTTACTTGTACCATTGGAGGAACAAATACCCTTGAAAATTGGCCTCCCATTGAGATTCATGATTAAAAAAAGTTTTGCCATCCTTATTGGTAGCTATTGAAAACAGTATTTGCTAATGAAGGTGGAACACACTTGACTTTGAATTAAATAAATGAGGCACACTTTTAAAGTTGGTTCTAGAGCATAAGTGGACTGGTGGTGCTTTGATTTTTAGCAGCAGGTTCTTTCCCATGCAGGGATGTTTATTGCCTAACTAGTCTGCTTACTTTAGTGAGGAAATCACTAGGTTCTCTGATAATTCTGATTAATCTGAAGCCTCAATATTGAGTGCAGTTTTCCTCCTCACTCTCATTGCTTTGCCTTTGTTTGAAAGGTCAGATAGCTGTTCTGAGATGGTCACTAGCAGTGGGGAATGCAGTACTGACTGTTGCTGATTCAAAAGCCTGCATGTGGGGACAGGGAAAGCAAACACAGTGATTTGTGTGATTTGGTTACATTTAGTGCTTCCTTAGCAATCTTAAGATGAGTGTGTTACGCTGACAAACACTGAGAAGTGACTTGGAACCACAGCCAACGTATAGCTCCAGAGTATTGCACTGACAAGCTTTCTGCAGCTCTTAAAAATATTCATGTATTTATTGAAATCCTCATGTATTTAAGATCACGTTTGTTACTAAATAGTTGCTTTAGAATGCTGTCTGTTGAAAACTGGAAATTTAAGTGGAATGAGAAATGACAATGCTTAAAGCATTCTAAACTAAGCTTAAAGCTTAAGTTTTATGTCCTTTTGAATTGGAATTACTTTGAGTACTGTCTGCTTGCAAAGCTTTGGATTATTTTAGTTAGAACCTGTGGGTTATCATCACAATAGAAATGGTGCGGATTTGTATTAAATCCTGTTTTGCAGAGGTCAGGATAACTAAATGTATTAGGCATGGTAAATTTGACAAAATGCTAATGAATGTTCTGAATATCTTTTTATATAGGTTTTGCTCCAAAATGGACAACAGCACCTGCTGGTTAGATTCCAATTTATTAATTTATTAAATGCTTTTACATCTTAAATTCACTTTCTTTGGTGTAGGGAGAGGCGTTTTCTTGGGTTTTATTATTACTGAGGTGACTGTACTTTCTTCATAAAGAAATACATATATTATATGTTATAATGGAAACGGTATATTCATAGTTCTATGCTCCTAAAATCAGGTCTCATGTTTTCTATGCCTCTTCCTTTCAGCATGTTTAGTTCTTTCTTTGTTTCCCAACCTTGGCATTTCTATTTTCCTTTTGAACATTTCACCTCTCTCCCTTTGTTACAACCCTTCTAAAACTGAAAAACTTTACCATAGGCTCTTTTTGGTTTTGTCTCTGAAGATTTTGATCTCTGGCTTTAGGTGCCTGAAGTTCTCAGACCACCTGCTGGCGGCTGCTGAAACTGTGTTCAAGGTCAGACACAGTTGATGAGGTAGTGGGTTTGTGGACTGTGAAAGCTCAGCTCTAGGCTGGGAACTGAGGGTACAGAATTGCTACCAAGAATGTGGTTGTTGATTAAAGGTTGGCAACCGTTTTAACAACTGTGTGACTGACCTCAGGATATGAACTAAGTACTCCTTATCTTCATTTGCAAAGACACTTCTGAGCACAGTCACTGAGACCATGGTCAATCTTGCAAAGTATAACCTTTAGTCTTATACTGACTCAGGTCAGCATTTTAATACCGGTATCTGGCATGTTTAACTCGGGGACTGAATCCCTGGGGAATGGAGAGCATTGTCTGACAATAGTGCTGGTCTTCCCCCATCCCTTGGGATTTCCTGCTTCCCTTTCCACAACAAATTCTTGCAGTTTAGATTTGTGTAGTAATGTTTTTCTTCTCATGCAATATATTTTGGCAAATATCCAAACTACTTTAAGCATTAAGTTGTTGAGTTTATTGGCTTAAATATTTCTATTGCAATATTTGTTTTTGAAACCTCCCTTTCCGATTTTTCTGGGAAGGAATACTTTTTTCCTTCTGAATCTGTTTTACCATTGTCTTTGCAAGTGATCCATCTTTGGTGCTTAGTTAAATGGCAATTGTTGTTTGTTTTGTTGTTTTTCAATTGACTGAATAATAAACAGACTGTTAGATATATTTTTTTTTTTTTTACTTTTAATTCTAAGATGTTGGCAGTAATTCCTTTGACAGTTGTTGAGCTAAAGATGCAACTTGGCTGCATTTTATGCAATCTTAACTTCAAACAATTTTTCTCTGTCTTCAGCATTTGCTTCCCTCCAGTCTCTGCGTTATTCTTTAATTTGTGGCTTAATATGTCAGAGTTGGATGCCTTTCTCTTCCAACTCTTGGCTTTGCTGAGGTGGTCTGTAACCGTATCCTCTTCCAGCACTTGCTCTACCTGCTTGTGGCTACCTCTTGGCCAAGGATCCCAGCCCAGCAAGCTTGCTGGCTCAGCAGCTCATGGGAGTTTCATCTTAACAGTTCCAGTCAAAAAAGATAAAGACCTACTTAAATGGGTTAAGACGTGGGGAGTTACACCACGGATGCCAGGTGCAGGGCTCTGACTTGTTAAAGCTCTGGGAAGAGGCTTTAGCTTTCTTGGCCCTTCTGTCAAATTAGCCTCTATCATCTTGGTGCTCAGGAGATGAGCTAATGAGTGTGAGTGTGATTATATCCCTTTAAGCTTCCTCCCGTGATAGGTCTGTGCTTGAGCGAAGTGGCTTGACTTTAACTGGATTAGGGTATGATAACCTGAGCATTTGAGTTGGTAGGTTGGAAGGTGGAGTGTAGCTGGACGTTTGTAGCAGGCAGTGGATAGGTTACCTTCTGTTCAGTCAGAACACAATGTGTGAATGCAACCTGGACGTCTTCTGACATCCATGTCATGGTCCCCTGCTTAGTTAACATTTGCTTTCCTCTGCTTGCGGGGTATTTGGGTCTTGCACTGATTATGCTTGGTTCTAATGCTCTGAATAAGTGGGCAATAAAGCAGAAAGCAGCATGCTGGAGTTCTGCAATTTAACTATGAAAAGTCTCATTTCCATCTTTCTTGAGGTCTACAGTGGATGTGCTGCTGCTAGTGACTCTTTTAGAGCAAATCCCCTGAGTAGGAGGCAAAAGGTGCTATTTTCTGTTCCTGGGTAGTTAATGGGACAGGCTTTACAACTACGGCCATCACTGTTTTAAAGGCTTGGCTGCAGACTGTTTTACATTTACTTGTTGGGAGACTGAGGCAAAGCAGTACTTCACCAGAGTTGACTGACACCTCTGGCACTTCTCTACACAGATTTCCAAAATCACACTTCCTCCCCCCAGTTTAAGGAAGTAGTTCTTTATATCTTCTGGAAAACACAAGGCTAAGATGGTTTGATGTCTCTCTCTGACACACAGAGTATGGGCTCAGTTTAATGAAGCATAATTGGGCCATGGAAGTTTCTCAGTGTTCTGCGCTGATACAGTGTGACAGAAGAGTGAGCCTGTCTCTGGCAGCAGGAATGTACTTTGTTGGGTTCGTTTGGATAAACATCTCCCCAGCCAGTCCCTCTGGAGGGGAACAGGACGAGAAGGCCACGTGAAGATGTCTAATTACGGCTGTGGCTAAGCATGGGTACCATGGGTTTGAGATTAGATGTTAGATACCTTTCCAAGGAAGTAGTTTTTCTGAAGACTTATGCTAAGAGCTTGATGTGTAAAGCCTGGATTTAAGGTCTTTACATACTATGGGATCTGCCACCAACATCATCTTCTGTGGGGAGAAAGATGCATCGAGCTCACCAGTGGGAATGACGCTTTTGCTTAGTGCCAAGCTCACCACAAATGCTTAAAGATAAAAGGTAGTTACATGGAAGTATGTTTAGGACTCTTGTACTGAATCAGGGAGGTTCTAGAAGTGTTTATTACCTTGATAAATCTAGACTGTGAGACACAGAAGGATCTGTATATACAGTTGATCACACATTCCCAAAAGGAGGAGCTGCCTGTACCAAACCTGATTGGATCCGCAGGGCGAACAGCAGGGCTGAAACAGAGAGAGAAAGGATTCTGACAGCAAAAGCATTACTGAACTCCTGGGGGAGTTGAAGCACTGACACATGAAGGAGTGAAAGAGAAAGGAAGGTATAAAGGAGGTGCTCTCAACCTGGTTAAGGAAAAGGTGCAGGTAACAATAACCACAACGTGGTATAGACACGGTTGTTTGTGATACGGGAAGTATCAGGCTTGTGTGCCTCGGGAGCTGTCGTATTTGTATGGGTAGGAGTTGACACGGGTGACAGAATGTGCATTGTCTTTCACCAAATGCTGGAGCTTAGGATGTAGAAAAACCTGTAACACTTCCTACAGTAGCAGAGCTTGTCATGTGCTTGTATGAGGAAACCAATCTCAGTGGTTTTGAGATAGAAAGGCATTGTATTGCTGTCACTTCCATTTGAAGGGAATGACTTTCATATTCTTGCTCTAATGTCTTCAAAAGCTTATTATACTCACTTTTTATATGTTGTGACCATAAAATGATCTCTCACATGAGTTGTGAAATGCTGCTAACTATGTAAAGTAGTTTTTCTAAGTTCTGAGTTTATTTAATAGTAATAAAATAATGGTAATTGAATAGTGTATTTAATTACAACAACAAAGAAGAGTGGTCAGTATTTATGATGACTTCCTTGGAATAAGTGCTCACATTCAAAATAGCTGTGGACTTCAGGGGCAGCAGGGTGAGCCATCAGTAGTAAAAGGTTGTGAATGGTTAAATGTTGACTGCAACCCTTACTGAAGAGAAGAGTAGTAGATGTAGTTTTTTATTTACCATCTGTCCTTTACTCGGCACAATTCTTACAGAAGTTACACTAGAGAGCAATTATTCCATTTATGTCTATTTTTAAATTGTCAGAAATAGTACATTTTTTTCTTTGAATAGCTGAGTAATCTCAAAACATAGAAAAATTCTGATCAAATTTTGGGCACTTGAGATTTCTAGTGCGTTAATTCATGAGATTTTATTTTTTTTTTTTAAATCAGGGTGCCACTTCAAGGATATGCTGAGGCTTGGAGTAATTTAGATTTGAAAAGACCCTCTAGAGGTTGTCTGGTTAAAATCCCAGTGGTTTTGGAGGGAGTTTTCAAAATTTTCTTGGAGATGAGCAGTTAGTAAGCTAACTTCCCAATAAATTACAGTATTTAAATTTTTATTTTGACTTTTTCATTAACAGATTTATAGAAGATGAGAATCAGTGGGCTCTGTCTCATCTTTGTATCACCTCGTCCCATGGGGAGGGAGGGATGGTGAAGACCTTTGTTGTTTGTGGACAATATTCCAGTATTGTCTGGTTTTGCCCTTTGGACCCTGGATTGAGGCATTACTTGGGCTTCACATGACAGTACCATTGGTTTTCTCATTGTTGGGACACTGCTGGTGTTGTAGGGCTTGGATTTGTGGACAAATTGCCATTCTGCACTGCATACACATGGTGCACGTGTTTTTCCACTGTATTTTTGGGTTCCTATAGCTTACACGCTTTATACTGAAGTATGTGACATTCAGATTTGCTTATTTTACCATCAGTGGTATTTTCATCAGCAGAACAATACTAAGTTGCATTGTCCTTTAAATTGACCTGCCTTCTAGCCTTTGTATGTGGGAAATTAATATGATGAGACATTTCAGTAAACAAAAGAATAGACTGAGGACAAGGGAAAAAGTAGGTTAAACCATGTACTTGACAAAACATGGAAGTTGTATGGGTTTTGCTGACCCTATTCTCTTTCTCTTCCTGTGTGTTAGTTATTCCCTGGAAAGGTACTAGTTACTCAGCTTCCGTCCACTAACCAAAAAGCACCACAGATGCTCTGTGTAAAAATTTTACTTATGGAAACCAGTTAGTGTCTGCAAATGGAGTGTTTGTAGGTAGGTCATCTTCTTTTCAGTAGTGTCTCCTTCCCAGGATGAGGAAGCAGACAAGCTGGGTGTGGAATGGCCTAACGTGCGTTTCAGAGTTGTGCATTGTTGTTGTTGTCCTGGAATTTCTAAATCTGGATTATCATAAACTCATTGTGTAAATTACGTACAGGAACCATTGGAACACCTAATTTTGCTTGCTAGGTGGAAACAAAGAGCAAGATTTGTGGCTAGTTTAAGGCAGAGCTTCAATGATTGCTTCTGTGGATTGAACAAGCATTAAAAGGTTCAGAAACAAATGAGATAGTTCTAGTAAAACACTGCATTTAGATGGTTTTGTTGGAGGATAGATTTTGTAAGCTTTTGACATCAGTTAAAGTATATTATATAATGTTTCTCTAAAAATAGTATTTTTTTTCTGGTCTGAATTATATTAATTAGTTCAGGTGAACGCTGGGAAAAGTAGGATCTGTATGTAACCAGTATTTACCATAGAAGTTACTTATTTGTAGAACGTCCATCAATCAAGATATCTCAAGACAATTCACTCTAACAAAAATAATCTGATTAAGAATATATCCTCATGTATAGGTGATGCTGTCAAGCAGTGTTTGGAGAGAAGCTGATATTCTAGTAGCATCAGAAGGTCAGGTTTATTGGCCTCTGGCACCTCAGTCCTGACCTGAAAGCAGCACTTAGATGTACATTTCCAGGTCCTGCTGAATCCAGTCCTTATGTATGCAAATGGCCCCGGGATAAAAGGTTATGTGATATTGGTTGTACAAATGCCTGTTAACACTGTTCTAAAAGTGTGTGCATACCCTTTCTAGAATAGCAGAAGAAATTACAGCTGTACAGAATGGGTATTTCTTTCTAGAGGAAGCCTTGGAGATGTGACCTGAATATGTCTTGAGAAAAAAGCCCACTAAATTATTCTGCAGCACACCTATGATTTCTTTCTTTTTTTTTTTCTTCCTTTTGTTCCCAGTACCCTGTTCATCTCTGAATGTGAGTGTAGAAATGCTAAAAATACCACATGTAATGTAGGCTTCTCTTCAGGCTCTCCCAATTTCATCTCACAGACATATGTTCAAATTAACCTTTTGGAGTGATGCAGTGATAGCTGTTACCTGCCCCCGTCCCTGTCCCGGATCGGTTACATCTGAGTAGCACCATCCTTTGGCTGATTGGAATCCAAATTCATTAAATAAGTCATGACCACAAGAGTCAGTGTGTTGGCCTGTGGCTGTCTCTCTTAAAGGAAAGAGAGCAAGCAAAGATCTTCTCAGGTGCTAAAAATCCACAGGGTCTTGGTCTTCTTTATGAGAAATCAGTCTAGATAATTTAAAACCAAGCTTCACTTCTAGAAAGTACAGAAAGTTTAAATTATCT
The DNA here is from genome assembly GCA_013400555.1 of Jacana jacana. Lineage (NCBI taxonomy): Eukaryota > Metazoa > Chordata > Aves > Charadriiformes > Jacanidae > Jacana > Jacana jacana. Next base: position 8,209 of record VZTM01025721.1, on the reverse strand, counting down.
TTCTTTGATTTTCTTCTAACATTCAAATAAAAAAATGCTGACTTCATATTTCTGCCTACTGAAATAACCTGATTCTTTGTCTGTGGTCTCATTATATTTAATGAGTTGCATATTGTTTGACCTTCACAGAACTTTGTAATTAGGCTACAGTGAAATGTGTTGTGTCATGTAATAAATTTTAATACCTGCTGGACAGAGAGGCCTTAAACAGCTTTCAGGATGGATTTGAACATGATACTCCTGTTCAAAACTCTTGTTTGTAATACCATATGCACTTTGTGTGCCCGTGGGATGTTTCCTGTGCATGAATGCACAAGTAAGTTCTCCTGGTTTTTTATTGTGGGCTTCTCTCTGGTCTGTGGTTTTACACACTGTATGATTTTGCTTCTTTACCTATTTCTTTAATGTATCTGAAGGCTTTTACTATTTTTAGCATTACAGGGGAAGATTATGTAGTATTGGCCAAGAATTATGTAGTAAAAGTAGATGGTATTAAATATTCCTTGCTGTTTCTCTGTCATTTTCAACAGATGATCCATAATTATATGGAGCACTTGGAAAGAACCAAACTTCATCAGCTAACAGGGGGTGATCAGCTAGAATCCACAACCCACAGTAGAATTAGGTAAGCTGTTTATTGTGCTCTCACCCTGAAATGAAAGGAAAAAAAAAAAAAGGCAGCCATTCATTCGTGTTTGCAAGACTTTGTTCTTTAATCCTGCAACAACGGTTCGGCTGAATCAGAAAGATTTGCTGTATGATTGGAATGCGGTAAGAGAACAGTGCAGAAATGGGTAGAAAGAGGCTTTTGCTGTTGTACTGCTAAGCATTGAGATACACTTTTAAGTCTGCCTTAATTTCAGCTTTTTCTTTTTTTCTGCATTTGCATTTGGGTAGGCAGGGAAAATGTCAGCAGCTGCCCTGAAATAACTGTTCTCCTGCCACGGCTTTGTGCACAGGTTGACGGAGGTGCGTATCGCAGTACCCGTTTGCTCTGGGGGGCTCCATGTGAATATATTATGCAGATCCTGGCACTCTCCAGCCTATGGACTCCGGGTGGAAGGAGGGAGGATGCTCTGGGGCTGGCCGTGTCTCTGCGTCGCCGCAGAGATGCTGCGAGGAGCCCGGGCGGCTGGAGAGCGAGGGGAGGAGAGCGGTGATGTCATTGCGCCGCCGTCGCCGCAGAAGAGCGGAGAGCTGCTGCCGATGGCATTGTTTTTGTGGCAGCGGCTGAATGACAGACTTTGCCTACAAAGATACACCCTCGGCCCCTCCGTAGCCTTTTGGGTTCCGGCCTTTCACCATGCCAGCGCAGCGCCATGAATCCTGGCTGCATGCTGCTGTTGGTGTTTGGCTTCGTTGGAGGGGCGGTGGTCATTAACTCCGCGATCCTGGTGTCGCTCTCAGTTTTGCTGCTCGTGCACTTTTCTATTTCTACTGGTGTGCCAGCTCTGACGCAGAACCTCCCAAGGATACTCAGGTACTCCCACCTACTGAACCTCGGCTTGGTGCGCTCCTTCTCTTTCTCTGCTTACCTTTTTGCCGTTCAAAGAGAAGGAGCAAGGATGAATTAAAGGTGCAAATTATGTATACATTTCAAATTCCTTTGTAAATGTATTTATGGAGTAGGATATGACAATATATTTTTTTTTTAATGCATTGAAATTTCATTGCTTTTCATTTAAACAAATACAAGGTCAGTTTATATATCTTTTTTAGAAAGCTATAGCATTGATTTAATGTAACCTTCAAAAAAAGCTGTGATAATGATAAAGCTCACACTAAGTGTATTGTCAGGTACTTGGCTGATCTTGTGTAGCCACAAATGTGTGCAATCTGGGGCTTTGCACTATTAAATTGCACTTCTTTAAATCAAAAGAATTATGTAATATCCATTAATTGATGATCTGCTCAAACCCGTAGTAATTAGTCAATCACGTTATTTTAAAAAATCTGATTATTAGGTGGTGGGAAGAAAAAATACTCTTTCATTACCTAAGCATTAGAGCTCCTAAAGCCTATTCACTATTGTTAAAGCAAATGTTATCCTCTCCTCTTTTCTGTACTTGCGTGGCAGCCTGCCAGCTCTGTCCCCCCTCAAGTTCTCTTCTATTTGTTCCAGTTGCCTGGGGCAGTAGCAGAGATGCATTAAAATATTGTGACCAAAAGTAATCTTGACGTGTTTCAGCGCTATATTTAGGCGTGGAAAACAGTTGGAAAAGTTTTTAAATGTAGCTTTCTGACCCCAAAACTTGACGTACTTTAACTGTGATTTTTATATTGAGTAGTAAGCTTGATTTAAAGAGGGGAAATTTGCTGGAAAAGGTGCTCTCTGAAAGAGGCATGTGACTTTTTTTCTCCTTACTACATGATGCATGTAGAGTTTGTGTGGTTGAACACTTCTAACTTGTGTCTCTGAGCACAGAAGGGTTGTTTCAAAGGTTAAAAGCCAATCAATAAAGAAATATGCTAATATTTATGTATGAATATTTGAATACAAAGGAATAAAATAGAATGTAACTCTCTATGGACTGAACTAGTTAGTAAGGCTGCCCTGTTTTAAAAGAGAGGATCACTTCTTGTGGCTTTGATTTTTCCTGACTCTAAAAAGCCAAACCAAAATATTGAACTTTGTCTTCCAGTAACTTCTATTAGATTTCTTATATATTAAAAATCAGTTGGTGTAAGAAATAGGTTTTTTTGTGTGTGTGTGTGATGTATTTTTGCATTCTGGGGAGACGATCTGGGGGCTTGGAGAAGCTGTGCTTTTCCCGCCCTTAGTAATTTGGTTTAGGAATTACAGGAATTGGAACGTGGTTCGTTAATCTTTTATTCGTTTAAAAAAGATAAAAAAAAATATGTGGGATGAAGGAATCTAATTGTAGAATAATTGTTTCTATTTTTTTAACACTAGTCGGATTTTAGACCGGAGCATCTGGTTGCTTATCCTAAAGGTTCCTGTAAATGCTTCAATACATCCCTTCAGAATATTAGTTTAAGCTTTTAGAGCACACGCCTGCCTTCTCACGGTCGTATTTTCAGATATTTCTTGGACATTGAGGGTATAGAAGAGGTTCTCTGCTTTCTGGTCAACAACCAGTGACATGAGTTGAGATTTGCTTCAGGCTAATGAAATGATGTCTTTTAATGCAGACAGGTCATGTCCTTCATTTCCAAAATGAGTCCCTTTTTCAGCTCTGGTTTATGGGGGAGCCTTGCAGTGCACCTCAGCTTAGCACAGCAAAATGGGTTCACGATGAGCTGTTCTGCAGAAAAAGCAGGTGTCAGTTGTGAACCTCTTTGCCCGTTTTGTTGAAATTTTCTCTTCTGGAGACTGCAAAGAAGAGAAGCTTTTGTGGCACATCCTGCAAGTAAGCAAACCTCTGCCCTGAGCGGTGGCTGCGGGAGGCGCAGGAGGCGTTTCAGGCCCCCCAGGATCCACAATGCTGGCTTTATCACCACCTGCCTTCCACCCAGGGCCAGCTTCTTTTTCCTCCTTTTGCTACTGGACTTCTTAACCCATGAAAGGGTTACAGCCTGTCTCTTACCATCAGCCTCAGTGATGTGCTGTGGCTTTTGTTCCCTGCACACACTGGAGTTGTGGGAAATCTAAAGAAAAGCAGAACCTGTTACAATAGCGGGAACCGTTGGAACCAGATTCTCTTTAGCTCTGTGGCCACTTTGTATGAAGACTTTTCAGCACAGTTGGTTTGCAGATGCCCAGTCTCGTGCTTTTTATTTCATAACCTTGACTGATTTATCTTTAGTGGCTTTGCTGTCTGCTTTGCTCTGCTAGACTGCTTCTAAATTAACAACCTGGCTTGGAATAATATCGATGAAAATCCAAGATAACACGCAATGTGATGATCAGTTGCAAAAATTTTTGTGAGAGGGAGCATCTTTTGTACACCTGTAACGGAAAGTTTTGTGCCAATTAAAATAATTTGCTCTTTGAACATTGGTTTGTGTTTTTTTTTTTTCTTTTGCCAATATAAATTTACCACTGCTTAAATGCTCAGTACAATCCCTTATTGACTATGTTTTCTTGTGAGGAAAAACAAAACCAAACCCAAAACAATTACAGAAAAAAAGCTTAGCTCTTCCTTTTGCTTCTCAACACTCCTTATCATATTTTTGCCCATAAGTTATATGCAGCTACTCATTCTGGGTAGAATTCTGCCTAGGTTATAAAGCATTGCAGAGCAAAATATGCATGGTTGTGATACGACTTTTTATAATGTTAATTTATGAGCTCTCTCAAATCTTCGTATTTTGTCTGGATTGGCTCTGCAGGGGTACCTGCAGGCAGGGCTTTCTCTCAAGAAACATAATTTCCTGCGGGCATTTGTGCACACTTTTATTTTGTCTTTAGTATGCTTAAAGCTGTGTTCATTGATTACTGTCCTTTTTTCTGTATTTCATTGTTCTAACTGAACAAATACGTTGCTTTATCTCATGCCTGGCTGTTATTTTTCTTTTTCAGGGTTGCCCCTAGCATCCTACAAATTGCATTCTGCACAGTGGTTTTGTCCCTTGCTAGCAGAAAGAATTAATCTTTTTGTTCACTGATCACTACTGACAGCAAGATTGACTTGGGGATTATTATTTTTTTGAGGGTCAATGTACAATGCTTCACAATTTCCAAACATTGTTTACCATAGGGAAGTGAAGAGAGAGCAGAGATGGTGAAAAGTTGAGATGAAGTAATCTGTCGATTTGCACAAGCTTCTGTGCAGCTTTAGCGTGAAGTAGAGGGTTGAACTGATTTTGGTTAAAACTGCAATTTTTGGCGTCGTTAGTTTTAACCTTAGTAATTCTTGACCCAGTTTCTTTCACTTCTACAAATCTATGTATTTCCTGTGATCTGCAGAAGAAAAATAGCATAAATTTTGCAAAGAGGTAGACTCTAAACTGATTTACCACTTTTTCCAATGCTTCAGTTAACGATTCAGCGGAAGTTATGTGGTACTGTATCTTGCAGAACAAACAAGTGCCAAATGATATTTTTAAGAGTAGTTGCTGAAAACTAATCTGAAATAAGGAAACATTTTCATCTTATACTCCAGTTTGTGTCCCATTTCTGTGTAAAACCTGTTTACTTTAGATTAGCTTTGATGCAATCAATAATGACTGGAGTAGACTATTTGCAATTAGATAATGTGAAATGAGGAATTGTGTTGTCGTACACAGTGTGTATGCTGCATTCTATATTTAATGGAGAGTAGTCTATGGGTGCTTGAACTTATGGTTCTACCTCTCCCCTGCTGATTTTCAAGATGTAGAGGAAAATAGCGACATCTGAAATGGCTAACGAACCCTGTCTCTCTTTCAAACAGAAAGGAGCGTCCAATATCTCTGGGCATCTTCCCCTTACCACCAGGAGATGCGCTGCTTACGCCTGAAACTCAGCGGGAAGTGGGGGAAACGCCTGGGTCAGAGCACTGGAAATTCCATGAGCTGAGCCAGCCACGGTCCCACACAAGCCTGAAGGTGAGCACTCAGCTTGACTGCCCTGTGCCTTAGGAGAAACTCCCATAAACACATTATAGATCCTTGGTGGGTTGAAAAAGCAAATTGAAGAGGAGGAAGGAAATCTACTTTGTCTAAGCCAAATATGTTGCATGCTGAAATGAGCTCTGAGGGAAATTATTTAATGGAACCCAGAGTTTGGGTTGCATTTTCCGAATGAGTACAGCCTAGTTCTCATCTCACTTGCAGGAGTGGGTTCTTTCTTTCTGACTAAGGACACTTTTCCTTTACAGTCACTTTTTCTTTGCATGTTAGAAGTGTAATTAGGCAGTGTAAACAGGTCTGCTGAGTTCACATCCTTTTAGAAGGAAAGCTTTGATTGCTCCTCAGGCAGTACTCTTAGCACAGCCTCTGCCTGCTAACAGTGTGCAGCACAGGTATACTGCGGAGTACACACTTATTGCAGGCTAATTTAGAAAATTGATTTCTATTACATGTAGCTCGGCTATAATTCCTACAATTGTTCTGTGTTCCAACAGTGAAAGGGTGGCATAGAACAAACTGCAGTAATGGAAAAATGGGGGTGTGGTGTTAGAGCGTGATGAATGTGGTGGCTGGGACTAGGGTGCACTAACAGAACTGCAGGAGGAGGGATCTTCAGGGCAGAAAAACTCCAGAATTTGTAAAGCCTCCCTGTATCTTTATGTTGATGAGGTTTTTTGGAAAGACTTTAGATGTACTGATATTTCTGAAAAAGCATACAGCTGAGGGGAATTTCCTCTGAAGGGAATTTAACACCTAGCAGAGGAATATTAAACTTGTAAGAACTAAAAAACTATCCAGGTGTAACTGGAACCCAGACTTTTTTTTTGCTTAGAGGTTATCTGGAGATAACTGGAAATGTAAATCATGGTTGAACTTAAGTAATGTAAGTGATGATAAATATTAACTGGAAGGAGTAAGTAAGGATTAAATACACTAAATAATAAACATCAAAGTGACAACAAGAGTTGAGATCTAAAAACTTGTCACTTGAACTTTTGACTAGGATAATTTTTTGGATCTTAAATTTGTCCCGTTCCCTTTGTCCTGTGTCAGTTAACATTAGTAAATTGACGGATTTTAGGAGAGCTGACTGAAATAGAACTTAGTTATTACTAAGAGTGAGGGGAGTTAAGGTATACCATGAAGTCTTTGACGCCATCTTGTCCCCTCTAAATTGATTACTACATGTTGTCAAAATAGCCTTCTTGGTATAGTTCTTCTAAAAATAATGCTCTGCTAAAATAATTTATAAAATGGCACAGACTGTAGTTTTCCAAACCTAATTACTCAGATTAAGTTCCTTAGGGTCCAAACCAGCGTCTTTATTTTTTAGCTGTGAATGTAAAGTACTTCTGAAGTCACCATGTTGAATAACATCACATATTGAAGTCCTACCCAGAATTTGAAACTTTCTCTAATACTATAGTTCCTCTAAATGTTCCTGACATTGGGTACAAGGCATAAACAATGTTTTACTGCTGTTGGACATCTGTTTTCCATACGTGCGTGCGCGTTTCATTTAACGGTTGGTGTTTCCTCTAAAGGAATCACAAAGTAGGTGTCTGGGAGAAACCCAGAGTGAAAAGATTGGGTATCCTGTGGCTTGTGCAGTGTTGACATTGGGTGTTGTTGTGACACAACACACCCTTATGGACCATTCAGTCTATTCTGCTTAAATCTGCAGATGAGCTGCCGCTTCTGCAGATTTAATTACCTGATTTTTANCTACATGATGCCTTGCAGCATAACTAATTTTTTTTTTTTTTTTTTTTTTCTCAGGAGAAGTCTTTTAATAATGCTGCCAAAAAAGTCATTTTTGCAAAGTCAACCCAGAATTGATTTCCAAATGCTTAGGCTTTGGGACACTTTAATTTGTTTTCACTTAATGGAATTGCGTTTCGTTTTCATTAGTTCTAGAACAAACATTCAGGATAGTTTAATCAGCGTGGTTTCCAAGAGTTAGCTAAAAAACCACAGCAGATAATAAAGTTAGAAACGAAAAGGAGGTAGGAATATTTGAAATTCCTTTGAGGAAAGGCCCGTTTTTCCTCAAATGGAAAAAGGACGGTTTTCTTGAGCTTTGTGTGCCAGAGTCAGTGATCGATCTGTGCTGCATCGGTTCGTGGATGCTTTTGGAATACAAAGATGCAGAAATGTTTGAATGGAGCCAACAGCTCTGTTGAGGTTTTATTCCTTGTTTGTGTGAACTCTGGAGTCCCTTGGTAACGGGTAGCATTTCCTCCCTTCTGTATCTGCTTGCTGAAGTATGAATCATTATCCAGCAGCTCAACTTCAATCCAAAAGTCAGTTGGGTAAATTGTGTAGCTTTTCTTCCTCTTTATTTTTCTTTTTTTCTTTTTTTTTTTTTTTTTTTTTTTTTTTTTTTTTTAATTTATTTTAATGAATGTAAAAGCTTAGCGTATTGGGTCTGTTGTCTTGTATTACTATGAGTAAGTGCATGTTTTATTCCTTTAAAGGCATCTGTTAATTGAAGATATTTCTGAATAATTTTGTCAGGCTATGAAATATTAATTACCAGTTATTTTGCAATGTACTAAAAAGCACTGAAAACTGGAAGTAAATGATAGGCAGGTCTTGAAAGTGCTGAATTTCTGTTTTAAGACATCTGGATGCTGGTATGGCTCTGGTTGTGAGTGAGGGGTGAAATGTGAATGAAAGGAGACTAAATTACATA
>VZTM01025718.1:324-12560 GCA_013400555.1 Jacana jacana | reverse complement strand
CTGAAGTGGTAAAAACTTGTTAGAGATGTCAAAGTAAGTATTCAAATTCAGACTCCAGTAAAGTTCTTTCCTCAAAAGTGGTAAGGAACAGCAGGCTGCTCTTAAACTGTTTTGATGTCCAGTATGTGATCTGTTTCCCCATCTCTCATTCTGTTAAGTGTGAGATGCTTGAAAATTATCTGAGGAAGTTAACAAACATGAGTTGGAAGCTAATTATTCAAGTCTGTACCTCTTATTCATACATATGTTTCCTTTCCAGTGATGCTTTTCAGAAGGAAAAAAATAATCTTTGAACCTATTTATGATAATTTTGCTCTTAAGAACATGACCTTTAAATAGTATTTCCTGCGGCTTATATTCATGCTATGTGCAAGTATAATAGAGCAGCTAAAGCCTGTGGTATTTATTTCTCAAGGTAGATTTCCAGAAATAAGAAGTTTCTCTGTGGACTTAAGTGAGCAGAGGAAATATTTTAATTCAAGTTTTTCCCAACTTGGAATGGAATACTCCAAAATTATAAACATTTATGGAGTTATGTAATTTTATAATTGGATTAATTTTCACTCTTTGTTTTAAGATCCCACTTCGTCACTCGCAAATGATCATGTTGCATATAAAGTCCTGAGTGCACTTTACAAAGCTCACTCTATTGCTCTTTTTCAACTTTTGGGGAGAAATTCAGGGCTTTTCATTACAAGTGGTAATTACTAACATTCCCTGGCATGATAATGAGTTTTTCTATTGAATTCATAGTCCGCCATGCAGCTGTGGCTGATGTTCTCAAGGAAAGAAGAAGGAAGATACAAGTAATGGAAATTACACTCTCTAAAGCTTTATCACATCTTGTTATGTAGGCTTTTTATAGACAAATAGTTCCCATCACTTTCCCTGTGACAGGTTGCTAAGGTATATCATTACGGTTGGCCTTTTAATATTTAATATAAGAAAGTTTCATATATTCAACTATTCCTATAATTTTGCCCATTAAAGGACAGCTTTGCTGAGATCTGTGAGAAGCTGCAAAGATTTTCACTGTTTAAGGTCATTTTCCCCCTACAATTGAATGATTCTTTTCAGTTTACTACCTCATGTGAGTGCCAAAGCATGGTAACCTTTAATGGTATTAAAGTACTGGGGTCATATGTGGTAGGAGCCCTATCTTAAAAAGTCCTGTAGGATCAACTTCCAGTAAAAATTCCAAGCATTGTAAAAGGAGTTTTTAAGAACTTTTGAAGATGCCAATATAAGACACGGATGTCTTATAAGACACGGAAAAGCAAGTTAAATGAGGACAACATAAGAGTATGTGGCTAAAATCTGCAGGATCTTTGAAGCAAAGCTTTCTTCAAGGAGAAGCTAGCTTTGGAAATACTGAAGGGTGTTGGATAAATTCCTTGCAGATAAATATTTGGGAAGTAGGCTGTGCCAAAGATGTAATTGCCCGCAGTACCACCATGCTGAAGATTAAAGGAGGGATTGTGCATAGGGATGTTCCACATCATGTTCTGGTAGTTCTGCTAAGACTGCAAGTTTAAACAAATGACCTGCAAGATTTTTCTTGCTCCTGCTGTCTTTGATTCACTGAATTTGACTCATTTGTTTAGTAATTCCCACAAGTTATTCAAGTAATGTACATTAACAGGATATTGACTTCGTTTGAGGCAAACATCAATGTTTATTGAAAGGAGAAATAAATATTGACTGAAGTAAAGCCAAAGTCAATTTTTTCCTTAGAACTATAAACCTTATTGTTTACTGAAATGCCAGGTAAATATACAATGTTCACCATTTATATCTTGATAATTCTGTGGAGATGTAAACAGCAAAGGTAGTGTTTTATGTGCAGTATGACTGCTGTAATAAATGAATAAAAAGAATTTGCAAACATTTAAGTTGTTCGCTAATGAAAGCACATATATTAAAATCTATGATTTGATAAGTTTTGCAATTATGGTCAACTATTTAACAGTATCATGACCTTTGGCAGAAAATGTTTTATCTGCATTCTAAATCAGTTGCTTTTTTCTATGATGGATTTTTTAAATAATTCTCAAGGGAGTAACATCTGTAATGTACTTGATAGAGATATGAACTTATGCTAATTAAAGGAATTGTCATTGATTTGTAAGCCAACTAAATGTGTACATGATAAACATGATTTGAATTACTTTATCATATCTGAAAGAATATATTTATTTTACGTATATACAAAAGTATGATCTGTAGGCATGATCTAAGTAATTATTTGTCAGAAAAAGTGTTGCAGGCAAGTCCATTGCTATATTGTAGTTACTCAAGCCAGTGTTTCTAAGGGTGCACTCACATGCACGTTAAGTACCTCTACAGGTATGGCTAGACAGACATACCTGTAGAGAATTAATAGAAAAATGACGTAATGGCGATGCAGTTCTTCCAGCTCAGCTCTGTGGATACACCAAGTCTGATTTATTAACAAAGGTTTCAACTTCCTGGAAGTTTACGTATTGGTGTAAGATTGTGTTTTGTTAGGTGATGCAGTCATGAATGACTCCTGTAATGAATAAATGAGGATTAACCAGTGAGGGTCAAAGTACAAATAGCCTGTGAGGAAGCCAGGTGATTACATAAGTTCCATCAAACTCTTGTGAATATTGGTTTTATGAACCACTGCATCTGGGTAAAACTATTACTGTTAGTACTATTTGTTAAAAAAAAAAAGTACTTCATGAAACCAGTAATGTCCAAGCTGATACTGCACATCTGATCTGCACTGTGGTTTTGTTTTACCATTAGCTTTCATTATATATCTACTTTCCAAACCAAGTGAGATAAGGTCTGCATGGTATTCATCCTTGTAGTGATGTATCTCAAGGACTGTTTTTCATAGACTGTTTAATTTGTCTTGATAATGTTTTTGCATGACACCTCCCATGTAGAGCAAGCATAATTTTAGTTGTGGTTAAGGGTTTTCATGCTCACTAAGGTGATTCATGCACAGGAAGGTTACTCTGAGTGAGATCTTCCACTTTGATTAAAATGTCAGTGATATACTGTCTTTGTGATATTACCCATGATGTCCAGAAAGGGAATACTTTCTGTATTGCTTATGCTCTCTCTTCTCTGGTGTGATCTTTGCTTTTGACTGTCTATCTGCTGTGTTGAGTGCAACATACATAGTCTGTATGCAGAATTTTTATCTGCCTTTTAGCACCATAAAACATAATCAGACATCAGAATTTGGCCTGATCTATAAGCTGAGGAGATGTGTTCTGATACAGTAGGTGAACGTCACATTTTGTAATACTAGTGTGGGGTATTTCCTTGTTTGCAACCCACAAGTATCACAGAATCACAGAATATCAGGTATTGGAAGGGACCTTGAAAGATCATCTAGTCCAATCCCCCTGCTGGAGCAGGAACACCTAGATCAGATCACAGAGGAATGCATCCAGGCGAGTTTTGAATGTTTCCAGAGAAGGAGAATCCACAACTTCCATGGGCAGCCCGTTCCAATGTTCAGTGACCCTCACCGAAGAAGTTTTTCCTCATATTTAAGTGGACCCTCCTGTGTTCCAGCTTGCATCCATTACCCTTTGTCCTACCATTGGATGTCACTGAGAAGAGCCTGGCTCCATCCTCCTGACACTCACCCTTTACATATTTATAAACATTAACACGGTTGCCCCTCAGTCTCCTCTTCTCCAAGCTAAAGAGACCCAGCCCCCTCAGCCTTTCCTCATATGGGAGATGCTTCACTCCTTTAATCATCTTTGTGGCTCTGTGCTGGACTCTCTCAAGCAGTTCCCTGTCCTTCTTGAACTGAGAGGCCCAGAACTGGACACAATATTTCAGATGCGGTCTTACCAGGGCAGAGTAGAAGGGGAGAACATCTCGGGACCTACTAATCACACCCTTTCTAATACACCCCAGGATGCCATTGGCCTTCTTGTCCATGAGGGCACAGTGCTGGCTCATGGTCATAGAATCATTTAGGTTGGAAGAGACCCCTGGGATCATCAAGTCCAACCATCAGCCCTACTCTACAAGTTTTCCCCTACACCATATCCCTCAACACCACATCTAATCTACTCTTAAACACAGTCAGGGAGGGTGACTCCACCACCTCCCTGGGCAGCTGATTCCACTGACTGACCACTCTCTCCGTGAAAAACTTTTTCCTAATGTCCAACCTAAACCTACCCTGCTGCAGCTTGCAGCCATTCCCTCTTGTTCTGTCGCTAATTGCCCATGAGAAGAGACCAGCACCAAATTCTCTACGCACCAACCTCTCTACAAAAAATAATGGAACGCTTCACAAATTTGCATGTCATCCTTGCAGCAGTCATCCTGCTGTCCACCAGGATCCCCACGTCCCTTTCCCCTACTCTGCTCTCCAATAGGTCATTTCCCAACTTATACTGTTACTGGGGTTGTTCTTGCCCAGATGCAAGACTCTACACTTGTCCTTGTTACATTTAATTAAATTTCTCCCCGCCCAACTCTCCAGCCTGTCCAGGTCCCGCTGAATGGCAGCACGGCCTTCTGGCGTGTCAGCCACTCCTCCCAGTTTGGTAGTAGCACTACCTTTTTCAGGAAAAACCTGTACTTGGGAAGGAGGTAGTGAGGTATTTCAGGCAAAATTAGACACAGGAGAAGACAAAGTCAATGGAACTTCAAAATCAATGGAGGCACTGGAATGAACTTAAACTAAGTGTTGGTACAACCAACGCTTCTGCTGAATGATAAGGTTCTTTTCAGGTAAGTTGCAAGTTGGATATGTGAAAGTAATGTAATTATTTAATTTTCAGTTCCAGTTTAAAAAATGATGGAATAGAAAATACAATGCCCTCCCCTTTTATAAAGCTCAAGTCAGTGATGGTACTGCTTCATAGAGAATGCTGTCATTGAATAACAGTCTGCCAGGAAAGTGCTGAAGCAAGCTGTCTTCTATTTTGAAAGCAGGCATGACTGCCTTTGAAATAATCTTGTAGCTGTTATATGATGGAATACTAAATAGAAGACCAATTCCAGATCTTTTGACAACGTTCTGTTATAATGACTTTACTCCTATTATGTCAAATGATTGATGCAGATGTAATCATTGTGGTTGATGGATGTTAGTGTGGCAGGGTGACATTTGATTTCTGTTTGAATTCTGATTACCTTAAAGAATAAATCTGTGCAGTCTGGCTAGGAAAAAAGTTTACTGTACCTGTGTGACTAAACTGGTGTCTGACTGACATTTATTTATTTTTATCAGTGTGGAAGGGTCAGCAATCCTTATTATTCAGACTTTAAAGCGAATTTTAATGCTTGTGAAAGGAACTAGATTGACAGCCAGAGGAACTGAAGTTCTTTCTCCAGCTGCAAAAAAGACATACATAGTCAAGAAGGATGTTCCTGTCCTGCCTAGGGAGTCTTTATTCTTATTTATGGGAGAATAATGTTAATAGTCCTACAGTTGATAAATAGCAGTACCCTGTATTTTGGCCATGGTGTTTGTATCATGACCTACCATATGTGGCTGTACAGGAGTTTGCGGGAAAGTAAAATTTCACGGTCTGTTTCATGTGGGAGAAAACCAGAGGTTGCTGATAGAGTGGCTGTGTGTAGAGATGACAGAGATGAAAAATGTATGGAATTTCAGTTACTTTCATCTTCCCTTCTGCACCTTCTTTCATCTCAAAGCTATTGCAGAGCAAGAGTGGTGACTGATTTGTTACTGGGAAGGTCAAGAAAAATATTTTCTTCTGGATATGTAACTAATTCCTGTTGTTATTTTATTTTACAACTTTTATTTCTGTTCTGGCCTATTTCTTGTTTTCAGTTGAGTCTCTTGGTGAGCCCTTAAGAGTTGGAGTGATTTCCAGCACTTGTCTGCTGAAGACTAAATGCACCTGTGTACTGGGTCTGCCTGAAATGGAGTTAATTTTCTTCATAGCAGCCCATATGGTACTGTGTTTCAGATTTGTGACTAGGACAGTGTTTTGGCTGTTGCTGGCAGTACGTGCACAGCACTGAGGCTTTCTCTTTTTCCTGCTTACATACTCTCTTAGTGAGTAGGCTGGGGTGGGTAAAAACCTGGGCAGCTGATCCAGGTTGATGAGAGGGATATTCCATTTCATATAATGTCCTGCTCAGCAATAAAACCTAAGGGAAGTTGTTTTCTGGTGTGACCATGTAGACATGTATGTACCCATATGTGACTCTTACAGCTGCTATTGCAGTGGTTTGATAGGCCATGTGGAAAAAAAAAGATATTAAGTAGTCATGTGTGAATTTGTGTTTTTCATATTGTTTCCTGTTAATGTTATAAAAAGACTGACAGTGTAGTAAAAGCATATAAAGTGATTTATGCTCTGGTTCTTGATGTCATTGACATCCATTTGAAAGCATGTTTTAGAACAGTATTGTTAATTACAAAAAGAGGAAATTCTGAGGGAGCAAATTCAGCTTTTCTTTTTCTTCTTTTTTTTTTTTCTTTTTTTTCTTCTCTCCATTTGCCTAGCCCCAGGTTCAGTTTGTATCCTCTAATTCCATAGCCTGTAAAATTTCACCCAGATGGTCTCCAAGTGAGGCTAGTGACATGTCTGATGAAAATATATTTTCAAAATGGCACACAGGTTTAATTTGAAACTACTGAGAGAAGGGCAATGGCTTCAGTATTACCAGTGGTTAATCACCATCACTGTTAAATATTTATCACTTATTCCTACTTTGAATTTATCTGGATTTAATGTCAAGCCCTTTCTTAATGCTGGGTCTTTCTCAGCTACATTTGAAGAGCACTTTAGTACCCGATGCTTTCTCCCTTTGAATGTTATACATTCTTACCAACATTACTGCTCAGTCATCTTTTTGATGAGAAATGGATTGAACCATTTCACTTTTTAAGATGTTTTTCCCAATCCTTGATTAATTTTTTGAGGCTGTGATGTTGTAACAATGCTGGTGCTACAGCACTGATAGATAAGAGGACAGCTGCAGATGCCATCTAGCTGGAATTATGTAAGGGGTTTGACACTGTCTTGCATGACATCCTGGTCTCAAAATTGGAAAATCATCGATTTGATGGATGGACCACTCAGTGGATAAGGAGCTGGCTAGATGGCCACACTCAAAGGGGTGCAGTCAACAGATCAATGTCCAGGTGGAAACCAGTGATGAGTGGCATTCCTTGGGGGTCCAATGCTCTTTAATATCTTTGTCAGAGACATGGACAACAGGATTCAGTGCATCCCCAGCAAGTTTGCCGATGACACCAAGCTGTGTGGCACAATCAACATGCTGAAGGGAAGAGATGCCATCCAGGGTGACTCGGTGGACAAGCATGAGAGGTGGTCTCGTGACAACCTAATGAAGTTCAACCATGCTAAGTGCAAGGTTTTGCACCTGGGTCATCATAATCCCAAGCACAAATACAGGTTGGGCAGAGAATGGATTGAGACCAGCACTGAAGAGGAGGACTTGGGGACGTTGGTGGATGAGAAACCCAACATAAGCAGGCAATGTGTGCTGGCAGCCCAGAAAGTCAACCGCATCCTGGGCTGCATCAAAAGAAGCATGGCCAGCAGCTTGTGGGAGGTGTTTCTACACCTCTACTCTGCTCTGGTGAAACCCCACTTGGAGTACTGTGTCCAGCTCTAGAGTTCTCAGCACAGGAACGATGTAGACCTGTTGGAGTGGGTCCAGCAGAGGTCCACGAAGATGATAAGAGGGCTGGAGCACCTCTCCTAAGAAGACAGGCTGAGAGAGAGTTGGGGTTGTGCAGCCTGGAGAAGAGAAGGCTCCAGGGAGACCTTATAGCAGCCTTCAAGTACCTAACAGGGGCCTACAGGAGAGATGGGAAGGGACACTTTGTCAGGGGGTGTAGCAATAGGACAAACGGTGATGTTTTAAACTGAGAGAGGGGAAGATTTAGATTAAATATTAGGAAAAAATCTTTCACTGTGAGGGTGATTAGGCACTGGAACAGGTTGCCCAAAGAAGTTGTGGAAGCCTATCTCTGGTGGTGTTCAAAGCCAGGCTAGATGGGGCTTTGAGCAACCTTGTCTAGTGGGAGGTGTCCCTGTCCATGAGGTTGGAACTCAATGATCTTTAAGGTCCCCTTCAACCCAGCCATTCTATGATTCTTTTTTTAACATCACCTTTAATTTGTTCAGTATTCTTTCAAAACTATCAGAGGGAGATATTCTGGCATTTATCCCAGTGATACTTTATTTAGAGATAAAATTACCTTTTTGCTCCTTTATTCATACATGAGCCTCTTGGCTACAGTACAGCCTGCTTTTTATTTTTCTTGTAGATGTGTGACTTTGATTATATTAACGTGTTCAATTTAGATGCCCTATTTTTAATGTGCAATGTAAAATACAATATTTAAAGCTAAATACAATATACTTATGGTTTATTATTATCTACCTTTATGGTGAGAAGATTCTGCACATGTATTTTCAAAAATATCCATGTGAATGAAATAAGCTTCAGAACTTGTTTATAAATATCTCTATTATACTTAAACTATTATGGATGCAGCTATATAAATACATAGTAGTTGTTGTTTGCATGTTAGACAAATATTGTTTGGAGATATGTGGAATGAACTCTTGATATTTGATCTGCAGTCAAGTATTTGTCTATAATATCCCTCAATTATTAATATGAATTAAATTTTAAAAGTATGCTGGAAAAACATAACTGATATCTCCTGATCCCATGCAGTAGTTTGGGCTTTTTTAATTCTTCATATCCCATGACTCCTCAGCTCTCTAGTTCTTGTATCAGTCCAGTAATACATAGACTAATTTGTGAACTATTCCAGTTGGAACTGATATGTTTTTTCTTGAATAATTCACTATAATAAAAATTTTGAGTGGCTTTTCAGGTTCATATGCAAAATAGTTCTTTGTTCCATTCTCCTGAAAGTTTAAATATTCTGAGGTGTTTGAGATGATACATGACATTATTTTTCTTCTGAAGTTTTCTTTAAGATAATGACTTCAAAAATATTTAAGTCAACTTAATGTTGAAATTACTTTTCTGTTGTTCAGTTCCCCGAGAAGATCAAATGAAGCTTTTGAGTTGATCAAGCACCAATTTTAAGAATGAATAATTTACACAACTTTAATCTAGATGTCACCTAACTTGTTTGCTTGTCTCTGCTTCTGTCTGATGCATGATGATTGGAAAAATAAGCATTGTTCTAAATATGTAGAAATTTTGAAGTATGTAAAAATTAAAATGTGATCTTTCAGGTTGAATTAATCCTATAATAAACCTTGAAGTTGGCATTTTATGGAGGCTGATATCTTACCTCTTAATCAGAAAAGATTGGAGATTTTCTCAGGAATTGTGTTCTCAGTCCAATGCCATATGAATTGCTGGGTATTTCAAAAGTTTCTTCATCAAACTATGATATAAAACTTTACCTATTCCTTGTTTATTGAAAATTCCTTGTGCAGAGGAAAAAGAAGATCCAGTGGGATGTTGTTCCTCAGTCCTTGCAGATCTGTTGGAGTTCCCACTTTTTCTGTGGAAGGTAAATAGGGAATAGAAAGTCCAGCTATTAGTGGAGAAGGAGGAAGAATCTGAAACCATCAGTTTAGACTACAAATAAGAATTGTACTTTTGCTTAGCCATAGCCACTCAGAAGAAAGGTGAAGCATTTTGGTTTTGCCAATTAACATATAAGCCTGTTGGCCAAGGTGTTTACAAAGCAGTGGTCTGACACGTGGTCCAGGATTTAGGACAGAAAGCACTGAAAAGTCTAATTAAACCAACAAGAACAAACAACAAAAAAGCCCCCATGGATGAATCGTGAGAACTTAATTACAGCATAGTAGGTCACAGCAGGCAATCTCTTGCTCCCACTCACTAGCTGATGAAAAAGCTCCCAGGGGTGAGTGGCTTATGTTTAGCCTCTGTGAAGGGAAATAGTCATCCAGCCACTCTTTTGAGTGCAAACTACATCGAATAGCACTAAGAACTTTGCTTCTGAGGTAAAAAGTGATTAAAATAATAAATTATTGTCATAATTCAACCAGAATATGCTTTGCCTGTTGCAGGAGGTGGGGGGAAAAAAATGCATTGTGTAACTCTGCTGGGTAGCCTAGTTTACAGTAGAAAATATGGCATGAAACATTTGAATTAAAACTCCCATGAAAGCTTCAGTTTACCCACTTGTTTATGGATACCTAAATTACTACAATATTTGGATGGGATATTCTCCAAAGGTTTATGCAAAGCACCCATTTTCCACTGAAGCTAGTTTGATTTAAAAGCCTTCTAAAGTACAGATTGCTGCTTGGTTTTTAAATTCTCCCTCCTGCTCACCCATCCTTTCACCTTGGTTTTTGCTGGGAGGAAATGTAGTTTCTTGAAGTGCAGAGGGAGTCATCCCTCCCATGGGCAGCTTCATGAACTGAGGGACTGTGATCTAGGATGGTGGATGCCTTACCATGCTGTCACATAGTTGAGAGGCAGCCCTCAAGCCTAGTATATGTATACATGAAATTCTTACAGAGATTGTAATTCTGATGTTTTCATCATGTTTGCCCACTGAGATAACTAACTCTAGACAAAAACTTGAAAAAAAAAAAAAAAAGTAGCTTAAATCAACATTCCCTGTGGTATGTATGGATAAAAAGAGAGACTTAAATGGAAAGCCTAGTCCTAAACAAGACAGCCAACAAAGATAAAAGATTGAGTAGTGGGAATTTATGCTGCTTGCTTTATGTAGTTGCCAAAAATATCATTGAGGAATATTTGTTTTACCACAGTGAGAAACAATACTCTGTTGTATCCCATTGTCGTAATGATGTTCAGAGCCTATGCTAGCAACTTGTGCTGTCGCAGCCAGCTGAAGCCACCATGCAGAGTATATGTAAGTCACTAGAGATAAACTAGTTTGAAATATTTGACCTTCTCAGGGGGATTTCCTTTTGGCTTCAGCTGCTGGACCCTCCTGTTAGAAACATCAAGCTGGAAGAGCTTTTAAATGCTGAACAACACAGACAATTTGGGAAGTACAGCATTGCTGCCAATAGGTAGATTAAATAGAAAAGAGGCAACAGGGAGATGAGTAACTCCAAATTGGTAGAAGGGATAAAATGTAAAGGAAGAGAATCCAAATAAAGAAGGGGTTGGGATGGCAGGGAGAAGAAAGACTCAGACATGGGAAAGAAGAAAATAAAATACGCTGTATCAGAAATAGAATCTGTGAGTTAGGAACATTTTCAAAGCTCTGTGGCTGCCCTTAATCCTCCACATATATTGCTTTGAAAATATGCCCATTTGATCTACTCTCTTAAAAGTTTTTTTGGAAATAAAACATCACTTGACCTTCTAAAAAAGAAGCACGCTGACATCAGTAATAGTGACCAGCATTTTATCTTGCAAGGGTTAGCACCCGTG
The DNA here is from genome assembly GCA_013400555.1 of Jacana jacana. Taxonomy (NCBI): domain Eukaryota; kingdom Metazoa; phylum Chordata; class Aves; order Charadriiformes; family Jacanidae; genus Jacana; species Jacana jacana. The sequence goes on along the minus strand of VZTM01025718.1, from coordinate 1,169 downwards.
TCTTGGCCTTCTAATCTCTCTTTATTTTGGTGGTTTCTGTGCATTACATGTTTCTTTCTTGTTTCTATTACCAGCATTTACCTTCATTTTTAGTTGCAGGCAAATATTTGTCTGAAATAATATTAAGGATTGAGGATTAATACTGCTTTCTAGAATGAGACAAAATATAGGAAGTCATTATTTATATTTTCCAGGTGCTCCTGTACCAGTATCCTTCAGTTCTAATCTGCAGTCATTTGCCCTAGTTCTCTTCCTCTTTCAAGATGAGCTTTCTTGGAGAAATAATGCAATGTTGTGCCAAATACTGTTGTGTTATCAATTAGTATCTCATAAATAAAAAGTCTAAGAATAGAAAGTTCATTGAAGAAAGCACTTAAGTGGGATTAGAAAGTCAGTATGAAAACAGACCAATTAGATCAAAATGAAGATCTGCTTAATATTGATAGCAAAGGATTTATTATCTTAAATGTGCTTAAAAATTAACATACACAGTAACAAAAAAAGAAAAAGTAAGTATGCCACTTGGGCTTAAACTTAGCAAAGATCATTGTGTACTTTTGCATATTACACATGCATTAATTTCTAGACATTGGAGTCAGTGGTAGTTTTGCATGAGTAAGAACTGCTGTTTTGGTCCCCCATGATTCATTGATAAGGCTATTGCTTCTGACATTAGATTCAGCTAAGGGTAACAGACAATAACATGGCTGATTACTAAAGTAGAAGATGTAAATTATTTCACATTTCTATGCATTAAAAAGGCTTAGAATTCCTGAATTTTAATATAAAATACAATGAAGTGTATCAAATAAGATTTCCCTATCTTGCTTTGTAATAATAAATTG
>VZTM01025711.1:7833-50056 GCA_013400555.1 Jacana jacana | reverse complement strand
GTTGTTCCTTGGTCTCTGGGTTGATAAGCTGCACTGAGCTACCAAAGGCTGATTTCATAAAGCTCCTCACAAAAGAGCTTTTTCTTTTACAGTCATGTGAAAAAAGTGTGTTTCCAAGACACTGACTTATTTCATTTCAAAACACTTTCATCAACTGTTGCCTCAGCTAGTTCACAAATCAAGCTTCAATATATGTAAAATGTTAAATAACACATACTTACAAATATTGGTCGGGGAGCATACTCTTCTTCAAACAACGTCTGAAGTGCAAAGAGAGCTGCCTATAGAAGAATTAGTTGCAAAATATTAATGGACATTTCAAAGCTCTTCACTTTGTGGGTTTACTTTTTTATTTAGTATTTTTCATGGCTGTTTATGAAACTTGCTACCTCACATTGCCTGCAAGAATGTATTACACTCAAGAGGTTTTACCCTTACCACTAAAATCTTCCAGATGTTCCAAATCACATTGTGATAACAAGTAGAAAGGAAGTACCATGGAGTACCCAAGTAAAACCAAAACTGAACTCTGAAACCCAAACCACACTGGGATATATTTTTCCCTCATGCCTGCAGCACAACACCCACCCCAAACATGGCTCTATGTAGTAATCTCAGTACACATTCACTACCCTTGAATCTGTTTAGACACACAGTTTGCAAAGGATTCCATCCATCATGAATTTTAACAGTAAGGATTGCAGTGGCCCCTTGGAAGGTCCTGAATATTTCCTGCTTCCTTAGGGTAAAAAAGTTACATGTGAACATGAACTCAGCAAAATGCTAAGCCTATAAGATGCTAGCCAAATCTCCATGATGACTGGTCGAGACTGCAAAGGACAAGTCACACCCCTGCACACATTAATCAGCCTGTGACAAAAGCCTAGAGAAATACCGTGTGCATATCCAGCCAAACTTTTCCATGTCAAATTGCGAGACACTTTTAAGCACCCTAACAACTCCACCACCTGCACTGAGAAATTATTAGATAAACAACTAGGTGCCAAAACAACATGAATCGTGGCTTATTTCAACACTTTTTCCCTCCTATTTTACCCTTCTAGTACTCTACTCCGTTTTTTTTTCTTTTTCAAGGCTGATGGCAGTGTCAGAGTTCCCTAAAACCCCACATTTTATCTGGACTGCCTCACAAGACTTCCTACACCTGCCATCAGATGCATTGGATATTCCCCCTCCAGGATGCATCATAAACATCCTTTGGACAGACACACTTAAGGTGAAAAATACTAACTTCAGATGCATTTGGAGATGTTTTGCAGTACTACAAAGCTTCTGGGAATAGAAGAACAGCTGGAACAGACAGCCTGAAAGATACTCACAGCACATACTAAAAAGGTGAAGGATAAAACTCTGGAAAAGGCTGCTTTATCATTAAAACCCATCTATCATTAAAAACCATCTATCATTCAGTTTTCTAGCAACTGAAGATTCTATTCATGTATTTAGTAAACAGTAGGTGATAGCTCTTACAAGTACCATGTTGAATTTCCTTAAGCAGTACACCAAATACTTAGATTACCGAGTTGTTGGTTTTTTCCAGGAGTCTCACCTTAGCATTGGCTGTATCAAATATGGTTTCCACTAATAAGATATCAGATCCTCCATCCAAAAGTCCTTTGGCCTGTTCCTTATATGCTTCAACCAGTTCATCAAAAGCTGTAAAACAGGAACAATGTTAATTTCACTCTTTCAAGACCATCACCCAAGTTAAACAACTTGATGGTTACAAATACTTACTTATGTTCCTGTAATCTGGTCTCTCCACAGATGGTGACACAGAGAGCGTCCTGTTTGTTGGACCCATGGCTCCAGCAACATATCTCCTAATTCCTAAACCAAGACAAAATAATTTACCTCTGGTTTTACAATGACAGCCATGTCAATGTAAAAAACCTCTGAGGACATCAAGACACATGTAACATTCAGGCATGAAAAACTGCAAGGCATATGAAGAGTTTGATCAGCAGAAGACTACTCGGAACAGCTTGTCCTATCCAACAAAATGTTCAGTGCATACACACAAGACAAAAGAACATGTAGAATAACGCAAATTGATTCAATTTTTCTTCTAAGTATCATTTGTCTCTGACACATGAAGCTTCATTTGATTACTTTAAATGCACAGCATCTACACATAGAACTGTCCTGGCATTTTTTACTATATAGCCTCTTTTGAACATTCTGGCATGTGTTCATAAAAACAAAACAAACAAACAAACAAAAAACAAACAAACAAACAAAACTTTTTAAAAGCATATTTCAAATATTGCATTTTTATTGCATACAATGAATCACATCTAGTAAGGAGTTATCTGGACAGCACTATCAGCACTGTTAGCTTGAAATGCACTTTTATCCAAGAACACAAGAGGAAATTACTTGTCTTTGAAAAAACAGCATTGTCTACAGCTGCACAAATGAGCTATACCCCTCTCACATAAAACCCAAAAGGTAAAAGACACATTTGCATATGATGGTCACATACTAGATAGTGTCCAGTAGTTGCAAAGTCAAACCACAAGACTGAAAAGTAGAAATTACTGGTAATCCACACTTACAATCAGTCATCCTAATTCTTTTGTACAAAGACTTGCGCTGTACAAATTTAAGTAACTTGTAACAGACCCTCCTGAACTTTAACTTGTATCTGGAAGATGCATATTGCCTTGTCCTGGTTTTGGCTGGGATAGAGTAAATTCTCTTCACAGTAGCTAGTATGGAGCTATGTTTTAGGCTTGTGTATTGCTGAGCAGTGCTTAGAGTGCTTCTCTGCTTCTCACCCCACCAGCAAGAAGGTGAGGGGTGCACAGGAAGTTGGGAGGGGACACAGTTGGGACAGATGACTCCAACTGACCAAAGGGACATTCCATAACATATGATGTCATGCTCAGCAATATAAAGCTGGGGGAAGAAGGAAGGTGGGGGAGTGTTCAGAGTGATGGTGTTTATATTAGATGTGATGGAGCCCTGCTTTCCTGCAGATGGCTGAATACCTGCCAGCTCATGGGAAGTACTGAATGCATTTCTTGTTTTCCTTTGCTTGCATGCATGGCTTTTGCTTTACTTATTAAACTGCCTTTTTTTATATCAACCCATGAGTTTTCTCACTTTAATCCTTCTGATTCTCTCCCCCATCCCGCTGGGGGAGTGAGCGAGCAGTTGTGTGGTGCTTGGTTGCACACCTGCAGTCTGAAACAAACAGACACAGGACAGTCATCCTGCAAAACACACTAAGCGTCGGATCCTGCAAACGTGCTGAAATTAGTGGGATATGAGTAAAGATGGAAATCTGCTACTGTGCCTAAAATTAAAGAGTGTCTGCAAGCTATGTCTCTGTGATGTAAACCATCAAGCTATGCTCTAGTTAGCAACTTCCAAAGGTTGTAGCATGACAGTCAAACCCACAAATGAATAAGAAATTAAATTAAAAATTAAAATAAATAATGCTTACCTGTCTGAGCAGTTATGTCATCTGCTGCTTTTCTGGCTACCTGTGCGGATACTCTGTTTAACCGATACGCCTAGAACAATTACAGATACTGACTGAGAGGCCTTTAGTTCAGTACAGCCTAACTCATTCTCAGAGAAACTTTTCTCTTCCATTCAGTAGCTTCCAGAATACCTGAAAGCTCCCTAAGCCAAACAAATACACATAAGCACAATAACAAAACTTCAAAAGGAATAGCTCTATATGTGTCAGCAACAGTTACATATATGTAAAATTACATGGCAGGTCTCATCCCAGCCCCAGCCTACAGCTCCCAATCATAAAATTCCATTCCCTAAGGTACTAGTTAAATCCTATGGAAGTCAACACAAGCTGAAGAGTACACCTTTGAGGACAAAATTAATCTACTTTAACTTTTTATTCAAGTAGCACATTTCCAAGTATTTTCTTTCACATATTTCTCAAATTCTCAAAACAACACATAACACAGAAAGGTATGACAAATGCAACCTTGAAAGAACTACACAACACACAAATATCCAGGAAAAAAAGCAGTTCCACTGTGGCATTTGCCGAGTTGGAAGTTGGAGGGACTGAAGCAAAACATCCCTGCTCACATAACTGAGACATGCTGGAAATGTTCAAATAAAATCTAGGAAAAATTATTGCCTGTGCCTTCATCAACAAAAGGCACACAATTACTGTCACACAAAGCAAGTACAGTTGTCTACAGCGCTGGTCATCGGAAGGCTCTAGAGACAGCATGCAGTCAGTAAACACAATACTCTGGGACTAAGCTAATCTTGGCTGCTGAGACAAAAACTTTGATTAACATTGTAATGTATAAATATTTTAGCATTCTTACCAAATGCTCAAGGCCATAGTCAGCTTGTGCAACTCGCGTGCTGCTGAAAGTGTTAGTTTCAATGATGTCGGCACCTGACAGCAAGTATTCCTGTAAGACATGAAAGCAAAAAAATTTCCAAGACCTCCAGAACTGAGAGCTGGAATGAACACAACCCAACTGTTTTGTCTCATTCAGTTGACAAAAGGCCTTACTAAGCATGGAGCCAAACCAGCAAAAGTGTTTCATGTAGCCAATTTTCAGAGTTTTAGTGTCAGCCACACCTTCTATTTCAGAGGTGACATTTATAGTCACTTCTGCCACTAGTCCAGCAGCTGGAGCACATTCTAGATTTTTGCAGGGGGACATGGTGGGACATAGTCCAATTGCCATCAGCAAGCGAGGGCTGCTGTGGGCAGACTCAGAAAAAGGCACCAGTGAAACGACAGAGGATTAGAAAATTTAAGACATTCTGAAAGGAGCTAGACAGCACAAGAGCATACTGGGACAGAAAACAAGCTTAGGAGAATTAGGTTTTATGCAGATCACATTTAGCATTTAACTAGTGGCCCAGATTCACAGAATAATTAAGCTTTCTGCTCCAGTTTGAGTGTCTAATTCCCACTGAAGTACACCGAAATCAATGCAAACTGAAATACTTTTGCAGATTCTATTTTGTGTTTTGATAACCTCTACCAGTTGCCCTCCTCCCTCCCCAACTCCTCTTTTTCATCAGGTTAACAGTTCAGTGACTTCTCTGTATTAAAGGAAATTAAGATATTCTAAGTGCTAGTAAGTGAAAAACATTACTACATTAAATATAAACCACTCAGATTTTCCTGTAAGAAGCAGATGAGTTCAGCAGGTCCAACACAGCAAACAAAATCTCAATCCAAACACCTCTAGAAAAGAATTAAATTTTCTTTAAAATCTATTTTGCTGCAAATGAATATGCTTTCTCTCAACTCCTCCTGGATATATATGGAAATACCTGCAAATAGCTACGTGAAAATATGCGAGTTCTTATGTGTATGCTAATAACCAAGTAATGAAGTTCCTGAAAATCACCTAGACTACAGAAAGATGCTAAAATGTGTACAGCTTTGTACCAGCTTTTGTTTATTTCAGCTCTGTCATTTTAGCAAAAGCCCATAGAAGGAAATAACGTGCATAAAGCAGGAACATAATTTTTTTAACACCTCTCTGACTACTGAAAGTTACTGCAGGCATGGGGACCACCACAGACTTGTTCTTTTCTTACATTCTTCCTAAAGTACTTGCAATTGGCTGTTGGAGGGACAACAACAGGCTACCGTTGGTTTGACTCAGTACACTCATTCTCAAGTCACATTGCTATTACTCTGCTACACCAGCTTACCCAATTAAAATCACAAACACTTCCAATGCTCCAGTTCCAATGTTCGTGACCACTACAGATCAGTTCACAGTCTAGGGACTGAAGTCAATCTAGAAATATTTCCTACTGAAACTTTTGTAGGGCAAAGACTGATCCTTTACAACTCGTTGTTCTTAAAATCCAGAGAATGCCAGCTAGAATGTAAATATAAAAGTACTAAGTTTAACAAGCGTAAGCCAGTTATGATTCCAGTCAATGAAATACAGATCTTTTTAATAAATTATTGGAAAAATCCGGGAGAGATGCAAAACTTCACCTGAATACCAACAGTTGCAATGCCTTTCAAACATTCCAATTACTATAGAGAGGCCTACAAATACCTTCAACTCCAGAAATACAAGACTCAAGAAGCTGTTTTTTAAAGTCTAGCTGAAGATCAGAAAATTATAAAATCTGTTTGCAAATTGCTAACGTTTAACTGTAGACTGTTTGATTCTCTGAGCCACACATTAATATTCTATGGAAAAACCAAGAACATGGAAGCGCATATACTCATTACAAAGTCCATATACTCATTAACTATGGAGAGGCCTGCTTCAGGCTGCCACATTTAGCAGGTCTTTGATACACAATTATAGAAACATGCATCTAGAATTCAGTTATGTCCTACTTAGATGTATTTCAAGTGCTGATTGAGGAGAAGAGGAAAGAAAAAAGAAATAAATTAGAATCTACGATTAATACAAATGCATCAGAGACTTAAGTCCAAAAGAGGTTTAAAAACAACACTGGCTGGCTGGCATCAGGAACCAAGACACAAATGCTGTGCTCACACAACCATAAAAGTCAAATCTGCTCATTCTTTTTCACATGGTTACCTAACACACTCTTCCCTATCCCCAAAAGACACATGACAGCCAGTAGCCTGTGGCATGGAAAAGGCGAACACAGAGGCCAGATTCTCCTACTTTCTCTTGTAAAGAGACAGAAATCAGAACCACCTACCTTGTGTATGTCACAGATTATATCAGGTTGAGTTATACTGAGAAGGTCATTATTGCCTTTCAAAGGTTTGGAATGATCTTTAAATTCATGCCCTCGGAAATCCTCTTCCGACAGGGCATGTTGCTGGATCATGGTACCCATGCCTCCATCCAAAACCATTATCCGCTCCTGCAGAACTGATTCAATTTCATCTCCCATGGTTTTCTGAGGACCAGCTGTAAGAAAATAAATCCAATATTTAAGCAGCTTTGGAATTCCCTATCTATACACTTGTGCAAACTGAGTTCTTCCTATTTAAAAAACAGAATAAAATAACTAATCTTCTACTGAAATCTAACAGTAGTTGGTTTACTTCACCTTCAGCTCCAAACATATGTCAGATAACAGCAGCATCTACCTAGATAGAAATAGACTCAATTGGTCACAGAATCACAGAATTGTTATGTTTGAAAAGGACCTAAGTTGAAAGGAGATCACTAAGTCCAACCATTCACAAAGCCACAACCCATTCCCTACAACCTCAGCCACTAGAGCATGCCCTGAAGTGCCACATCTACTCATTTCTTAAATACCCCCAGGGACGGTGACTCAACCACCTGCCTGGGCAGGCCGTTCCAGTGCCTGACCACTCTTTTGGTAAAGTAATTCTTCCCAATATCCAGTCTAAACCTCCCCTGCTGCAACTTCAGACCATTTACTCTGGTCCTGTCATTATTCACTAGGGAGAAGAGGCCAGCACCCACCTCACTACAACCTCTTTTCAAGTAGTTGTAGAGGGCAATGAGATCTCCCCTCAGCCTCCTTTTCTCAAAACTAAACATGCCTTCATCTAAGTACAGTCACCTGTACACAGTCAGCTGCAGGAACAAGAGCATCAAAAGTTCACAAGGGCATACACCAAACTCTATGTAAGCTTGACTCCAAAACTGAAAAGCATGACAATTTCCACTACAGCAACATTTGAATAGTAAACAGAGCTGCCTCTTGGTACCAGACATCATACTGTAAGTGGTAACAAGCACAATCCATAAACTTGTAAACGTCACTAAAAAAAAATAAATTCCACTTTAATTGCCTGTGCCATGATGATAAAGAGAAATGAACTGAGCAAGCAAAACCAATTCTTCATCTGACTCTTTCTAGGATTACAAAAGTAAATAACAATTTTGCACTTCTGTTAGTGAGCGAACACCAAGATACATCAACAGATAGGAGTCAGGTTTTATTTTCTTGTGCACGAACACTGCAAGATTTTCTGCTCCAGGACAATGCCAGAAAAAAAAAAATAATCAGGGAAATCACATGCTAATTATAAGATATCGGACCAGGTATGTAGAATAATGACTGAAACAGAAACTGCAGAAATTTCAGAGCTATCATTAGGAATAAAGATGAAGTATTGTAATGCTTTAAGATGCCAAACACCAAATAAAATGCCAAAATTATAATATGAGACTTTAATAAAAAATTTTAAAAAAGAAAAGAAGCAGTACAAAACTTCAAAAACACCAACAACAGTAATCCTACTTTTCCTCTTCAGAATATATGCAGAATCATTTAGGAACAAAGACACACTTACATGCAAAGAGCATAACAATCAAATAGCCTCTCTACCTAAAACCCAGTTTAAAGGAGTGGGACCCCACTTATCTCTCACAGCCACATAGATGTGTTACTCTTCATCTCTCTCATTGATTCAGCTTGGGCTTACTCGCTTTGAGTAAACACCTGTTTTGCATTTTGGTCATGCACTATCACTAAAACACTTGTAATAAAGGATGATTTCTGAAGCACAAAAACATCCTTCTACCTCATTACAACTTACACACAGCAGTACTTAAAAATCACTGAGAACTGCTACCTAATTTGACTTTTTTTTCCTTCTGCAGTCTTGAAATGCAACTTCTGTTTTGACAACAGTACCGTTAAAAAAGAATATGCTGGAGAGAGGACAAGGCCAAGAGTAAAGTGTTACATGGCTACACTTACACTAACACTGAAAAAATAGCTCTTAATTAGATGCAGCCTCAGAGAAACAAAAGAAAATTTGCTTTATCACAAGTATGAGGCACCTGAAGGGAGATTAAAATACCAAAAAGCAAGTAACCCTTACGTGAAGTTGAAAGTTTTCACACCATGCAGGCAAGCTCAGCAGGTTCTTAGACAAGAGGCTTAAACCTACTCATGTTAAACCATCAAATCATTCATGAAAATAAAATCAGTCCTTGAGCCAGAGGCTTTCAGAAAGCAAGACCCAACAAATTATATCTGAAAGTACGACTGCCATGCAACCCCCGAGGAGCGTAACTCGTGTGCTTTGCAAGAGCTACAACCCAATGAGATATAGCAATTGACTTGCATTTGCCTTAACGTAGCCTCTAAGTCAACTCCTTGACATCAAGAGCTGCAGCCCAAACAGCTGAGCCAGACCATTGGAGCCTTCCCAGAACCAGCCCTCTTTTCTACAGGTTTCTGTCCTTGTTACCAACATGTTTCCCAACTATCTTCTTATACACATGGGGAAGCAAAGTTACTTCTACTGTTTTAAATCCTGCACCTCACCCAGTCTGTTTTGCTTCCCATATAGTGTGCCTTGCTGAACAGATGGCACTTCAGTGTACAGTCTCCTGCTCACAGGAGAAGCACAGATTCCTGCTTCATCTCTGCTCCTAGCTGTATGCAGAGCCTTATTCTGAAGAAGATTTACAAATCTGTGCTCCTTCAGCAGCATCTCAAAAAGCTGCAGGAAATACAATTAGAAACATGAAGGTGGCTGCCAGTGCCAGAGTGGCACAGACACTTTATAAACGCATGGCAAAGCCCCAAGCCCACCAAAACCCAATTTACCTGTCCTTGCTATCGATAACACTTGACTCTTCTATTAGGAGTCTGTGCTGCTTGAAGCCATGCTCTGGCACACTGATGCTGCAATTTCAAGTTGGAAAAATAAGTCTGTAGTCGGGTCCAAAAAGATCCCAGAAATCAGAGAGGATCAATTCATAGAGACACGCTAGAAGTGCTGAACTCTGCTCTTTGGAGAAAAGCAGGGAGGAGGATGGGAGTCAGCTCTGCTAAACATCATCTTAATTCAGCATTAAACTCACATAATTACCATTTTCAAGCACATACAGGGCACAAGAGTTCATTACAGAATAAATGAAAAAAAAAAAATTGTTTGGAGAAATTCCTAAGCAGGGAAAAATCACATCAGCCTTCTCCCCCCTCCCCCCCCTTTTTTTTTGTTTGTTTACAAACCCTGCTCCTACCTCTGCTCAGCCAGAAGCTGATGAAAAATTTATTTTATAAAGATCATTGCTGAGCTTTGGGAAATAGATTTCCTCTTCCATTTGGAAGTGTCCAGGAGAAAAACTGCCTCCATAGCTATAACAGAAATAGTGGCAAACCAGTGGTGCTAACAGGACTTGGGACCAATTACCTTGATTTTACACTTTACTGAAACTTAAAATGTAAAGTGTATTACCACAGAACGTTTTAAGGCTAGAACTAGTATAGGAGGCGATACCAAGACAGAACAAATGTGACCCAACAGTATTGGCTTAAAACCCAAAGGGACATATAACGCAGAATAAAAAAATCCTAAAATCCTACTTTACTTCCCCAAGGTAAACACTCTGGCTTGAGACTGCTTAACAGGGGAATTACTAGTCTTGAAAGGAGAAATTAAATCAGCTACAACTTCTACCCCTTGTAGTTTGCATACCCCAAGTAAGTTTGCATAGCACACAAGGTGTCACTCTGGCACAGCTGTTCACTCCTAGTCAGCCTATCACTAGCAATTATAAACTTTGCCCAGGTAAAACCCAACATGTTTACAACACAGCAACTAAACAACTCAAGAGATAAGACAAGATAATATTCCTTCACCTCCTTATCCCTACCCACATACAGACCATATAAACCAATGTTCTCCAAAAGAACCAAGACTTCAAAGCTTGCAATTTGCTTAAAAATACATTTTTCTGATGCCTGCAATGATTCTCAAAAAGTGGGGTTTTATTATTTATGAACTTCTATTAAAAATTTATTCTTAGTATAAAATAGTCTGGCACTCTGGGAAAGTAATAAAGGATTTCAAGTTGCTTCCAAAGCTTTAATAAAGGATCAATGCAGCTGTGCCAGTATTACAGTATTTCCATCACATTAATGTTAAAGAACACAAATTGAACAACTTCAGGAGAGGTGCTATAGGCATTTACAGTACCCCCCATTTCCTAGGTTGACCGGGTCCTGTCCTAACAGGCAACAGGGCCAATCCACACTTGCACATCCTTATTTAGCAACCCAGCATTGTCCCACACCAGCTCCAAGTGCAAGTTTCTCCATCATTCAAATTATTGTGTAGCATGCAGGAATTACAACAAAAGTAGCTAGAAATGATGCTTCTGCTATCAGCCTGCCACTGACAGCTCACCACAACCATCTTAGCATTACTTGCTGTTTAATTAATTAAATCTTCGTCAACTGGATGCCCTCTGGCAACGTTAAGTTTCATGAACTGTAGCAACAGAGGGCAGACAGACACTCTACAACAGTGGGCAGGCAGCAGCACCCTTTTGCTCATGTATTTGCTATCTGTCTATCCAAAGAGAGAAGCACTGTATCTTACCACTTCACCTTGGGCACCTATGTGCATCTTGCTGATGTTTTCCACACCAGGTTATTCAGGTCTTTCATAATAGACAGACACTTGTGCAGCTGATGCATTTAGAAAGTTAGCTTGAAAGACAAAACAATGAACCACAAGTCACTGAAGTCCCAGAATAACAGAGCCTAGTTAGTTCTGCCCACTGTCTGGAGCTAAACACATAAATCCCTGGCACAGAAAGCTTCCTGTGTTATAACCACAACTGTTCATCTCCCAGCCTTAAAGTATTCACAATATTATTATTCATTACAGGGAGGAACCACAGGGAAACAAACCAGCCTCCAGACCAGCAAGGTCTTGCTTTGTGGCCTGCCCTGTGCTGAAAGGCTTGGAAGAAGTACACCACTGAGCTTCCAATGGCCTGCTCCCAAACAGAGGTCCTTTGCATCTCTGCCAAAAGTACACACCCTCCTCCACTGACTTCTCTCTGTTCAGCTGGGTTCCACAAACACCCTGGTATGCCATTTTTGCTGTTATCTAAGTAGAACTTTTCAAGCTGTTGCTGAAACACTCTCCCACATTTCCCATTTCAGCCAAAGCCCCTCGGTTCTACAGCAGCAGGGTATCCGCTAGCCATGCCTTGACCCCATAGAAAAGGGCTGGGCAGGTCAATATCATCTTTACCAAGAGAATCTGGAAAAACCTCAGACTACAAAAGCTAATCAGGGAGTCGGTGCCACACACAGCTCTGCAGCCAGGAGGAGCTCAGGCCTGTCTGACAAGCTGAGGGATGCGAGGCTGGGCTGAAGTACAGGCGCAGCAGCAGGCATTCCCTCTGAGATACTAAGGCAAGCACTTAAGATCTCTGCAAGCAGCAGCACCGCTGAAAGCAGCCACTGACGGAATTGCCCATTTAAAAACACAGTGCCAATCAGCAGCCAGTTTTACTTCCCCTCTTCTCCCAACAACTTCTGTTTCTCCCGCGAAATGGCAGTTCTGGCTTGGAGCCCCAGGGCAGCTGGAGCACACCCATTCCCCGCCACCACGCCGTAGCCTCTCACGCACCTGCCTGGGTTCATTTGGGTTGGATTTTTTTATATTTTATTTTTTCCAGCCTAACTTGTGTCCGACGGGGCGGCGCGGGTGTCTCAGAGCTCTCCTACGTGGACCGAAGCCTACTCCAAGGCACCACCATCAGCCCGGGAGCGGCCGCGTTCCTTTACCGGCACCAACACCGCGCCGCCGGGCCTGAACCGGGACAACACCGAGCCGCCAGGCGCTTCTCTCGCACAACTTTTAAAGGCTGCCAAGAGCCGACACAACCACCACCACCTCCCCCTCGCCCGCACCACCCCGCACCCCTCAGCGTTCGCGTCCGTTACCCGGCGGATCAGCGCCGGCAGGCGCCATGCTGCCGAGACGTCACGGCTGCGCCGCGGGGCGAAGAGCGCTCCCGGGGCGGGGCCCAGCGGGGCTGTCTCCTCACACACTGGGGCGCCAGCTCCGCCCAGAGCGCGGGCAGGAAACGCGAGTCGGCGCGGTCCGGCCCGGCTCGGGGCAGCCGTTGCGCTCGTGACGGCGGCGTGGGGGGAGGATGTGTGTGTGTGTGTGTCCCCGCCTCTGACTGACCCGAAGTCGGTGCCTGAGGGGAAAGCTGCGGGGTTCGGAGAGCCGCCTCTCAGCAGGCTAGAAGCTCCCCCGGGGGCCGGGTTCGTTTTCCTTCTGCGGCCCGATGGCGGCCGCGAAACGTAGGGTTGGATGGGGGAAAGCAAAGCCTGGTCTTCTGACTGACGGCCCTAACGGGAAATGCCGGTAGCTTTCGGTGCCCTCCAGCTACTGGAGGATACGTATTCCCCCGCCAGGTAGGGCTGAAGAAAACGAGTTGTCCCATCATTGTGGGAAGATGAGGGGGCAAGTAAGTCTTTCAAACGCCAACGACGCTGGTACTGCAATTAAAGATTAACAGTATTGAGAGGAAACACGCAAGTGTGCCTTACATAAACGGGAAGTCGAGGTTCCCAGTGCTGCGTGGGTGCACGTTACTGGCGTGTAAACCTGGCAAGGAGGTTGTCCTAACCGAGCAAAGGAAGGCACAGTTTGCTTGGCGGTCAAACCAAACACATACAACGTGTTTTATTTTGTCGTAAAAGGCTCACTGCTTCTTTTCCATAGTGGGGGGACCTATTTATGATAGGTCCTTTCCAGCTTCTTATCCGAGGGCTCACGTTTTAAAAGACAGAAGTACCTGCAGAGCAGCCTGGCAGAGATGACAGCGTGCAAGGAACGGCTGCTTGCCAAGAGTCAGCAGCGCAGGGCAATAACATCTGCAGGCTTTAAAGTGCTAGTACTTCAAACGCCAGTAGTAAACACAAACAGCGTTGTCATTTCAATTACTTCCATGTTCAAAACAGGAAAAGGAAGTCTGTGAAATGGATTATTGACCAGCCTTTCCTGTTTTCCTTGGCTCATTCAGTAGGTTAAGCAAGCAAAGTACAATGCAGCTTCTGTGTTAACAGGAATGAACTGAGTTTGCTTCCCTCCTTCAGGCATCAGAGCCTGAGCTCTGGGCAGCAACGGTAAAGCCTTTTATCAGCTAAGAATGTGTGTTGCTACATGTACCGTGCTTAATAATGGCTTTGCATTTTCCCTGGAAAAAATTTAGGAGACTAAAAGTTAACTAAAAGCCATTAATTTAGATGATTTTTGGAGGCTAAATATTTATTCTTGAATTTTCTTTTGAGACACAAACCCAGTTGGTGACAAACGCTTTGAGTCCAATGACATCTAGAAAGATTTACAAGCAACTGTCACTTTGGTCAATGGTGATGCAAACACATATTAAAAATGTAGCTTTCAGTTTAAATAAGATGTATGTCTAATTCAGCTTAAGAAAAATAAAGGCAGCTTGCAAATCAACTAGGTAGTTGTCCAACTTCAGTTGCAGAGACTATGCTCCAATTTTAAATGCCAGGAAACATCACTGGAGAGCAGACCTTGCCTCTTCAGAAAACCATTGCAGTGGTCAGCCCAAGCTGCCACTACAGAAAAGCACCACAGAATATCAGGGATTGGAAGTGACCTTGAAAGATCATCTAGTCCAATCCCCCTGCCAGAGCAGGAACACCTAGATCAGGTCACTCAGGAACGCGTCCAGGCGGGTTTTGAATGTCTCCAGAGAAGGAGACTCCACAACCTCCCTGGGCAGCCCCTTCCAGTGTTCTGTCACCCTCACTGTGAAGAAGTTTTTCCTCGTATTTAAGTGGAAATGGAAACCCATAAACTTTAAAGTCTAACAACAGAGGTGGGATATACTAGACAGAAGCAAAAGTCAGGTACTTCTAGAGACTGCTTAATTTTATCACTTTTCCACAGAATTTGTATGTACTGTAGAGATGGGCAGTGCTTTGGGGACTGTTCATTAAGGGATTTTAGGGTGTGTATTTCCTTGCTTGACTTTGTACATTTGTGAACATTTATGTACCTTTTTGTCATGGTACATAACGCACAGAAAATTTTCTCTGGCAGCAATTCTAGGTAAAAAGCTCACTGTCTCCACGGTTGCTTTGTGGCAACAGATCTTTGTACCGCAACTCAGCACGTCCTTGCATGTGCTGGTGCAGTTGTTTGTGTAACAGCTGAAAAGTAGGTCAGGGGAGTGGGAAAGCTGAAAATTTGAAGGTGCTTTTGAACAGGATCATTTCACATGTCCCATTTACTCTGCAGTTTCAGAACCCGTATGAGCTAGTTTGCGTGGTGCTGTGAAAAATCAGTCCCAAATTCCACCCTGTGTCATCCTTGTATTTCCTCTTTTTTTCCTTGTGTGGGTGCTAGCCCTGCAGTACAATTCTTCCTTAAAGGTCAATTTGCAGTGAGAACAGGTCTCTGATCCAATTCATCTGCAGCTGAATGGTCTCCAGAGCTGACCAAAGAGCAGCAGCAGAAAGAAAGGGCAGCAGCCGCCCAGCCTCAGACTGTGGTTAATCTGAGAAACTGGAGTTTTATAGGCAACTGAATGGGAACAAACAAGGCAAGATGAGGCCACAGAGGCTGAAGGGAAGAGGAGTGAGTGGTTAAGGGTAGTGATTATTGAACCTGATTATCCACCAAAGGAGTATCAACACAGAACCTCAGCCTTAATGTGTTCTGCAGTGTTTGAGGATCTCAGTTCCCTTTCCTTGGTTTAGTTTCGGTGATGACAGTAATACGCATTGCTGAGTGCTGGTGCCTGTCCCTACCTCGAGGGTGCTGCACACCTGCACTTATCAGGACTTTTTAACTATTTGAGAAGCTCTAATGCATGGTGTGTATACAGGAAACCTTCCAAAATTTGTACTGAGCATGCCCTGCAGCTTGAAAAGTGCTTTTTCTTTGTTTTATGGAGTGTTGCTCTTTTTTTTATGAAATTAGGCTGTAAAAAATGCTGTTCCTTCTCACACATTTAGAATAACACCAGGAGCAGGTTAGAGTTCTGGAGCAATGGAGTAAAGGAAGGGAGAACACAAAGGTACCATCATTCCCACATCTGAGAAACCTGCTCTTAAGGCTGTTGGGAAGGAGTCTTGTTTGAACATTAGTTGCAGAGGTAGTATCACACTCACGAACATCTGTCATCATGCTGACAATCCTGGTTTCTGAAGGTGGCTTTAAGTGGTGCTCCAGTGAAGTTAACATCTTTCTAATTGAATCAGGATTAAACTATAAATCTGAATTAATATACTTAGCAAAAAAACAATAATAATCTTTAAATCAGATCGAGTTCTGGTATTTCAAGTACGTCTGAAGGTACTTTCAAATTACTGGTTTCTCCAGCTCCTCCCACACAAAGCTAGACTCTCATAGATCTTTTAAAACCAGGAGGTGTTTGAAGCAAAGCAAGCCATCTTTGGGGTTTGTTTTGGGGTTTTTTTTTCTTCTTATCCCAGTGATCAGGTTCTGATTCACTAGTTTGTTATTCTGTTTGCACATGTGTGTATTCAAACGGTACACTCACATGTGGGTAAGATC
Organism: Jacana jacana; assembly: GCA_013400555.1. NCBI lineage: Eukaryota > Metazoa > Chordata > Aves > Charadriiformes > Jacanidae > Jacana > Jacana jacana. The sequence continues at coordinate 33,771 of VZTM01025711.1, read as the reverse complement.
GAACAAAGGGTTTGAGCACACTCTCAGCTTTTGGGTATGTGGTTTAGATGCCTCCATAATGCTTATTACAAAAATGCACCTTTATTCTCTTATCATCTGTCTTTATTCCTGAGGAAGCAGTTCCCAATGGACTATTCACATAATTAATCCTTACTTAAACAGGAGCAGTGGGATGATTCATGTTACTAAAGAACAGTTGCATTTCAGAGGATTATATCTGAGTGAGGCATTCACAGCACCACGCAGAAGTCTGAAAGAGAAACCAGATTAATCTGATTTCAGAGCACAGCTCTTGGCGCTCTGTTCTGTCAGGTTACTTACCACTTGCGCTATTTTGCTGCAGTTGGATTCTTGGCTTTTTCAGATGACTAAACCATGTTACTTGTTTTATTTTCAGAAATTCCTTAAGAGTTACAGTTTCTATTGAATAATTAATTTTCTAGCCCCACAGCTTAGAGGGTGATTTTTTGAAATCCAGATACAAATTATTTATTCCATTTACATCGAATAATGATGTTAACATTTCTATTCCAGAAGCAAATTACTACCAGAAACCAAAAGAAATCTGTTTGTTTCAAGATAATTTCAAAGCACACTCCAAATGCCAAAGCAGCCTATTAAACATAGGCAGCTTAGAGTAATATAAATAAATTTATTCTACTTACCACAGAACAGATTTTGTACTTCACTGCTTTAAAAAAAGCCCAGGGTCATCACAGTGAGGACAAACACACTAAAGTGAACTGGATATAATCTTTCGCACCTTTTAGAGAATCTGTGTATAAAAGTGTATAAATGCCTAGGAGGGCTGAGATGCAGACACAAGGAGGACTGGGAACTCAATAGAGGGTGTTGTCTTACAGCTTGTCCATACTGCTGCCGCAAACTGTGGCAACTGCTTTCAATTCATTACAAGTTTCACAGGATTTTTTAGTTTTGCAGCATTTTTAAAACTTCCAGCATGCTCCTCTCAGGCATCCACATCAAATCCATAGAAGAGAGAGGAAGAACTAGCGCAGGCTTGCCAGCTGCCCCATGACAGTGTGGGGAAATGGGAAAGAAGGGCCAGGGCCACCTGCATTGCCCCTGCCCAGGACAGGACAATATCTACCCTGGATCAGTCCAGACAGGTTACAGAAACAGGTTTCTGAAGGTACCTTTCATTTGCTGGCAGAGCTTCCTGACCATATTACCAGACATCCACAAGCTGAGGGGCTAGAGCAAGCCATTTATGAAGTTCTCCATTCAACAGAAAATGCCTCAAAAACTCAGGGCTGCCCGGTTCACCTTGTGAAGAACTGGAAGGTCTTGGTGACAAGAGTAGGTGTGAAGGTGATGGCAGTAGCAGTAACCTCACAGGCACGGAGGTGATCCCGCAGTTCCCAAAGAAGAGCAGGTCCAGCAACTGCTACCAGGTTCAGCCCACAGCCCAGTGATCATCAGGCAATCTATAGCCATGAGACTGGGCCGCGGTGAAGCCAGAAAGTCTCATAGACTAGGCAAGAGATAGTATACATAGAACATAGCTCAGGTGCAGGGCAAGGATGAGGGCCTGAGTTAAATGCATGCCTGTGGCTAATGAGTGGGAGGTACAGGGGTGGAAGTTGGAGCCTGCTTGTGCCTTACCAATAGATAGACTAGTGCGGGGACACAGATGCAAGAAGTGGAGGAGGACTAGCTGTGCACAAGCCCTATACATACTTTTCCTGCTGATGCACTATAAATGGGATCATACTGCAGCTGGCAAGCACGTTGGGTTGTAATAACACAGCTTGAGATCTATGAAAGTGTGTCTAATGAGGATTGTAGAAAGGTTTGGCCAACTTGGAAAGGTGGACAGCATGAGAAGTACAGATATAGCCAGGTGATGCAGCCATCCGCATCACTGGTGGGGCAAGTGGAGCATAACAGGCTAGAGAAAAGGGACATGCACTGGTCATACAACATGTGAGTGACAGTGGAGAGCTTCCAGCAGTGCTCCTGGCTATCAGTCACGACTCCATTCCAGGGACCGACCAGCCTCTATTAGTATAGCTTTCTGTCATGAACATTGAACCTTTTAAGATTTTTTGCAAGGGCAGAGAGAATCCTTCTGTGTAAAATACCGTGAAAGACCAGTACCCTACTTGACTTACACATACAAATAATCCTGCATGGTATAAACTGCCTGTTAGAAAAACATGTCTTATAGGCAATTACCTTTCCTTCAAAGAACTTTGAAACCACACGGTTCATTCAATTTGTTTTAAAGTCTAACCTGCTAGGTTTCAACCCCTTGTGAAAACTGCCCGTGATCACAGTGGCATTTTCTCTACCCTTTCTACAGGCAATCACAATCTCCTCTTTCTTCGAAGTGGTCTGAGCAATAAAATCCCCTTTCATGTTCAATTCATTCCTGGTAGAAAATCAGAAACGGAGAGAGGAGCAGGCAGCTGGTGAGATCAGGAGCAAGGAGAATCTGAGTCCCAGGCACAAGCTAGAAAACGAATTTAAGGAACCAGTTCCAGAAATATGAAATATTATATAGAACTGCTTTTGCTGGAAATATTAAATGTGGATAAAGAAAATTGTTTTCAAATTAAAATATTAAATGAAAGAAATATGAAAGTGGTATACGGATATAAACTTACCAGAAAAAAAAACAACTTCCTGTTGTTTTGTAGGTCTTGTATGTCTTAAGATATGAAGAAATATTCATGCGTGGTGCTGGTCCTAAATCTTACCAAAGCTTCAGAAATTAAATTGTGAGGAAGAAGAAGCCTCTTGCATCTGCAAGCATTAACCCCAGCATGAACTGGAGACGCTGACAGTGAATACTGCTGTACTGCAGTCTTTCTTTTATTGTCAGTAATATAAATTTACATTAAAGCAAACATGCCCAGAGGATGCTTTGTCACCCTCAAGGCCTAATATTTCCACTCTGTGGTTACTTACACCAGTCAGGTCTTATTCTTTGACTAGTCTTCAACATGGAAGTGAAAAGTTTCTTCTGTAGTCCATGGTCTACAATAATTCCCTCTGATTTTTTTTTCTTCTTGACATCTCTTTTTGTCTTGTCAAACCAAAAGACATACTTTTGGGCCATAACACTTGTAAAGCCTAAAGCGTATTAAGGGGGCTAAGATATGCTGGCAAGTCCTCAGAAGTCTCTATTTGCAGTGCTACATCCCATCCAGCATTTTCCAAGCAGATTTCCCCACTGCTCCTTAGGTCAGGATTAGTCTTTATAGTCTGTACAGGCCCTCACAGAATAGAGTCTCTGTCAATGACTTGAGCTTGCCATTAGGTACCATTAGAGAGCTGCAAGAGAAGGTAGATCTGAGTCTCCCTGTATATTCTGGCACACGAAAGTACTTTGTATCACCCTCCCCTTTCTCCTATTTGCACATGGACGTGCATGCAGGGCAGGTACACTGGAGGCTGGCAAAGCCACCATGAGGGTATGAAGAGGGCATGAGCTGTAGGGTAAGCTAAACAGGCTTAACTCTCCTCTCTTCTCTTTGCCGTGTAGGGCTAAACTTGCTGCAAGTGTCCAGATTTTGATGTCAGAAAGTGCTGATAGAATAATCTGTTGTTTACATCTTCATTTTCCACGTGGTACACAAATGCCTTTCCATGTACAGCTGGTGACTGGAGAGGCATACTGTCATTCCTGTCTATTGAAGGGTCTAATAAGTACTCCAGGAGTAGCAGGTAAAGCTAAAGATATTAAATAAAACCAAAGAAAATAATACTTTCTTTATTGCCTTAGTACAAATAATAACTGCATTGTGATCAAGTAGAAATAAAGTGTCTCCCTTCAAAATCCAATTCAAGGGAGCCGTGAGATCATTAAACTAGATTTAAGTTAACGTGTCCAGTCAGGAACAGTTAAGATCTAAGGGACAGCTGTTCCCAGTGGGAAAAGGAAGAGAGGCTGGTGACTGCATTAGAAAAGACAGTCACACTCGCAGGAGAGGAGATGCCTCCTCAGAAAAGGCAAATGAGTGGCCACTGCTAAAGACAGTCCTGTCTGCAGAGTAACACTTCAATTAAATGCCAGCACTGCAAAAAGGTTGATAACTTTGAGCTAGGTGTTGCCATAAGGAACTATTCCAAAAGGACTTTAGCAGAGTATTTATTCCCCTGGGGCTCTTCCAGTCAATTGTCCTCTGCAAATATGGCAACTGGGCCATCTGAGTTCTTGGTCTGGCTTGAAGAAACAATGAGTCTTACAAAAAAATCTTCCCAAGCCTGCAGAAGAGGGAAAGTGGCAGGATGGACAGCTGGGGGCAATCATAAGTTAATGTTTCCAGTTTTTCTCACTGAAATAAAATTAAAAAGCCCATTGATTCATTTTTGATGGAAGGAAGGGTATGGCACATGCATAATCAAAATATTTAATTTGGACCATACTGGGGCAGTTAGGTGGCTGACAGAAATGTATTGATTGTTAAGGAGAAGAATGAAAAATGGGTTGTCTTTCTTTTTTATAAAGTCTGCGTTTGGTTTGGTTTTTTTTGGCACAGGCATAATTTCAGCTGCTTACAATTCTATATGCAACTCTTTTCAAATGAAAAATAGGAAAAAATGAAATACAGTACAATACAATGGCTAAAGAACATAATGATCATTTTATATTGTTATTTACCTTTCAAAACATTAACTTCTCAGCCCCTTCTTCCACAAGTCACTTCAGGTAACGGCACAGTTATTTCTAAGTAGCAGAAGCCTTTGCTGGACAGGATGGTAGCTTGCCAACTTGCTGTGCCAAATGAGGCTTTGTCACCTTCACTTAACAGATAACAAAGCTAAAAGTTAGAACTGCCATGGAGTGTTGTCCCTGGAGGATGCACAGGTGACAGCAAGGCTGTTACTCAACATGCTGCACCATATTAAATTCTGTGCCATTGCTTTAATCACAGAGTCAGAAGACAGAACCTGAGGGATGTAGTTTCTGACAGCATTGTGTCTGCCATACACATTCATCATGCTCACCCGAGCATCCCCCAAACATTGCTGGGTGTATGATTTTCATTTAAATAATCAGGTTTTCTAAAGAGTTTCTTAAAACCATGACTGGGGTTTGGGGGAGGATTGGTGGGGTGGGCGGGGTTTAGGGTTTTTATCTCACGGGAGGTAGGATTTCCTCTCTCTTGGATTGCCTGCATTTTGCAGGCATCCTTCAGAAAGTTGGCATCGTGTCCATACAAGGAAAATAGGATTATAAATTCTGGCAGGTTAAGTGTAAACAGATAATAAGTGAAACCTAAGAGACTTTGAGGAACAGTTTGGAAAAGATAAAAGAAAAAGCAGTAAACCTTTTTTCAAGCATATCCAATAGTCTGCTGGAGAATTTACAGAAACAGTAGGACCTCACTGAGAGGAATACAAAAAGAGCTCTCAGAGAAGATCTTGCTTTAGCAGAAAAACAGATTAAATCTAAATTTTTGGCATCAGTGCACAGCGTTCCATAAGTTCCTGATGTACAAATTACTGGTGGCTTGGAAACTCTTTTGGGCACACATGCCCACACACTGCCTTGCTTTTACACTTTCCCACTACTGGTAACTTTCAGAGCCAGGATACAAGTCTAAGCAAGATGTTTGATACAGTGAGGGCAGACTTGCTGAGCCTGACAGAGGACACTCGGTGCTTGTGCTCTGCCACTAGAGCTCTTCTGTACCCGAGCTTCTCACACACACAGCCTTGTGCAGTGGGAAGGCTCCAGCTGAGGACAGCACACGTGATAGCCACTGCTCCTGAGGACAGTGCTCCAACGCATTCTTTCACTTGAAGCATGAACAGATATCTTGAAGGCAAGAAAGTTTCCATGACTTGAGGCCAAGTAAACCACCCAGCTTTTGAAACAGAAAGGCCAGGAGCAAGGAGATGAGGGATGGGTGGGTGTTAAAATAGCCTCAGGACTTTTACCCTCAGGACACTCATCCAGTGTATTTTGTTTCCAAGTAATTAAGGCAATGTGTGCAAAGCAATATTACAAATGCTAATGAAATTTCCCAAACCCTAGCAACCTCCCTGGGCAGCCTGTTCCAGGGCTCTGGCACCCCCACTAAAGAGTTTTTCCTCATGTTTGAATGGAACTTCCTGTGTTCCAGCTTGCGCCCATTGCCCCTTGTCCTGTCACTGAGAACCACTGAAAAGAGTCTGGCTCCATCCTCCTTCAACCCACCCTTTAGATACTTGTAAGAGAATTAATAAGGTCTCCCTTCAGCTTTCTCTTCTCCAGGCTCGAGTCCCAGCTCTTTCAGCCTTTCCTCATAAGGGAGGTGGTCTAATCCTTTAATCATCTTTGTTGCCCTATGCTGGACTCTCTCCTGTCTCTTGAACTGGGGAGCCCAAAACTGGAAGCAGTATTGCAGTTGTGGCCTCACCAGTGCAGAGCAGAGGGGGAGAATGACCTCCCTCGTCCCACAGGACACACTCTTCACCCAATTGTTCCCTGGGTCCTCCTTCTTGCCCTTTTTGTAGACTGGAGTGGTATTTGCCTTTCTCCAGTCCTCAGTCACCTCTCCTGTTTTCCATTTCCAAGATGATGGAGAGCAGCTTAGATATGTATTCCCAGGCAGCACAGTACCCAGCCCAGGAATTCTTCTGTTTATAAGTAAATGGGATCATGGGAAAGATGGAAATAGACTTTCCCTTTGTGGTCACAGCCCTCACCTTGTCTGGAAATTAGAAAGGAATCACAGATTTTAAATAATATAAATTTATATAATAAATTATATAAATAATATAAAATAAAATTTAGTTGAGAATAGTCAGTTTTCCTATATATTTGGCCTGAAAGAAGTAGCATCTCACCAGAACATGCTAACAGCTATCTGTGGTGCAGGCGAAGCAGCTCCTTAGATAAAACACCCTCTGAACACAACCAGAAGGTAGATGGATGCACAAGCAAACAAGCTCACAGGTTTTTAACCACAGAACTTGGGAAAGAGGGACATGGGGAATGAACAGGTATCTAGCTCAGTTATTTCAGTTACTCTGAAACCTTATCAATATTTACCAAGAGAGAAAAAAAAAACCCTCACCTTAGTGACCAGTGAGGTAGAAGCAACACAAGTAATGGTCATATTCTACAATTATAGTAGATAATAACTTGCATATTTGATATTTGAGCATTTTTTGGCATCTGTGGGGATATTGGGATGCTTTTCGGACTCTGAAAAGAGCCTTTGGGTGCTTTTTGTGTAACGCACTGAAATGTTCCCGCCACAACAGCAGAACCCCCTCTAGTGCTCCGTCTCCAGAAGCAGAGATTTTTCAGCTGTAAATCCTGACATAATGCAATAGTTCAAAGACCACTCGGCAGTTTTCCCTGGTAAGAAATAAATTGGTCAGGAATCCAAATCACAGGCATATTGTGCTAAGCTTTCACTGTGCTGAACTTACCGCTGCTTTAATGTCATTTTCTAGTGTAACAAGCGGAGAGCCAGATCTAGTAACTTTTACTTTGTGCTCAAGATATGGAAATGAAGCACTTTGTAAGCAATTTTCATACCGATTCTTCCCTGCTTTCTTTGTTCATATCAGACTTTCACTGAGTTTGTTCCTTTATTCTTTTGAAGAACTACCTCAGGCTCATTCCTCTCTTAGAAGTCTAGAACTCCATAGGACACCAAGAGGTGCTGAAGAATATGAGGACCAAGGACTTGGATTTGGCAAAATTAAATTATCAATGTTTTTCAAAGAAGTATCATCTCTTATCTAAGTATTATTTTCTCATCTAAATATTACTGAAACTGTAGAAGCCCACCAAAAAATAGTGACAGCATTACCAATGCAGGAGGCATGTTCCCAAGAGCCTGTTTGTATCAACAAACAAAAAATTACTTCCTGACGGAATTACTCTCAGCCACAAGCCATTTAAATCAAAAAAGGAAGCTGCTAACCGTTCAAATCCAGCTGCTAACAGGAACTTTTCCTCCTTCATTGAGACTGCTTGTGTCTGGGATAACCTCTACAGAAACCAGGACCTACCTGAATAAAAGAGCATGGTCTCTTCCAAGGAGCAGGCAAATTGATGCTCTGATGAAAACACAAGCTGTTAGGAGCAGCTCTGATCTTACCTACTGGCCACAGAAGGCTTGGGAGTGCTGGAAACTCTATATATGAAGAAAGGAGGTATGAAGGCAGCACAGAGCTGCAACACTTGGTTTCTACCGGCATCAGCGCAGTGACTGAAAACAATTACCTCAATTCCAGAATTGTCTTGGCAGGACGTTTTTTAAGGAATTGTTGTATCCATGTAGAGTCACAGAAGACATCTGTACTAGTCATTAAAGCAGTTTAAAACCTTACTGACTTTTTTGAATTTTACTTTATTCTGTATCTCTCATTCACATGATCATCAAAATAATGCTGTACAACCTGTATAACCTTGGCCCCTGTGATTGGTACATTCCTTACCTTGGCCTCAATTAGGCTTCTACATAATAAAACTAGTTTCCTGTCAGAATTGCGTAGGCTGAAAATGCCCCTGGAGCCATTCATTTCCAGTGTAAACGGAGTGATTCTGCAGAAAAATACAAATGCCACCTAATAAAAATGGAGCCTTAGAAGAAAAGGAAATCTCTCTGTTAAACCCACTGCTCTGGAACTTGAAACTTGACTACTGAATATTTTGGAAATATTTTGGAAATATTTTAGAAAACCTTGAACTTCACCCACTTCAGGGTAAAATAATAGATCTTGCTTTTTTAATCTAGTTACCTAGATACTAGATAATCTAGTTACCTGGGAGAAAGTCTTTTTAACATGAAAGGCATTGAAGTAATACATATAGTATAAAATTTTTAGGCAAGTATGGGTGGGTAATTAATCCCTGCAGCTTTCTGTCACTGGTTCTGTTCACCCTACTGTAGAAACCTGATATGGGAATAAAAAAATTATGTCACAAAAGTCTTTTTTCTTGCTGCTGATAACATTCTGACATGCTTTGATCAACAGAATATTTAGCTAAAGGAGGAGTTAGGAGTTTAGAAGTCTTTTCTGTACTATCAAAAATAAGCATATCACAATATAAAAATCAGCAGGTAGAACATGAATGACAACCAATAGAAGTGTCTCTGTGCCAATTTTTACCATAATCCTGCCTGTAGCACTGAGATTTTTCTTTCGTGCCGTGATTGGAAGCTCAAATGTCTTGTTCTTCCAGTTGCATTAAACTGTGACAACGAGAGATATACAGATTTGTTTTTCAATAGGATTCATCCTGCCCAGCAGACTCAGTTTGTGTGGGCACTGTCATCAGCAAAAGAGACAGCGCTGCACCTTCTCAGTCTCAGCAGTGGCAGCCGCCGCTCCTGGCTGTGCACAAGGCTGCACAAGCGCTATAGGAGATGTGACTGTAGCCTCAATATTTCTTTTAAGACCCCTGCCAGCTTTTGTACACAAGGTAGAGGAGGAAGAGGTATTTGGTCATTGTCTATCTCCTCTGAGATTGTTTCGAAATGTCTGTCTCCTCTGGGATTGTTTTGAAATTGCTCCCACTGGGCTTGTTTTGAAATTGCTGCCACCACATGCACCGTACCCGCAGGGCACCTGCTTTAGGACTGAATGTGAATCTTCAATAGACTTCAAAGCAAAGACCAGTGAAAGCATCATTATATACTTAACACCTGCACAGGAAGGAAAATAGTAATGCAGAAAAGTTAAGGCCAGCATCTTCTAAAGCATTATTGCCCAGGTCCCCGTGAAATCAATCTAAGCTGGGAGTCTAACAAGCTATGGACATCTGTGCTCTTAAATGGAAACTGTCCCACTCATTCTGAGCTCCATCTGACTTCATGAGACTGTGTCTGTCCCTCCAGCACACAGCAACTGTTGTTCATGCAAACACAGTGTGTACAGAAATGCATGACATAATTTCTGAACTCTTACTTTCGCAGACTGAAACCTCCTTTAAAGTTCAGAAATATTTCCAGTTCTTGGAGAGAACCACTAAATGATTGCCAATGACAGAGTCTCATAAGGTTTTGAAAAGCAGACTTTATTTAATAGGCACATAATTGCTTTTATAGCACTGGGCTGCACAGCTCACTTCACCATTTGTAAATGGTTTTGTTTGATTACATTGCGTTTCCTCAGTGTCGGTAGGATTCAAGTAAAAAAGTTACTGCTTTTATTTCTCTATTATTTCTCAAGATGGAAAAAAAAGCAACAGTACAACAACTAGCACACAGGAGGGTAATACAGACAGAACTGCCAGCGATCCAGTAGAAGTCAAGACAAAGTCTCATTCGAGCGCTGAACTGGTAAAGCTGCAAGACAACCACACTTACATTTGTTCAGCTGGGATTTTGCATTGTGCAGGATGGAGATGAATGTTGCCCACTGATACAAGGGACTGGCTTTCTTGTACTGAGAAACAAAGACTGCCCAACACAGACAAGAATGAGGGTTTCAGAACAAAACAGCTCACATGAAATTAGCTCACTTATCATTTCTGTTTATAAAAGTTGTACTCCCTCAGCTGTAAAAGTTAAAGGCTTAAATGAAAAGTACTGCTCAGGGAACTCTAAACCTGCAATTTAATCAGCTTTTCCCCCTATATTACAATTATTTGCCATAAAAGAAATCTGTCTTTAGGAGACAAAAACATAGCATTCTGCATTATTTTTGCAATTAACTAGCTTACTTGGTTGATATATTTCTTCCCTGAAAAACTGCATTTTAACATTTTATTCCACCAGTAGAAGCATACAAAATCAGAAATCATTAGAGGAAAATAATACTGCTCTACGGAAGAAAAAAGCATGACTTCTAACATAGTTTTATGAACATCATAAAAGAAGCACATATGGCATTGAAACATTCTGAAAATGGAGAAATATTGTGTGAGTTTCAGTGTTCTTAAGTTTTACATTCTATTTTCTGAATGGATATTTCCAAAGTTAATATCTTGCAGGTATTTTTAGTATATTTTCTAGTATTGTATAGGACAGACAACCTCAAAGCAACAATGCAGAAGTCTAGCGTGCTGCACACTTCAATATACACTAGTTACTTTAGTTACTAGCACGTTACACTGACGGTACCTACTGTATTTGTAAAACTCCTTTTTAAATCACCTCATCAAAGCTTTTGAGAAGCAATATGGGCAATAAGGTGGGTGGTTTTAGTGTCTACCATGAATATGTGGCCGATTACAGAATCAGAGGTCGCTCTCTCCATACAGTGCTGACGAAAAAGAAGTGTAATCCAAAGCCCCAGGCACAGAACCTGGGCCGGTGTACGGAGGCATTCTCTTGATGCAGTACTGAGCCTGCTCAGGAGGCAGCTCTCGACGTAACTCATCCGCCAGGATGTAGGGCTGGGAAGGGGAAAAGGATTGAAAAATTCAGTATGCATTTTCAAAGGCACAAAATATATTTCTTTTCTCTAGCTATGACTAATAAACTTGGACATCCTGCCTATTTTCCCGAGATCAAATATTTTTCTCAGTAAATTCCATCCCTAGTGATGACTTGAAGGGAACAGTCCTACCAACAAACTGACTAGGTTGAAATCCAGGCTCAGGATACGTGACTGTGTGTGTTAGCTACCAAGCGCTGTGCATCTATGGGTCGGCTGCTAGCAATACAGCTCATCCATGGGTGGGCAGTGAGCATCTCTAAAGTGCACCAGTGCCCCTTCTGCAGTAACAGGACAGGCACATTTTCAGTTAAATGCTGGTAGTTTCATGGTCTTCATAGATTTGTAATGGAAGACACATTATTGCGCTTAACAGTTTGCATTTCTGATATGAAGGATACCCTCTGTTCGCAGACTTGGCAATTATTTAAAATAGCAATATAATGAAAACCATTTTTTCTTGAGATTTTGGCTTTCATCTTCCACATAGGTTCCTCCGGAGAACAAGTCTGGAATTCAAAATGTGGTGCACGGCAACTGAGATCACAAAATCAATACAAATGGCCAGAATGAGAAAATCAATAGAGCGACCTTGGGCAAATAGACCTGCACTGCTGTGATGTCTTCTTTCTCCACAGCACAGGATTGGTTTCCTGGCAGCACTTTTTTATGGCCCTGACTCCTCCAGAAGCTCTTATGTTGCCATTATTCTCCCTTTCATCTCTATACACAGCTCAACTCGCCAGTGGATCTGGCTGTGGGGAGAAAAGTATGCCAAATTCAGGAGCTTCCTCCATGTACCCACTAACAAGAGGAGGCTTCTGCCCCCCAAGACAGCGGTACACCACATTGTATCACTCTGTTGAATGAGCTCTCACGTCACAACATGGCTCACAATTAGGTGTATTCCAGTGCAGCTGACCCAGGTTGTCTTCCAGAGGGCCAAACTCTTCACTGAAACATCCAGACAATAGCATGGAAGGCAGAATGACCTAAAAGCTGCTGTGTGGACACGATCTGACGTACAATATATCCATTATACAGCCACACTGTTTAAGTCTTGTCTACGATGTCGGATTTTATGTTGACTTGTTCTATATGAGGGTATACAGACAAAGCCTTGAATTCTGCACTCATTTCACCTAAGAGTCTTGGTTCCAAACCAGAAGACAAGAGAAATGTTTTCTCTGAAGTCTTACAAACTAAAAAAACTTTACTATTACTAAAAGACTTGTATAAGACTTTCAGGGAAGAAGGGCTAAATAGGAGAGGTATTGAATCCTTACAGCCACCAGCATGATGACTGACCTTATCTGAAGCCAGGATTCTGAAGGAAGCTATCACTTGCTCAGCTGTGTCTGTGTCTGCCGTTTCTCTGGTCATGAAGTCAATGAAGGACTGGAAAGTGACAGTTCCTTGCCCATTGGGGTCAACCAGAGACATGATTCGGGCAAATTCAGCTTCACCCTTTCACAGAATCCAAAACAAACAAACAAACAAAGAAAAAGGTTACCGTAATATCAATTGCCAACAGCCCCATGTCTCTCATGAACCAGCAGAGACCAGTAGTTACAAAGTCCTTAAAGCATCTTCCTGATTTAGGAATATAAATTTCAGGGTCAGTGAAATCTGGGATCTTAAATGCCCACCCCTCTTCTGGATAAAGGACTCAAGGCTTTAGTCCTAAATCCATAGTATGTACCTTCCGATTAACTTTCCGCAACTTCTCCCCCCACCACCCTCACTCAGTGCCTGTTTAACTTGTTTTAACTTCATTTTCCACCCAGTCCTAAAGCCATTGTAATGGTTGAGGCAGGTGAAAGAGTAGCCCAAGAAGCAATTTATTTGCAGACCCACTAAAAAACTAGTAAGGGGAAAAATTCTGAAAATTTCACTCCCAAAATAGGATGGTTTTGCCACTAAAAAGGGTGAACCTGGGGGGAAAACTTTAGAATAAATAAGTGAAGGAAAGGAAATGCAACCCCCAAAGCTAGTTTATGAGAATTAAACAGCATCAAAATCATTCTTCCCCATGCACATAAAAAGGAGAAAGAAAAACATAATCACTTAATGACTATTAATTTCAACCTTTAAACTTTCCTTAATTCAAAGAGCAATGCAGCAGATCATAGAATATGGTTTTCAAGCATCAAGTACTTTTAGCTTCCTTTTTAACCATTTGAAAACAGAAGAAAAGTAAAGAAAAAAGAAACTAGCATCTGTAGTGTAAATTGTTAGCCTTCTGTCCATTTAAATAAGCTTAAGTGCTGCTGTGGTTGATGTTAGAAGCTGTGAGCAGAACCAGTTGCCATTGTTTCGTAAAATGCATACCAAATCATAACCCATTGAAATCAAGCAAGCTCTGAAATCATCGTGGTCCATCAATCCATTCTTCCTCTATTGACCAGAACAACGTAAGGAATATAGAAGGGAAGGTTTGAAGAATCCAAGGTAATTTCCAGAGAAATGATGAGTTTAGACCATTGGCATATTGGATCCAGTATATGAATAGTATCGATGGATATTGCCCAAGCAGGTCACCAGAATCATCATCAGTTTTAAAGGAGGAAGAAGTAACTAACATATTACACACAGGAAACAGACATTTTCACCACAGTTAACATCAGGAAAGGTCAGGGGAGAGATAAGGGAGAAGAGGAGGTGAATGAGACAAGAATACAGAGAACACAACCAGAGAAGACAAAGAGAAGAGCAAGGAGAAAAGTTTGTTACTAAACTAGTCAAACACAGGAGATGCTCAAGCTGCATCCCTGATATGACAAGTCTTTGAAAGGTTCTGCATGGGATGCTGTAGTGACTAAAAGTATAGTGAAAACCAGCCTGAAAATAGTGTATCACTGACTGTTTCAAAAGAGTCCACTTCAAGGCCAAGGTAGGTACACTTGGAGTGCTGTTTGCTGACATATGGGAAATAAAGGCAGGGATTTTCCTGCTGAGGGCAGGCTAGCAAGACCTGGACTACAGCAGAGAGGTGCTCATACTGCCTTAAAAGGATGAGACTTGCACGACTTAGAAGGTGGTCAGTTGAAGACCCTGTATAAAAGGAGCTTGCTTATTTTCCAGGCCTATCTTTGGCATTCCTGGCTCAGAGCTGAGTAAACATTAAATGGCGTGATAGTAAGAAAGTAAATAAACATCTCGCTGTGACACAGTGTAGTGCTTTGGAGAGCATTGTGTCATCCTGAATCAGGAGAGAGCAGTGGAGAGCTTGTTTTGAGTCTGAGGAAAGGAAAATTACAAAAGTCTGCACGCAAGAAGAATGGGAGCTTCTCACAGCTATCTACTAGAGTCCAAAGAAAATGTCCCCAAGCAAGTAAAAGAAACAACCTGCAAAATCTTTGAAAATGTCATAGAAAAATATGGCTTCAAGTGATGCTGATATTTAATTCAGTTAATCATCTAATCTAATCTAATCCCGCAGGCAGGATCTTTTCAAAGCATTACGACCAGTACATTGGAGTTTAAACCCGCAATCTCTTTGGCTATTTTTATATTGGCCTATCTGTAAACAGAACAATGTCGGTTTCCTCTACCTGCAGGTCATTTCCAACCTGTCCTAGACTGATGAGGCAGGCTTTAAAGTCATCAGAATGTAGATTGTCAGATTCATCCTAGCATCCCATCACAGGTCATGCATTTGGGGAGGGGAAAAGAAAGAAAAACAAATCACAGATCAGGTTAGTTGGTTAGTGGAGAACATTCTCCATTTGTATTAATAACCATGGTTTTACAAAACTTCATGGAAATGTAATGTCAACATGTTGCAACTAATTTCCTAAAAGGTGTACTACTTTTGCAGTTTAATGCTTTTAGGTTTTTTCTAAGTGGAAAAGGGTCCTTCCTTCAACTATAGAGTTAAGACTATGCTTCCTTGACAGGTGCTTTTTAAACCTTTTTGCTGATGAGGCAGCTTTTTATTCTATTGAACTGCCATTTGCTCCTTTCATTTTCTAGTCATACAGTGTATGTAAGATGCTGTATAAAGATCACTGAACCTGGGCTAAACATGTTTCCCAACTCAGTTACTGTTACTTCACTCTCAATCTGATAATATTATTTAACAACTGAATATGCATATCTCAAAAGAGAGTAGAAGTACAAAACAAGTGACTTCTTCTCTAGATCCAAAATAAATATTTAACTGACGTCACTTATTTTCAGTTATCTGTCTTCTTTAGTAATGTCTATAGTAAGGTTTTGATTTGAAAACTAACTTTTAAAAAACCCATTGAATTTCAGGTTAAATGGCTCCAAGTTACACATCAACCTGGATCATTGCATTTTTTTACATTTAGCAGGTCAAGAAATTGACATTAACATCTTAAAAACAGACTGGCTCATCTTTTCCTTCCTGTTCATACAAAATGTGTCCTATCAGAGATGTATTTCAGATTGAGTTAATATGCATACAATTAAAGAGATGTTCTAAGATGAAAAAAATATTATCTTTTATTTACAGACAGAGAGTTTGGAGAAGATCTAAGGTTTTCTGTCTGCGATGTATCTGTCTGTTGGATGAATAGTTTATTTTTGAAATTTTCTACATAGTTATACATAACAAAAATGATAAGCATTTTAACAAATGCACTGGGTTTATTTAATATACCAATAGGATAGATAATGCCATGCATTTTTGACTTATCATGCTGTTATTATATTTTCTCCCTCTGCATCACCCTCCACCACCTCCATAAAGGAAAGGCAAAAATAACAGTGGGAAGTCAATGATGAGATAAAGCAAAGCTGCAAATCTGAAGCAGCATTTAGTTAAAAGCCACAACCACAGTGAAGGTTCAAAATAGGTTATATTGTCATTCTGAAAATGCTAATCTAGGCTGGCTTGAAACTCTCCAAAACCATCCTGGAGACAGGCTACGTGTGTGGTATGGTACATGTGTGGTATGTGTGGTATGGTACATGAGTGGTATGTGTGGTATGGTACATGTGTGGAGTATGGTAAGGTACATGTGTGGAGTATGGTAAGGTATGTGTGACTGCAAACAAAATGTTATCAAATGGCAACTAAGAGCTGAATCCTGTCCCTCCTTCCCCTCTACCAGGTGTTAGGAGAGGACTATTAGCCATTTGACTACAGCAGGGGCCAGGAGGGTCAGTGGTCAGTACATGCACGAGTTCTTAACCAGCCGCATGCGGCAGCAGTAGGGAAGTGCAACAGGTAGGGAAGAGCAGATGGCAGTGGGAGAGGCCAGCTCATCTACCAGAAAACCTTACTCCATGTGAGAGGAGCACAGTGGTTGTGCTGGAACTCACAACCGGCAGCCGGTTAAGTGGGACTCCCAGGGAGGGTACAAGTACTTGTGCCATATGCTATAGCAGGTGCTCCCTTTCTCATAGTGATTTTTTTTAACCTGCAACATATATGGCCTAAAAAAAAGCATCTTTGATTTTGCAGTATATAGTTTCATGAGATACAATGGTATTTTGCAATTAATGCATAGATCAAGCCCATGCAAGGGTTTGCTTATTAGGAAACAGTTGTTTGCATCTATTTGTATTGTTTGCAGACAAACCTTAAGCACTGAAATTAGTTTTTAAAAGCATATAAATAACTTTGCCTTGTTCATCTTTTCCTGCCAATACAAAGTAAAGCATGGAAATCTCCCTCCATGTTTCTTTATTAGTCCCCAGAAATCTTTTCCTTTCCCTTTGCAATTTATATATGGCCTTATAAAACAAGTATGTTTCTGAGTCATAGCAATACATTCTTAAATATATCCTTCAGTTTCCTGGATGCTAATTGAGCTGTGTAAGCCTGATGATGCGGTTCTTTTAATAGGGAGCTGTTGTTTTTCTGTTAGTAAAATATAGAGTGGCACGATGCTATTGTTCTGCATGCAGAGCTCCTACTTAAAATCTGCAGTTTGCACAAAAGTCCACAGTAGAATATGTTAGCAGTCATTAGGATATTACATGCAGAGCAGCTGCAGATATTTTATCACATACTTCGCCATCTTATTTAGAACTTACTAAATATGCTGAATCTGAAAAAGGAATCCCTGCATAAAAAGACTTCAAAACCAGTGACTGACAACGTATCTTTGTGGTGTCCCAATCCGTCTGCATACCATAATGCAGCTATGCACTATTTTGAACACCTCTAAACTGCTTCTATGATTCAGACATTGTGTCCCACTTTCTCTTTATTTTTTCTCTATGCAGTCACATTAAGGAAGGAGATATACCAGCTTTGCTAAAGGTTTATATTTATACCTACAACTAAACTGTGCCTTCAGGCACAGCCTCCAGCCAGGAGTAGTGGGCAAGCAGTAGCATCCTTAGCAATAATCTCTGGGGTGCCAGCCTGTGCACATGCCTGTTGGAAATGCCAGAGCCTCCTTGCCCCAAGGGAGCTAACGTGTTTACCACTTGCCTTCAACAAGGATGACTCGTAAGGCTCTCTCTGCTAGCTACATCTCAGCTGGTAGGTGCACTGAAAGAAGCACAACTCTTCCTCCCCTTGTAATTCTATAAGAATTCTGTAAGAATTACATGGTGCCCACTTATTCACTGTGGTTTCAGAATCAGGGGCATGTAGGTCCCCCAAAAACACCCTTGTAAAATACTAAATAGTTTTCTTTCAAACATTCAAGATAGAGAAGCAATTTAAACTATTCACTCCGTTATTGAACTCTCTTTCAAAGGATAAAGAACTGTAGAATTAAGACCCATAATGGATTATGAACTGTAAGGTTTTATTTTTATATATATTCTTCCTGGGGAGAAAGACAGGGGCTCCTTCCTAAGATTTATACGCAAATGAAGTTGTTTCTAGAAGCACTCTATAAAAAGTTGTTCGGTTTATGTGTACCAAAATACATTCTTTAAAATAGGGAAGGGAGCTACTCTGCATGTTAGTACTTTAGCAACATCCTTAACACACACTGAGTCAAACATAAAGATGTGCCTTAATTTGGAGAAATGCCACAGAAGTCAGAGCTATAGCACACAGAATCGGTTCTGTTAGACTTAGGTATTTAAAGCCTACTTGTCAGGAACATTATTAATCTTTGGAATCTTTCCTGGCTATTCATCATTGTGAATAACAGACCAGTTCTTTTAGTGCATTTTTAAAACTATGTCAGGCATTCAGAAATGCTGCTAAGCACAAGAAAATTACTACATATATTGCTAATTCTATCTGACATGGAGAAGCCAGTATTTTTCATGTTAGTGCTTATGTTCAGACTATCTGGTTTCATCTGCATTTCTATTTAAGGTAATCAAGAGCATAAAAGAATCTGTTACTCTTTCTAAATTCCAAGTTTAGAGTCTTCATTACTTTGTTTACCCTGAAGTAACTCAGAAGAACCTTGGGTTTCAGTTATTCACCAACACTAAATATTGCAGTGTCCAAGAACATAGAAAGGACATAAAAATGAAAACCAAGCCTGCTTCTCTCAAACATGTTTGCTCAATGTGTCCTTCTAGCATGTGTAGACTGTCACATCTGCCCATAAAATTACAGTCTCTTCTCCCTTTAACTTGCTTTATGCCACTAGAAACATAATTGTTGCACTGTGTCAGTGCAAAAGTCCTCCTCGATCAAGTTCCACATCTGATGCTAAGGGAAAGAGCATACTAAAGGGGGCATAGGCAAAATAGTCTTAGCCCTTAATGTGATCCTTCCAGACCTCTTTTTGAGGCCTTTGGATTATATCTGTCATGGGGGAAGGTAAGGTCTGCAGCTAAACTTGCAGTCCAGGCCCAGGCTGTTGAGGCCATAGAAACAGATGAAGCATCTATCTCCTTCTGCTTCTGATGCAGCCACTCAGGCTTCCTGCAACAGAAGCAAGGACAGAAGGATCACTGCTTAAAGCCATGACTCATTACAGCCTGAAGAAAGGAGACAGCCAGGGACAGGGAAGGATCTAGGAGCTGGGAAACACTTCTGTGTGGAACATAGTCATAGCCCATCTCTGACCTGCCCACAGACATGTGACGCAAGCGCCCTCCTCCAGGCCACACAGCTTTTACTAAGGCTTTGCTCTATTGTATCCTTTCTATCTCAAAATCTCACTAAATCTGCACAGCCTAATGATCCCTAGGGCTGGTAGGAGTAAGAGTTAGCTTGTCCTTTCAAGATCTTCTGAGGCACCAAGAGATGCCCATAACATATCCTCAGTCACTGCACCAGCCTTGCTGAGAACATGGCAGAGAACTCATCTATGAACTACAAAGATACAGGGATGCTAGTAATGGCCATCTAGTGTAAGATTTACTGGAGTTCAGTCACCTTGCTTCCTTATGTCCTAAAGATAAGCTCCCTAAGAGCTGTCAAATCTATGCATGAAGTCCCTGGTTTCCCTTAATAGGGTCTCTCAAATGCTGGTGTGTAATTTATCCAGGCCTGGTACTCTGACTGCTTTTAATAGCTCTAATTACTCAGTTATCTGCTTCAGTGCCTTGGAAAAGCCATTTAGTATGCTACTTCCTTCCACCCCGGGAAATTTATCTCTGCTTCTGTGAGGTTATCTTCTGCTTCCTTAGAAAATACAAAAAAGACTTATGTTGCACTAGAATCACATTAGGATTTCCCATAAAATCTATTCCCGGTTCCTCTATAACTAATCTCTCCTACACTTGCATGTTCCTTCAAAAAGCAGAGGTTTGGCAATTCTGCTTTTCTTTCTAAACAATTAAGGATATTCTAAAAAATATTTAGCAAACTATGACTGTCAGAATCCAATACACCTGAAATATAAGTCCAGGTATGGGTAACCATTTTGTGTAGAGCTAGACAAAGAGGATGTCAGTGAAAGAAAGGGGCATTTTGCTATCACCTGAACTGATTTGAAGGACCCGATTCATGTCATAACAGAATATATGTTGGGGGTTAAGCACAGTCTGTTAACTACAGGAATCTGAACTGGGAAAGAGACAACAGCCTGGTGCTGCATGATGGTAATCTTTTTTCAGTATTTGAAATGTAAACTTGGTTTGGAAGGTGGGTTGATGTCAGCACAGAGCCAGCAGAGGTAACTCCTGTTCAGATAGCTCTCCAACTGGAAATGTCAGATCCCTGTCTGGATGTATTTTGCTATTGTGCCTATTAATAGCTATCTTTCTAACCCTCTGTCCATGAATACTACATAACTCACCGAAGGAGGGAGTTAAGTTTCTTCACAATAGTGTTTTCATTCCTACTTTTTTATTTATCCATGGCTAAATAACTGGAAAAAAAACCCAAACCCAACCAAAACCCAGCCTCTTATTTCCCACATACAGCCAGAAAAATTAAGAATTTTCCTTGACAGCCAGCAGTGCCCCAAATATATTTTCCACAAATCTATTTCTAGGGGGACAAGTTGTTATTAAAAGGAAAAAAACCCTAAACTGTAATCCAGATTACAGCTAAATTTAATGAGATGGAAGCTGCTGGCAAGCAGAACATGCTGCATTGCCTTAAAATAGAGGCACATTATTTTCCAAAACACAGATTTATCCAGTTCTGCCTGTTATTTGAACAAATACTCGATGATATTAACAAAACTATAATTTTGCATTACATTTAAAGAGTACAAATTAATCTTTAATATATCTGTAAAATGTTATGATTTCATAAAGCTATAAATTCTTAGTTAACTGATTTTTTTGCTGTTTTAAAAAAAGCCCATTACTACTGCCTTTGCAGTTTTTTAAAAGGCTTACATTTGGAATGGAAAGAAACTTGCTTTTGGGAACAACAAATGTTGCTAGTTGAGAAAAACCAGGAGTACTGTACCCTGTCAAAATGATTGAATGATGCTCTGAAGTCATTCATTTGTTCCTGGGTAATACCCTTGGCATCTCTTGTGAGGATCTGAGTCTCAACCTCATTGATAGTTCGAGCAATGGTGGTAAGCAGGAGCTCCCATCCAACACGGATGTGCTATGAGAGAGAAAATATAGATTTAATAAAGAAACAAATATGCTCTTCTAAGAGTATAAAAAGCAGAGTAAGCAAAAAATCAGCTTTAAATATTTATGTGATATCTTTTCCACACCACTAACTAATGACCAAGCATCATTAAAAATAAAAATGGTCTTCAGAAAATAAGGAACTGGTCTCTAAATGGGTACTTCTTCACTAAAAGTAAAAATAAATTAAAATGAACCAAGACTTAAAATATTCCCAGAAGGTCTGCTAAATTCTATTCTCTGTTACAGTCTCTTCAGAGTTATAGTTATATGCCTGTAGTTATATGGCAGAAGAGGGCAGAATAAACTAACAAGTACAAAAGGGAGTAACTGGCTACCTCCATAGTGTAGTTGGTGTGTTTGTTGTCAAACACCAGGGCTTCTTGTATAAGCTGATGATCTCCTTCCAGTTTGTCAATGTTGTGCTTATAGTTAATGATATTGTGCTCATATTGCTTCAGCTGATTCATCTGGTCCTCCAAAGGCCCTGTCATTTCAATAGAGCTGCGGGCAATTTCCTGTCAAAAGAAACAGAGACACACCCCCACCCCGCAAAATTTAAACTGCAAATTTGCTAATTTGACAAATTTTGACATAAATATGTGATATTTTCATACTAAGAAGCAACAGTAATAAAATTTTCATACAGCGGAGACAGTAAATTTTACTGTAGAAAACACATCTCAAAAGAAATGTAGCACATCTATTTCTGGAACCACTATTGAGATCTCAGTGATTCCTGTATCTTTCCGTTACAGAAAGCAGAAGCTAAAGAGTAATTGTTTAGTGATTGATTTTTCAAAGCTACATGTCCTTCTCACCATCAAAGTACCACTTGCCCAAGCTTCCACAGTTTTAAAAATCATGTTAACATGTGCTGAACATTTCAGGATCAAACAGCTGGTGAACTATCGGGGAGATTACTGTTGTCCTGTATACAGAGCAGAGATAAAGAAATTATAAAAGACTTTGTCAGCTTCTGCTTGAGCGTCTGACACTCACCTCCATCTTGGTCTGGATCCATGGCCCTATGACATTGGCCTGAGCAGCAAACTGGCGACGCAGGCGCTCGTTGGCGTGCTGGCGGGCGAGCTCCTCCTGCAAGGATTGATCCCTCTGAGGCACCAGCTGCTTCACCTGTTACAGTGGGAATGCACTGAGTGTGAGTAGGCACAACTGAATAGTTTAAAAACAAATGGAACAGTTACTAATTTTTCTTACTGGTCTGAAGTTTGGTATCAAAAGCACAAGCCAGAAACATGATCACTATTTTATTTACCAGTTCTGTGCTAACACATGAAATTGCTAACATGGTCATGGGGCAGCCTGACCAGAGAGACTGACATGGAGAGAGGAGAAATGTTCACCTCTGACTCGATTCAAGTTCAAGACAAGCATTTAACTTGAAGTGTTAGAGCAGTTACTTCGTTTTAATTTTGAAACACGGATGAGTCTTCAATCTCTAAGCAATTGTTCTAAGAATAGTCAGTGGAAAACATTACGCACAGCCATTATGACAGGATAACGAGAGGCATTCCATCCACCAGGTATATCTGCAGGTCTATAATATATTGCAAACGGGATTTTTGTCTTGCCCTTTTGGATTGCCCTGGAAGATCCTGAACTTAGTTCTCACTGCTTGGTTTTTATAACCCGTTGAGGGTGGGTTACTGTCTGTGTACGTTTATATATTTGGTAAATCCATGCATTCTACACAATCATTTACATGTTATCTGTCTTGGTTCCTAACATCATAAAATTGATGTGATCACTCTGGGATCCTCTTTTTAATACATCCTCAGTAATTTTTTTAAGGTAGTTGCCAATTTCAGTCTAAATGCACAGAACATCAGTGGTCCCAAAGATGCTGATTTTGACATTTGTGAAAAGCAGCAGCTGGGTAGAAGAGACACCATCTACTGTTTATACTGAGAGAAAGAATACAACTTTCTGTTCCTTTGCCAGCACCCCGTTGCCCCATCTGCTGGCCGGCCACCAGTTCTGCACTAGGTGATACTGAGCAAGGGATATTGTGAAACAAGCCTAGCAAACGTAAGGGAGAACATAAGATACTTTAGGACACTCATTCTGGCATCTGATGATCTGGAATAATTTACGGATTTATTGTAAAATTCTCTGAATATTCTCATTATTCCTAAAATAGAATATTATGTTACCATGTCCTTTATATATTTAGCATACATTACCTTTTCCCACTTGCTACGAATCTCCTCCACAGTAACAGTGCTGTAAGGATTGCTTGCGCTTATTCTCATGTTGTAACTCTGAATAACTTTTTCAACTTCATTCTGGATTGACAGTATGGCCTGTCTTTCACCATCTGCCTCTGGCAAAGTAGCTTTAAATTGATCATGTGCAGAGATTAAACTCTAAAATTGGAAACAGAGAGGAAAGCATGAAAACTTTAATGCTCCTTTCTACATCTGGAAGACTTGCTGTAAGTAACACATGGTCTCTCAGCCTCCCAGAACACCCTGTCTACATGTGTCTGTAGGTACAGGAAATAATACATGTAAATACATTCACAAAACAGCCATCATTGACTATCAGCAACATTGCTTCTTCCATGGTCTCTGGAATATGTTTCATAGCAATGATGAACCCTATTTGTAAGAGAGCAGACAATGCCTATCACAAAGAAAATGTCAAGACAGTGTGGTTTTCTTCTTACACATATTCTACTCTCCAAGAAGGAAAAAACATCCTTTCTTGTGTTCCCTATAGACTGTAAGCCAAAAAAACCAGATAATTATTTACCTGAATTTCCTCTATACTATGAACGATAAACATGTCCTGTAGGTCTTCCATAGCACCTTCCATCCAGTTGTTGAAAGGAGCAGCTCTTTTGGCAAACTCCAGGTGAAGCTGATCAATTGTTTCAAGCAATTTCTCCGTCCTCTGTACAGGTTGGGAAAGGTACATTCCTGCGTTACTAGGGCAAGACCTAACTCCACACACATACCCACCCGTGCACAAAGTCAAGCCTTGTCTTTTCAAAAGCAATCAATTGTATTCTTGACTGATTTCACCACCTGCTTTAAGGATTCTCACCCAAGGCAAGAGGACTAATTGCAGCAAACGTACTGTCATGTCATATCCCACAGGTTAAAAGGGGTGTATGCCTTTGAAGGATAACCTGTGAAATGATGTTTTCACTACTGATATTTTTAAGTAGTTTTGCTATTGTAATCTATCTGCAAACCAATAAAAATCTGCTAATCTTGCCTTAGTAATTTTTTGTAAGTATAAAAAGGAAGAGTCAGACATATGTTTTCCACCTCGACATCCATGTGTGTGACTTCCTAGTTTTTTAAGGAAAAAGCTTTTGGAAAGAATCCCAGTGCTTTGAAATATTCCCTGCCAAGAAATTGCCAGTGCTGGCTATTATCTTGTATGTCACCTGATTAAGCTCAGAGAAGTATGAAAAGGTAAGCACCTAAAGGCCTTTGTTATCCTTGGTGGACATCAAATTCCCAAAGTGTGGTGCTATAAACCACATGTCATTCGTTGCCGCTTTAGGACTGTCCTTGGCAGCTGAGCCCTGTCAAGTCTGCTCTGAACAATTCAATCTATTTGCAAATGAAACCACACCAAAATGAAACGGAGATCTACACCAAAATGAAACGCAGATCTGAGGATCAAGCTTATTGCTGTTTGGATGCCAAGGTAGATGTTCAATTACACTGTTTCCAGATCTGAAACAAATGGTTCATTCTCCCCTGCCTGCCTCAGCTGAGCTGCTGACCATTGTTGTGTGGTTTACCTCCAGTGCTTCTCTCCTTTTCTGAGTAAGTGTTCCCAGGCTGTCCCATTGGTCACATATCTTTTGGCACCTATCATTGACACTTGCAGCATCATGGTAGTCCAGTTCACTAAGAAAGAGTGAAGACAAAAATGTGTGTGACTTTCTGAAAGACAGGAGGAGTTGCATTGTCCATACTCCTCCTCTGACCCTCTGTAATTCCTCCCCTCTTTTTTGCGGTATTTCTCCTCCAGGTAAGCAAGTCTTGAAGATACATGTGATCTAGGCACTCAGCATATCAAGAAGCACAGCACAGAAACAGGATCAACCTTCTCTGTTATGAGAAAAAGCAAGACAACTAAGGTGTCTGACCATCTTTGTATCAGCTATTTCTGTAGCACGAGCAGTTTGATCTCCTGAAGACGAGAATGTTTCAGTCTGTGGTTTTATCAAGTTTCTGAAGATTGGTGCAATTTTTAATTAATTGTCCTGAAATATAATTTTTGTTTTAAATAATCCAATGATCCTTTCCAGCCTCATATGCTCAGAAATTGTTTAACTGAGAAACAGACCTCAAGCTGCATTCAAAGCATAATCTCTCTCTCATANAAAAGGTAAGCACCTAAAGGCCTTTGTTATCCTTGGTGGACATCAAATTCCCAAAGTGTGGTGCTATAAACCACATGTCATTCGTTGCCGCTTTAGGACTGTCCTTGGCAGCTGAGCCCTGTCAAGTCTGCTCTGAACAATTCAATCTATTTGCAAATGAAACCACACCAAAATGAAACGGAGATCTACACCAAAATGAAACGGAGATCTGAGGATCAAGCTTATTGCTGTTTGGATGCCAAGGTAGATGTTCAATTACACTGTTTCCA
>VZTM01025686.1:176019-207500 GCA_013400555.1 Jacana jacana | reverse complement strand
TTTCTACTCAGAGAAGAAACAGTGAGAAATCTCCTTCACCAATACAAAAGATACTACAGAATCATAATGGAACAGTTCATATTATGGGAAGGCAATATACCTGTACAGTGGAAAGAATGGACCAATTGTATGGAAAAGATGGACATACAGTGATAAATCTATCAAATTTCACAAATGGAAGACCATTCTAGTTAAAACTATATGGAGAGACCTCTGGAATATACATTTCTAGACCTACTCATACCAAATCCAGATTTACCAAGAAGGATACTGATTACCCATAAGAATCAGACCAAGAAGACAAAGTCAATGAAAATGCTAGTTTGAACAATTTTATGTATTTTCATATAAAATGATCCAGTGAGAGAGTGGCAAATAATTTGGAAGTACAATTTCAACACAGGGATTATTTTGTGGAAGAATCGGTTGCACAGGAAATAAATAAATAACATTGTTATTAATGTCATCTAATTACATACAAGAGGCTGAAATAACATCTAGAACAGCTGAGAACTAAGCAATGGGGACTGCCCTATAATGCAATTCTATATTCTGCAGGAGGCAGAAATACATCACTCAGTTTCAGCACATGATAAGTTATTAGGCACCATCTCGAGACAGAAGGTCAGAAGACCTTTAACTGAAAACCTAATTGATTTCTCTTGAAATAAGAATTATTTGTTGCTTTCTTTTTTTATATCAGGGTTGGAAAACCACTTGCAAAAACAAATTGATGGAAGAATGAGAGATCACAGTATAAAAAGCCTGGTTTCTGCAAAGGAAACTCAATCAAACTAAGTATCAATAAAGGAAAGAACAAATTGTCAATATTTATATTTTTAAAAGCATTAGTCTAACTCCTTTATGCTGCTGCAGATTAAACTGAAGCACAGTTTTAAGATCTCAGAAGCCCTTACTGTACCAGAAATGTTTAGCAATAATGAAGACACCGTGATAACTAGGAAAGCCTCATCACAAAACCTTTGTTCTAGGCTCATTGTCTTTCCTGATGGAAAAACTCATGGAGAAAAGCAGTACCCTCCACCAGCTGACCGTCACAGAGCCTCTCTTTCTTGCACAGAAAGTTATAGCCTAAAGCTGGTCTGCTCAGAGGGGTTAGTAGCAAACCATTCTAGTTTGGGCACAATATTGGAGAATGACCCTTAAGCCTAACTTCAAAACACCTGAATGTCATAAACCGTCTTATCTATGACAACTTCGGGTTGAAATTTAGATAGACAGCGGCCAATGATCTCCTTATGACACACAGGGACTGACAAGTGCCCAGGGAATTGCTGCTCTATCTGTCAGGTACATTCACTCCTTGAGATACTGTTGTGCTGCTCAAAGATACTGGCAAAAGCCACGAAAACTGTTTTCCCTAAGTCTAATACATCCAATTTTCAGAGCACGTTTAATTTCTCAGTGTCTGATAGTAATTGCAATTACTCCTTTTGCTGGAGAGGTCGTACGTCTGGGATCCCACAGAATGCCATTCCATTACTGCTAATCTTCAAGGCACACATGGAACTCTTCAGGAGGTTGTTAGGAAAAGGAGAGGGAGATATTTGCTGTTGGCACTGGCTATCCATATTTGAGAGACGTATGACCGTGCGCCTTCCGCTTTTCCCCGCTTAGCGTAGCTTGACGCTTCAACTCACGTCGAGTAGAGTTGGGGATGGATCTGAAAAAAATGTGCCCAGCCTCATCCTGAGTCATACAAGTGATTCATTATGAGAAGGGAGCTTCTGCTGGTTTCTCTGAAACCAGGTGTGGGGGTGGTGGAAGGAGAGAGCTGGCGAACACGTTCCAGCTTGTGGCTATAATATAAAACAACTAGAAAAATGGTACCTGTGGCAAGCATCAATTCACTTAATGAAGGGAGTATGTGCTTATCAGATGTTCTGTGATCATCATGAAAGCTCCTTGGTCTCCCAGTGAGTCTGAGGTGCTGACTATGACCTAATGAAAGTCATAAATAACCCGTGCCTGGCCTCCTGGAGAACTGCCTCTCCCTCTGTGAACTGCTGTTGCTTCAGTGCAGCAGATACAGGCTGGAGAAGAACCTCTTTTCTCCGAAATAAAAGGAAAAAAAAGGGAATTAAGGAACATCTAACAGATGTCTGTACATGGGGCAATCATGGGGCAATGATTCTATGATTCTATGAGATTCTATGATTCTATGAGATTCTATGATTCTATGATTCTATGACCAGCATGCAAAGACTCAACAAGGTACCAAAAATCTCAATGTATTAATGGAAAGTTTGGAATTGTGGCCTATTTCTTTTGAAACAGAATGCCCATCACATATTTCTTCTCAACTGCATGTATCTGCTACTCAAATACCATTCTTTTTTTCAGTTGGAATTCTGAAAATATTGTATCAAAATTTCTTACCCGACAAACATTTTTCCACTGAGCTGTAGAGAACACACAACTGTCTGTGCATTCGCTCTGAGACCAGTGAGTACATTAAATGCTCTTTCTGTAGCATGATCTGACAGTCATTCCATATGAATCAATAAATAACCAAAGCTGGAAATATGAGGAAAATTACAGATAAATTTACTTTTTAAGAGGAGCCACAACTCAACATTTTTAAAGATTTCTTTTGTACTTGAAAGACAATAAGGAAGCCTTTGATTTTCTATATACCATTTACAGAGGTTTAACTATATATCACATAAACGCTTTCAGTTTTTATCCAAATGTGCTGTTAAATTACCCATGTAATTACCCCAAGAGAAATCATTATACTTTTTTATTGTTAATTTCATTAACACTTTAGTGGGAAGAGTTTGGTTGTATTCTAATTCAGCTGTAACAGTTTTTATTAGTACAATTAAAGGGATCGTTTCTCTATTATTCTAGAGGGTGGGGTTTTTTTTGCGGGGGTGTTTAATTACTGAGTTAAAGCAACAACAGAAAGCTAATGGGCAAAAATACAGGCAATAATCTATGGTCAAACTCGAAAGAAAAATGCAATCCTCCCCGATCCCGGTAGTAAAATTCCTTTTAACAGACTCTGCCATTAAAATGAAATTACAAGAGTTTCTTTCTGAAATGGGTGACAAGACATGACAGCTGTTTATACCGTAACAAGCCCTCCAACAACAAGCTGTAGCACCACGTTGAGTAATCAGATAAAATCTGTTACAGACATATCTTTAAAGACAGGAGTATTCAAATATCTGCTTACAGAGCCTTGTACAGGCAGCGCAGACATCACTTGCGATATACCACTGCTATAATACCTTACTGCTTCATCACTGAACGCAGCAGCGTTGCTCCTTTGCCTCTCCTGCACGTCACCCTGCTGCTGAGCCAGCGGGCATCGCGCCTGGACGCGGTTCCATCGATTTTAAACAGAGTGAGACCCCCAAAATAACATTGCAACTGGCAATCCAGGCACAGAAAAGTGGAGAATGAAGAGTGCAAATTGAAACTAATTTCCAGAGACGAAGTTCAAAACTAAGACAGATGTTCTCCTCCCCCTCTCCTCTGCCCTGGTGAGACCCCATGTGTCCAGTGCTGGGCCCCTCAGTTCCAGAAGGACAGGGAACTGCTGGAGAGAGTCCAGGGCAGGGCTACCAAGATGATGAAGAGAGTGGAGCATCTCCCAGAGGAGGAAAGGCTGAGGGAGCTGGGTCTCTTGAACTTGGAGAAGACTGAGGGGTGACCTCATGAATGTTGATAAATCTGTAAAGGGTGAGTGTCAGGAGGATGGAGCCAGGCTCTTCTCAGTGACATCCAATAATAGGGCAAGGGGCAATGGGTGCAAGCTGGAACAGAGGAGGTTCCACTTCAATAGGAGGAAAAACTTCTTCAGGGTGAGGGTGAGAGACCACTGGCAGGGAGGTGGTGGAGTCTCCTTCTCTGGAGACATCCCAAACCCGCCTGGAGGGGTTCCTGTGTGACCTGCTCTGGGTGTTCCTGCTCCAGCAGGGGGATTGGACTGGAGGAGCTTTCAAGGTCCCTTCCAATCCCCGAGATTCTGTGATTCTAAACAGGGAAGCAGAACACTGGGCTATCTCTACTGTGAAGAAATCCCTTCATCCCAGATGAAGGTGGAACACTGTTCTCCTCTGCTTCCCATTTTAAAAAAGAATTTTTATTGCCTTGAGCATCCACATTTGGAAAAAGATGAGAATTAGGGAGACCAAGGAATTAGCAAATACAAAAGTCCAAGCAAATTCATATTCACTGCTCTTTGGCAGAGTAAAATTAATTTTTATCTACAGGGAGTATATCAATTTAAGGATAATCTGGGGGAAAAAAAAATAATAATGGGTAGGAGTAAGACTTCTGACTAGATCCTCCTTCATTCCAGGGGATCCACGGAGTTTAAGGGAGAAAGATGTGAAAAATTGTATGGAGATTTCATTCTTTGGATTCTTATTATGTTGTTGGGGTTTTTTTTTCCCCATCAGTGCAGGTTGGTTAAATAATAAAACCTTCTAAATCATTTCGCTTTAAACACTTTCTGTCTACACTGCAGTGCTGAATATTTGTTCCAGAAAATTTTTGTACTAGAGGGAAGAACTGGAAAATAATGAAGCAAATGGGCATTCATTTATATGCAGAATATCCCCGTATTCATTTTTTTTGTTAAAGTTTTTGTGCAAATTTTATGTCTACAAACATTTACAATGTTCAAACTACTCATACTCATCATTGCAATCAAAACTGTGTGTCCGTTTAAATAAAATGGGTTTTTTGTTAAAATGAACAAAGAATGAAAACACTATCTTTGTTTTCTAAAATGAATAGTATGCCTTGGAAAAAAAAAATTATATATTTTTTTTCCTTTTTTTAAACAAATCAGTAAGTAAAACACGCCAGGGTTGTGTTTTTCAACTAAAATGTCAAGACAAAAGTTTGGGAATGTTTATAGATGCGTCTAGTTTAGCAGTTTCGTGTGCTGTATGTGACTTTCACAGTCTGCTGGCAGTTTGCAGGAAAAGCCATCACACCTGTGACTTGGTTGTTGATTAATGAGTCTTTCAATTCATTGCTACCATCTGAAGAAGGGCCGTGGCCTTTCTAAGCTTCAGTGGTTTATTCGCCTTCAACTGTAGTCCTACCAAGGTATCTTCCATAAAGAAAATCACACCTGGTTAAGGCTAATGAAAACCTCAATATGTCATTTTCTAGACAAGTCAAAAAGCATGTAAAACTAGACAAAAGATGTATTCAAGCAACATGAATGCAGTTTTGTCATAATCTGTCAATCTAAAGACTAACATAAAAAAGCTTTCTTCAATGACATTTTCCAGTGTCAACTATTAGAATGACAATTCTGAATTCCCTCTTTGCTACATGATGCAGGATGCATAATGGTTTCCCACTCTTCACAAAGGCTGAGTGTTGTTCTTAGATCCCAGAAAGAAGTTTACAGGAGGAAAAATGAAAAAAAAAAAAGCAACACAACAAACAAACAGTTTTTCTGGGCCAGTTTATCAGTCAGCATCAGAAATCCCCAAATCACAGCGATTATGGAGATTTTAAACCCACTCCCCACAACACAGAAGCTATTAAGAGCCCAGTTCTGCTGTACGTCCCAAACTGCATGGGAGTAAGGCCAGTTTGACTTTGACACTGGACCTGGGGAAGAGGCAGTAAGATCTTTGGGACTTACTAAGATCCTTCCTTAAGCAATCAGCTGTTGATTTTGGGTAAGCCGGGCAAGACAGAGGAAGTTCATCCAGGATGGCCACCGGTTCTTACTACTTGCCTTGTGGTGCAACAGCAAACATGTCAAGGTCAAGAGTAAGCACACAGATGTTCCCGGTCTCCTTCAGACAAAAACTAATGGGCTGACCACTTTCTAAGAAGACTGCAAGGTAACTCAAATCAGTGTAAAGAAAGCTGAGTCACCTCCTGGTTGTTGCCACCTAGAACCGTGCGCACCAACCGTTCCCACAAACCAGCTGCTGTAGAGTAGCTTTGCATCTTCAGTCAAAAAAGCTAGGTTCTACCCCTGGCTTTGCTACAGACCAATTTTGCAACGTAGAAGAAACCTTAAAGGTGACCCACAGGACCAGATTTTCCATCCATTTCACTTTCATATTAATATTTCATTCCCCCTCTACCTTACAGGGGATTTGCATGTCTCAAACCTTGCAAAGAAATTGAGATCCCCACGTGGAAATTGAACTACTCTCCATTACTAGCACTTTGGTGAAAATCCCTTATCTAAAAGAAGCAGAAGGAAGAAACAATGGGTTGGTGGGCAAAACAGACCTTTAGCTCATTGGCTGTGCCTTGTAGCCTCTTCCTTTGTAGAAGTAGGAAGAAAGCCTACAGATGAGATGAGACGCTAAGCCAGAGCACTCAGCACTCTGCATGCATTAATACACATTTGGAGCTTTTGTACACAGTCATGATCACCATATATCTATTAAGAATGAAAACTCTGATCAGAAAGGCTCATACAGAGGAAGGAGAAAAGAACAGATAAGAAAACAAACACGATTATCTCCACGTAAGAACCCTTAGTGAGCAACAGGATGTGAGACAGAGTTGAAAGGAAGGCAAATTATTTGCAGATGAAAGGAAGTATCTATTTTTAAGGAAAGCCAGCCAGGTCATGGGATGCCAATCACCAGGTTAATTAGATGGTGACATAAAATGTTTAAGTGTAACACTTTCAAATACTGATTTGTGATTGCAGTATACAAAATATCCGCTTCTGAGGAAAATAGATGTACTTTTAAAGAAACCAGTGAAACGTGAATCCTAACAGTAAACACATATGTGTATTATTAATACTATTACAATGTATTTACTTAACATTTTTCACATCAAAACATATCAAAGGACATAAAAATGTGGACAAAAATTACCTAAAATTAAATGGGGAAACCAAGAGGCATCATTAGAAGAATGGTGTTTAGCTCACAGGTATATGCTCTAGCCAATTAGCTTAAAGTGATTAATACACTTTTGAATGCAAAATATGTACTGCCAATACTATCTTTTAATTTATTTCATTTTTTTTCTAGAGGCCAGGCTTGAGCAATAGAAATAGCATCAAATTAGAATGAAACTTTATTCAAGCAATTTTATAGTTGTTACTTCAAAGAGAGCTGATAAGTAGACAATCCCATATCCTGTGAAGGCAAAAGCCTCCCCGTAAAGGACTTCCAAGTATTAAAAAGGAGCTCACATTGACTAAGGTTAACTGGGATATGGCACTCTCCTTTTCAGAAG
Source organism: Jacana jacana (assembly GCA_013400555.1). Lineage (NCBI taxonomy): Eukaryota > Metazoa > Chordata > Aves > Charadriiformes > Jacanidae > Jacana > Jacana jacana. The sequence continues at coordinate 200,285 of VZTM01025686.1, read as the reverse complement.
GGGACGTTGCTGGAGAATACTGTTTTATTCACAGGATTCATCAGCATGCCTGCAGGAGAGGCTGCTAACCACCAGAGAAGTCTAACATGCACTGTGTACGGGCAGCCTCACCTTTGGGCTCCCTCACTTGTGAAATCCCTGCTACAACCGTTTGCCTAAGAGTGGCGGGAGCAGCGTCCGACCTCCATGTGATTCAGGGTACCACCTCCCCTCTTGCTTCCCCCGTCTACATTCTGCCACCAGCACTTTAGAACTGGCAGGCAGGGAGCTGAGGCCACTTCTGACAGATCCTTTAAGGTCAGAGTAGGGTTTCATTAGCTGTGTCAGGAGAGGATAAGCAGATGGAGGATAATCCTTATGTTGACGGATGTGACATATACCTTGTTATTGACCAACTCATTTACAGAAAAGGGCCCTAGCTTATTCAGAAAGGTCAAAAAATCAGTTTTTCCTCAAAATCCCAGTGGCTTCTTTTTTTTGTTGTTGTTTGTTGGTAGAGCCAGCACAAGGGTATAAACCTGACTCTATGATCAACCAAGAGATGTGCCATAACGAATTAATATCTTTCAACTGCTCCTTTTTGAAACGGGAACAATGGGACAGTGTCTTTCACAGCCTCCCATGCATTGTAGGAAGCCTGTTCTCACATGCATTACACGGGGCATCCATTATAATCTCCCCAAGCAGGTGGTGATTACTGCAGTATTAATGGCACCCCATCTCCTCACCCGCAATTCATTAATAGTTGACTTGTAGCCGTAACAACAATATGGATTTCCGATATCCAGCAATTTGGAAACAACAGGTCTAGGAGCATCTGCAGTTTCGAAGGAGGACTGACTCACACATCCAAAAGTGCACTAGACGTAACGCTGGCATCCTCCGCCGCGCAGAGGCGGTCCCTGTCGTGGCATCACGCCAGTAACTGCTCTACCACCATTTGTTTCTTCTACGAAGCAAATTGTAAGAGAACTTCCTACTTTTTCATACCCCCAGCACTTTTACTCCTCTCTGGGGCTCGGGCTTTTGTGGAGTTGCATAAAAATAATCTTTCACAGACAACAAAGCGCCTGCAGTTTGCTGACATTCCTTTCAATTTCAAAACTACATAATACATTTTTCCATGTGTTGATAAACTGGATTTTTAAAAGAGCATTTTCTGGATATCTAGATAATCAACAACACAATGAATATAAACATTTTCTATAAATAGTTCACCATATGGCTACCATTCTCAGCAGATGGTGTCTGTGTATCCACTAGAATATACAAGAGCTATGCAGATTTTGCCCTGCAATCATTCAAAATTCTAAACAAGAATTTTTGACTTAATTTCAGTTTTATTAAGCTTAATCAATGGCAAAACGTATAATCTTATCACCTAAGTCTCGTATGGGGAACAAATGCTGCAACTATGTTAACAAATTTATACACAAAAGGCAGACAGTCCCCATCCAATGCAGTCAGAAAGATTTCAAAAAAGAGAAAAATCAGGTAAAAGATCAGCTTCCACAGCATAAAGGGACCTTCTCAACCTCAGGGCAGCACCCTGCTGCCAAGGATACTCTTCACCTTCCTGAAAAACCAGTTTCACTTGCCAGCAAACCAGCAGTAGGTCAGACAGAATGTGGTCTGGACTACGGTAAGAGAAATTCTGGAGTCCTGAGAGTGTGAAATTCATGCATGTATTGCAGCAAATGTTACTAGAAAGCACATGTATTTTATCCAGTTTTAGTAGAAAACAAACATTAATTTTTTATAGTTTCCGTAAAGCCAATACATAAACAATTCCAGGTTTTCTGCTCTGTTTTGAGAAGCTGCTGTGCAGTTGAGAGTATCTATCAAAGGAACACATGGCTGGAAGTAAACCACCTGGTCTATCCTCTCTCAACCTAAAACTACTTATGCTCATACCAGCCTGCAAGCACTTGCTATAAAAGTCTTCCTGAGCTACATTGGTTTGTCTGTTCAAAATCATGTTCTGATTTCCAGTCTAGACCTTTTTCATGGCAGTTTTTACCCACTTGAACGAGTATTCTATGACCTTGCATAAGCTTTCTAACTTGGTACTGTTTCTTGCCTGACACATTTATGGTAAGTCAACATAGATTCATAAAATCATTGAGGTTGGAAAGGGCCTTTAAGATCATCAAATTCAACCATCAGCCCAATGCGGATTAAAACCACCACTAACCCATGTCCCTCAGACCACATCTGCCTGGGTTTTAAATCCCTCCAGGGATGGCAACTCCACCACTGCCTTGGGCAGCTTCTTCCAAGGCTTAATAAACCTTTCAGGGCAAACATTTTTCCTAATCTCCATCCTAAACCTCCTTATGTGCAACTTGAGGCAGTTTCCTCTTGTCCCATGGCCTATTCCTTAGGAGAAGAGATTGACCCACCTTGGCTTCACCCTCCTTTCAGGGAGTTGGAGAGAGAAAGAGGTCTCCCCTCAGCCTCCTTTTCTACAGACTGAACACCTCCAGCTCCCTCAGCTGCTCCTTACCAGACTTGTGCTCCAGACCCCTCGCCAGCTCTGCTGCCCCTCTCTGGACCCGCTCCAGCACCTCAATGTATTTCTTCTTGTGAGGGGCCCAAAACTGGACACAGCCCTGGAGGTGGGGCTCAGCAGTATCATTCCTATTCTTAAGGTCTTGTACCTGACTTGTTGGCTTTCCCAGTCATTAGTTTCCCACTCTGTCTGTGTCCGTAGCTCCCAGAGTCCTCCTGCTCACATGCACCCCACCACCATGTTCTTCCAACCAAATCACTGTTTATGGCCCTGCACTGGCACCAGTATTCTGTGAAACTTCCTTAAGGGCAGATGAGGGAAACCCAACCATCTCTCCTCCAAACAGCAAATTGCTGCAGTATTGGAGAATGGCTTCATGTGTTACAAAAATTCCTTGATTGTTTCTCAGTGTGATTTGAGTGTACAAGAGTACACTCTCTGTTGTAAGGTACTCAACACACCCAAAAGTCCTATAGAATCACAGAGGGAAGGTCACATCTCAAAACCTAGTGAAATATTAGTATTAGCTACATACAAGTTGCTGAGATTCACCGACCTTCACTTCTCTGAAAATAAGTGATCAGAAAACACTCAACTTATATATCAAAGTAAAGGAGGGTACCTAAACAAGAAGGCTAATGTATAGTACTGTGCTTTGGGTTTGTGTCTCAGTGCCTCATCCCTATTTTGCTCTCCTGTGCTCCACTTACTAACCTGCCCTTACCTGAAGCCATGAGTTTTCTCCCCTTTGCTTTTGCAGTTCTCTCCCCCATCCCATTGTGGGTGGAGTGAGTGACCAGCTCTATGGAGACTTAGCTGCTGGCCAGGGTCAACCCACCACAGTCACTAAAGTATTTTTAAAGGTGATAACCTGCTCAGAGATCATGGCCAGGCAGTTAAAAAGAAGACATCATAGTTGATACAGACTTAGCCAGACAATAACAGATTATCCTTTATGAGCAGGACAGTGATTGAAACTTGAGAGGCACATGAATTAAACGATGACTGAAAGCACGTGGTCTTCTTGTCTTAATATATGTATTAGAGGTCAGGAACTCCCAATTGGTACTGAAGTTTCTAAGGTTGTACAAGTGAGTACCAAGTTTTGAAAATGCAGCATATTTTTTAAAACTTGGGTAAAATCAGCTGACTAATAATGGGCTTATTATTAGAAAACATTATTTGAAGTGTTCTTGAAAAGAACACTTTAACTTTTAAAACAACTTTGTTTTAACTTTTATTCTTACAGCTCAAACTATATGTGAAAAGAAAGACTAAGAGGTAAAAGTAGAAAGGAAAAGAATCTATCTCTACATCCCTTTTCTTCATGTAAGTGAAACTGTACAGTTTCTAAAGGTATTAACTCTGAATAGGGATGAACATTAAGTTTTCTGTACTAGTCCTTAACTTTATTAGGCTTTTCCTGATAGTCTTCTATATTTTATAAACCTGAAATAAAATAATATTGTTAACCATACAACTTTTCAATTTGAAAAATTTACTAAATACTTTTTCTTTGAAGACCATAGGAATGGGTGGATTAGATTCACACACTAGTGTAGAGCCAACAATGAGTGGTACACAACAATTCATTCCCTTTTTAACCAGTCCTAAAAGCTTTTTACTTTCCCCTAACCACCAACCAATTAATTTGCCTACCACTTGCTGGCTTGGGGACAACGCTCCCACAACCCCCTCCCACCTATCTCAGTCATTAACTAGGTTAGGGGAGCATTTCCCTTGTAAATGAGTCCCCTAAGCTTTTTTACTTTTTTTCCACCAAAGAGAGAGCAGAGCATACTTATTTTACTTCATATGCAACAGAGAGTATTTCTCTTTAAATATAACAAGGAAAAAAGGCCCTGCCTGACTAACTGGATGTCCTTCTATGACAAGGTGACACTCTTAGTGGACTGGGGAAAGGCTGCGGATGCTCTCTGCTTAGACTTTGGTAAAGGTTTTGACACCAGTTCCCACAGCATTCTCCTAGAGAAGCTGGCTGACTGTGGCTTGGATGGGCTTACGCTTCTCTGGGTGAAAAACTGGCTGGTGGCCAGGCCCAGAGAGTGGTCCTGAATGGAGTTAAATCTAGCTGGTGCCCGGTAACAAGTGGTGTCCCCCAGGGCTTGGTATTGGGGCCTGTTCTCTTTAACATCTTTATCAATGACCTACAGAGGGATCTGGACAGGCTGGCTGGCTGGGCCGAGGCCAATGGTGTGAGGGTCACCAAGGCCAGGTAGTGGGTTCTGCCCTTGGGTCACACCAACCCCATGGACAATCCATGCTGGGGGAAGAGTGCCTGGAGCTCCCTGGGAGAAATGGACATGGGGTTGTTGGTTGACAGGTTCTGCNGACACCAGTTCCCACAGCATTCTCCTAGAGAAGCTGGCTGACTGTGGCTTGGATGGGCTTACGCTTCTCTGGGTGAAAAACTGGCTGGTGGCCAGGCCCAGAGAGTGGTCCTGAATGGAGTTAAATCTAGCTGGTGCCCGGTAACAAGTGGTGTCCCCCAGGGCTTGGTATTGGGGCCTGTTCTCTTTAACATCTTTATCAATGACCTACAGAGGGATCTGGACAGGCTGGCTGGCTGGGCCGAGGCCAATGGTGTGAGGGTCACCAAGGCCAGGTAGTGGGTTCTGCCCTTGGGTCACACCAACCCCATGGACAATCCATGCTGGGGGAAGAGTGCCTGGAGCTCCCTGGGAGAAATGGACATGGGGTTGTTGGTTGACAGGTTCTGCATATGAGCCAGCAGTGTGCCGAGGTGGCCCAGGTGGCCAACGGCATCCTGGCCTGGATCAGGAATTGTGTTCCGCAGCACTGGGACAGTGATTGTCCCCCTGTACCAGGCCCTGGTAAGGGCCCACCTCAAGGGCTGTGTCCAGTCTTGGCATCTCATGAGAGTAAAGACATTGAGGTGCTAGAGCAGGTCCAGAGAAGGGCAATGGAGCTGGTGAGGGGTCTGGAGCACAAGTCCGGTAAGGAGCAGCTGAAGGAGTTGGGGGTGTTCAGCCTGGAGAAAAGGAAGCTGAGAGGAGAACTTCTTGCTCTCTACAACTCCCTGAAAGGAGGGTGTAGCCATCAGGGGTCGGACTTTTCTCCCAAGGAAAAGGCGATGGGACAAGAGGAAACGGCCTCAAGTTGCACATGAGGAGGTTTAGGATGGAGATTAGGAAAAAAGTTTACCCTGAAAGTTTTACCCTGAAGAAGCTGCCCAAGGCAGTGGATGAGGCACCATTTCTGGAGGTAATTAAAAGCTGGGCAGATGTAGTGCTGAGGGAGATGGGTTAGCAGGGGACTAGTGGTTGAGCTGATGGTCGGACTCAATGATCTTAAAGGTCTTTTCCAACCTAAATTGTTCTATGAAATAAACCCCCATATCACTGTGAACACACAAAGATAATTTTGCCTGCAAAAAGTAACTGATAAGGGAAAGCTTTATCACGTGTTAAGGAAAGAAACAATTAAAGAATTATGACCCTCCACTTCACAGACTGATTGTTCTGAGTCTTTTGAGTCGTTCCAAGTACTGCTGTTAGCTTTGTTTAACTCATGTCAGGAGGCAAGTAACAGAAACAGAATGGGTCCATCATAAACAGCAGGCCAAAATAATCACAAACCCTTTCAGCTTAACTTCTGAGCACAAGTAAGGCTGAGATTTATGCAGTTTTAGGGAGGAGCATGAAGAATCACTTATAGATAGGGCTCGCTTGGGTCATTGCAAGTCATTGCTGACTTGAGTGGCCACAAGGCCAGCTAGAGTTGGCTATGCCTGTTGGAAAACATAGGCAGAAATACTTTAGCTGTGCTAAAGGTTAAGCCACGTAAAGACAAGTTTTGTTGGAGGTGTTGGTGGCTATGGTAGATATTGGATTAGCAATTCTGTTTAATGATCACAATGGGTTTAAATGATCCATTGGTCTGTAAACTAGAGAAGAGCAGGTTAAATAATAAATCCATGAGCTACTCATTAATAGCTTGCATAATGCCACTTCTAGATGAGGATTTCCATAACATATAGAAGGGCAACAAGTGGAGACATTTTCAAATTAGGAAGGATGACAACAATTAGGGCACTGATTAAATAAAAAAAAAAATAATTAAAAAGATGCAACAATAGATGATATGACAAAGGCACGAAATACAGAGAACAGAGAAGGCATATACATGACTTCTGTCTAAACTCTATAAAGAGATCAAAAGAAAAGTGAAATGTGTTTCAAGATATCAGAGAAGATGAAATGTTCCCACTGCAAATCACAGCAGTCCTCTCTGCTCCCTTTGCCTCGTACTGATGACATCAACAGGAAGGGAAGCTCAAGAACCAGCTTGAGTCTAAGACTTTTTATTAGAATCTCTTTTGATAGGGCAAACTACTTCATTTTTAATGAAGGACAAGTGTTAGCAATCAGCAGGAGAGCTATCAAAGGAAAAAAAATAAGCACTGAATTGTCTCAATTACTTAACATAAAAATGACACTACTGGTACAGACCAAAAAGTCCATGAAGTCCCACATTTTGTCTGCTAGTGGGTAACAGATGACATCAAGAGCAGAACCAAACAGCACATTTTCACCAGCATCAATTTTTGTGCAATTTCACTAAAATTTTGGAAAATAACAGTTTGGGTGGGGAAAGGATTAATCATAAGAAAACCAAGAAAGAAGACAAGAAATAGACTGCACAAATATTTTACATATGAAATGAAGAATTAAATGCGTAAGACTAACTGCTAGGGATAAATAGAGAAAAATGCATAAAAACATTTTTGACATGCAAATCCAGACACTTTTGAAATTGTCACTCCAGTTTCTAAATAGAGAAACAGTTCAGTTCAAAAGATGAATGATATGACCATACTAGATATCATCCGGAGGATTCAGAATTAAGAAGGGAATGTAAAACAGCTTATTTCGCAACACGTAAGTTTTCTAATTTTCACAAGGATACAACTGGCAATTTTTATGCCAAAAATGCTCATTTATCCACCTACGAAATTTACAAATTGCTATTGCTGAATTTTACAAGTATCGATTCCACATTAAACATATCTGTTTATCAATTAAGCCGTTAAATTTTACAAGTTAAAAAGTGCTAATATATTAAAATCAGTTCCATTAGCTAAAACTGTTAAGGAAACACTTTGTAGCTGCTCATGTCATGCCCCCAACCAAACTCAAGACTCACAGCAACTTGAGTAAACATCCCTGTGCCATAGAGATGGAATCTCCCTGAGCAGTACAGGTTTGCCAAAGTTACAAATTTCTTCTTAAAGCACTACTTAAGGGCCATATCAACATATATTCAGGTCTCAGACAGAAAGAACATATCAAGTTTCTCAAAATCGGAATTGAAAACCATTTTTGTATGGATCAAATATATAGTAAGCATCTCCATTTTAAGACTGTACATTTAAAAAGGAATGTATAATTTATTTTATAAATTTCAGCAGTAAAATCATTGTGTATGGACTCTTACAAAGTAAAAAAGACAACAGGGAATTTCAATTATTTGCCAAAATCCCATTACCTGTGTGCCAGCAGCACCCTGAAGGTCATCTGATTCAGTCCCAAATAACTTGGCAGCAAGTTTGACCAATCCCAGTTCCATTCAGTAATGGTTGACTGTTGATACATGGCAAGAAGCTATTGTTAGTTATTAATCAGTGTTAATATGATCAGTAAATTAAAGCTCCAGCTGTGATATACTAACCAAGAAGGAGGGGGGTCTCGAACAAGGACTTAGACAGATGATATCAATCATGTCCACAGAAAAAGGGTTTTATTCCAATAAGACAGCAATTAATTTATAAATCCATTTGGGGATGTAGCCATTATTTATAAAAAGATAAATCAATTATTTGAACCGTTATTCTTCCAACTGTTAATGGCTTTCTGCCCAACTGCTTTGTCAGAGAGGTTGACTCTTTGTTAGAAAAGCAAAATAATTGGCAACTTTTTATGTAACAGCAATTTACATTTTCTGCTGTCAGCAAAAAGTTTGTCATGAAAAACTTGGTATAGCTGGAATTGAAGAGTCACCTGTGTTGTAGTTAGAGGGATGGTCTATGCGTCTATGGTATTGTAAGGCACTCCAGTCACCAGATGGTTATTAGAAACAGTGGTAAGTCTAGACAATGTGAACAAATATAACTCCACATTGCTTATTTAACAAATAAAAGCCATCTACAATAATGGTGAACAGACAAAAGACCGCACACAACATTCTTATTTTTACAAAACTGAAACTCCTATTGCATAATATTAATTTTCATTGCCTGTAATGGTCAAGTAGTGACTACATTTCAGCATTATCAGGAGGAAATAATTCAAAAAAATATTGTTGTAACACTAAAATAGCACTGAGTAGTTAAAAAAAAATAATAAAATAAAATATGAAGAAGTCAAAATAGTGGAAATAAACTTAGAAGAGTAAAGTATATCTTGCAGTGCCTCGTCTTCTCCTTACAGACGGCACTTGGTTCTTCTGGGAGAGCAGAATCAGTGCAAACCCTCCCCTTCCTTACATCTTTGTTTTATTACCTTCCTTCTTTTAATTTTCTCCCTAACTCTCACCTTTGGTATGCACTTAAAAGTAATGTAAAAAAATAAAGGTGAAATGCAACATAAGGAAAGGATAATAGGCTAAAGAAAGAATAATTTAGTGTGAAAGTGGAAAGTGAATGAAGAAGTAACAGTGAACATCTGATAAACACAAAGGAAGGGAAAAAGAGTCAACTGAGAGAACACAGCGGGGAAAACAGGCAAGTGTTCTATACTGTACATTGGATTAAAAATAGACAAGGAAATATGAAGTATGTGTGAAGTCAAGAGGGATAAAAAGGAGAAGCTAAACACCCGGTAACCACAGTCATAAAAACAAATAGGAAAATCTGTAAGTACACCAGGTAAAAATTCAGTCCAACAGACAGACCCATTCCATGAAAAAATCAAGTACGTGTTTGGTAAAAGTCACTTCAGGAAAGGAAAAACCATTTCTTTGTCGTATTTTTTGTTGTTGATCCCGTTGAGGAGTGGCGTAGCCTCGGCTTAATGATAGTAGACAATAGAGGAGCAGCAGCACTGGCAGAGATTGAGGTGTCAGGACAAATTGATAAAATCAAGAGCAACAAGTTACTAGGACCAGATGGTGATTATTCACGATTTTTACAGGAATGTAAGAATGAAGGGGCTGAATTGTGAACAGAAATGACACACTTCCCAGAGTCAGCTACTGAACTAGGGGGCTGGAAGGTAAGAAATTTACATATCATTAATAAAAATGCTAGAGCTGAACTCAAAATAGCAGTTCAGTGGCCTTTGTTTAGGAAGCAGTAGAATTGATAGAAATTGTGATTAAGTATCTTGCTAAATTTGATACTGTTGGGACAAATCAGCAAAACTTCAGGAAAGCAAAACCCCGTAACGAACTGCAATTTTTACACAGAACAACAAACAGTACATGGAATGCTTACTACAAATTATTTTACAGGAAGTTCTGGAAATAATTTATTTTCATAAATCCTCTGCTAAGTAAGCTCATATTATTATATATAATATTATTATATATTATAATACATTATATAGCATAGTGTAACACAGGCATTATCTCTTTATAGCGGAATGAGCTCCCTGGACCCAAAAGCACTCCTTCTGAGTGAAAAGTTTTAAAAAGCAATACATAATTAATTCATTGACAAGTATGTTCTGAAACCAGTAGCTTGTTGGGATCCTTTACAGAAGGATAAAATGTTAGCTGATGTATTGAAAACACATCTAGAACAATAGATTTAAAGAAAATCAAGAAATTAATCATGGATTATAAACTCCCAAGCTTTATGGCAATTGTCAACCAGTAAGAAATGAATTTATGTCCTGCTTTGAGGCAAAATGAATAAATTTTCTGTTTTATAATTTTACTTTTTTATCTAGGCTTCTTCTTAGTGACCAAACTCTGAAATGACGAGCAGGTTGGTCAGAAACTGTCCCCTCTCAGGGTGCTCAGCCCTGGTCACCCCAGGGATGGTGCAGAGAGGCTCTGGTTTGTACTCATGGCTGGAACAGCCAAGGGCAGGGAATGGCGGGGTTTGCCCCCTTGGAGGGTGGGAAGAGGAAAAGCCTCCAGGGGTCACCCCTGTGGGGAGGAGGGGACAGGACAGGGGACCCCAAACTGACCCACAGCGGGGATTCCATCCCATCCCCATCGTGCTCAGTGTAAAAGCTGAGGGATCAAAGGGTCAACCCTCTTCCTTCCATGGCCGACGTCCCAGGAGGCACCTGTCTGTCCGTCTGCCTTTGACCCCCATCCCAGAGTTCCTGACTCTAGAGCTGGAACCCAGCTCCTGTTGGTCACTCAGTCCAGGCTGGGACTTTTCCCGAGCTGCTGGGGACGTGATCATCATCCTGGGAACGTCATATGGTTTTGTATGTACTGTATCTATTTCATTATTTTCTTTCCTTTGTTTGTTTTTTTTTTTGTTTTAATTTTAGTATTAATACTTCATTAAGGTTGTTTAGTTCATTCTAAACTCATCAATCTCCTAGTCCTCTTCCTCTCCCTTCTTTTTGTGGGGAGGAGGGGCCATGTGTCAGTCTGGTTTTAGTAATTTTGGCTGAAACCACAATAATTTAAGAAATCTATCCTTTGAGAAGAATAATTGTTCCCCACCAGCTCTCTGGCATCTTCTACAGACACTGGGATTGGTTGTCACAGGAGGCCAGATACTGGGCTATACTGACCATAGACACTCCCACACCACTAAATAAATGTGCAATTTTGTGGCAAAGGAAACTGAATTATTTAATGATATTGTTAACCCCTGGAAATAAGCCTGTCATTATCAACAAAAGGGTTGGCATGTGGAACTTTAAGATCCATGATCTACTCCTTTTCTCTTTTAATTTTATGATACTCTTCTGTATTCGGGTAATAGACTTTATCCCAAAAGTTTACAAAATCCAAAGCAATTTAGTATGAACTATCCCTTGTCATCCATTGATTAATAGAGCACTGCAAACTTGTCATGCAGCAGAAGAATTCTGCCCTGAGTTGTCACTACTTGAAGGTCTTATTCTACACGCTATTAATAAATTGAGAGTTGAGGCATGGTAAACTGTTTTCTGCATTTCAAATTGGAGTGATTCTGTAGCCCCTTAAATTCTATGAATTTAAGAAAAACATAAAGGGACTAGTGGAATTATAAAAAAAAGTGCTTTCAAAGCATGTTCCTCTGGAGTGAGGAGCCTTGTGAAATTGGTATTAAACTCCTTTTTCAGGATATTAACACTGTTACTGCAATGACAATGACTAAGCACTCATTAAAACTGAAAAAAACAAACCAGATATTTTACAGCAATGCAGTTGATGAAATGATCCACAAATCTCAAAACTGGGAAAAGAGATTTCACTCCTTAAAAGTTGAGTTGTACTGAAAAAGGGTGTCTTCCTACCCCAAGTCTGCAAAGTAGATTTCATGCCACTGTAATACCACCTATTGTTAAATATTTGAATTTGAGGGGTTGAATTAGAAACTGCAGAGGATGGATTAGAAGGACTTGAGAAACAACGGTGTAAGATGTTTTTAAATATCCAAGTTTATACCATTTTCTGTGTAATGAATTGGCCATGTGGCAGGCTGGCAGAGATTTAGGTAACTATATCTATTTTATTTAACTGTTACATTATCAGAAAACTAATTTCTATAAGTAAATTATAATCCTTAACATACCATTCATATGGCTTAATGAAAAGCAGGGGAATATGTGCTTTCATTTTTTTGTGGCTCGTTTTGGGGTTTTTTCTTGCTTATTCTCTCTGTTCTGTTAAATCTCTATATTTCCAAAGCTTCTTTTACTTTACTGTTCAACATTTCTGTGAAAAGACTCATCTGGAAGATTCTAAATGTGTACTTGGAGTTTTGCCATGGTTTTTCAAAGGACTAAGATCAGTCCTAAGCACCGTGACACAGACGTAATAAATGTCATCGCTACTAATGGGCTTTCCTTCACTATACTGAACTAACACAGAAAGTCTAAGTAAATGCAAATTGCTCTTACATGCAATAATTCTGATAAAAGAAAAGGACAATAATGGCTTTCTGAACACCATGCCATTGTAGAGGGTGCCCTCATTAGAGTCCTGAGTAATAATATTCCTTTGCACTTCATCAAATGTGAGCGCACGTAATTAATTCCGTTTTCATAATTTCGGACTCTGTCATTACCATGATCATAATAAGATTGACAAGTAAAAATTATATGATGACCAAGGTTTCATATTTTCACTAACCTGATTGAACACTTTTGCACAAGATTGTCTGTACACCTCGAAAGGGTTGAAGACAGGCTCCTCTTCTCCGCCCTTCAGTGTCAAAGGCAGGCACTGACTGGAGGTGACACCATCTTCAGAAGGGTTCTCACAAGACAGCTGTTCTTTCAGATAATCCTTTTAGAAGGGAAAACAACCACAAAACACTATATGCATGAAATTTACCTAAATTTCAAGCATTACTTTACAGTGTGCTTGAGACAACCTTTTAAAACAAACAATAAATAGGCTCCATGAACATCTGCCCAACAGAAGAAAATCAGAAAAATCTAAGCTTTGGGTTTGAAATTATCAAATTTTGTGTATCAGTTCTCATTTAACATATATATATATTAGGTATATGTGGAAGAGAAAACCAAATGTTTTCTGTGAGCTGTTCTAATGTAAGATGATTTATTTTTCATGATAAACTATACACAAATATGTTTAGTTATTTTTTGGAGAGCATTAAATAGTTACTATATTACTACAAATTAAGTGTTTGATGAATGTGTTCACACTAGTTGTTTAAACACAAGAAATAAATATTGCCCCACTCTTCAAAGATATTTTTAATTGTTTAGGCATTCAAAGACTAGAAGTAATTTATGATTTACATGGCAAATCTAAAAACTACACTGTAACAGGCACAGGATTATTTTGGCCACAGTCTTATCTGTTTTCACTTCTTAAACTACTATGTAAATAAATCATCATTGCACGCCAATAAAGTGTTTTGATTAAATAGGACCATTTTACCAAGAGCTAGATAATGAAACACTCACAGACCTATTTGCTGCGAGGACTGCTGTGATTAAAGAGTTTATTGGTATTAAAATGAAGTCCATCGTGACAGGATTGCCATAACATTGAGCAAGTACTCAAGGCCAGTCTTCATTACGATGGATGGATGCAAATGCTCCTCCTACTCTGCAGTACTGCCGAGATGATAAAAATTTTCAGACCTGGGTGAGGGAACGCGTGAAGTACCCACCAAGGCACCCTGTGCTCCCCAGTGGGTCTTTCTGCTGGATGATCTTGTAGGTCCTTTCCAACCTTGTGTTTCTATGATTCTATGAACTGTGGTCTGGCCTGAAAGGCAGAAGTTCCCTCCTTATCCATCCCTCGTGTGGGCAATAGCACACGTTGTGAAATCAACCAGAAAAGCAACTCTTTTCGGTTTAAGACAGCAGCGTAACACAGCTGTGAAAATACACCCCAACTCCCTGACCTGTATTTTCCCAGCCTGCAAAAGTCTCTGGGTTTTTTCCTGTTCATTCATGTCTTCATGCGATAACATCTATTTTAGTCAAGGTGAATTTCTCATAAAGGTAGAATCACAGAATTGTCTAGGTGGGAAGGGACCTTTGAGGTCATCTAGTCCAACCATCAACCTAATTGCTAAAGTAACATCACTAAACCATGTCACCAAGCACTATGTCAACCAATCTTTTGTATCTCTCCAGGGATGGTGACTCCATCACTGCCCTGCACAGTCCATTTCAAGGCTTGATAACTCTGTCAGTGTCAAAATTGTTCCTAATATCCAATCTGAACCTCCCCCGGGGCAACTTGAGGCAGTTTTCCTCTTGTCCCAACGTCTGTTCCTTGGGAGAAGAGACCAAACTCTGCCCCTCTACAACCCCTGCCTCTCTACAACCTCCAAGCTTTCCATTTTCACAGAATATGTAGACAGTTCTAAAGTGACCCAGCTCTCTGGGTGTCACAGGGTGAGCAGAAGCAGAGTCTGTTGTTTTTTCAGCAGAAATATTGGGAATCAGTGTCTGTGCTTGGCAGGGTTTGAAGGATTCAAGCTGCATACAGCTCACCTCCCAGTACTGGTGTTTTTCTGCCTTTGGAGTATTGTGGATTTATGTTTAGACAAAGGGACTTCTTAAAATGGTAAATGCATTACTTGAAGATCTCCTTTAGTACAGTGCATATTGTAGACCCCAAAAGGGTCATGATTCAAATGTGTGAAAACAACTAGATATGAAATCATCTGGGACTGTTTAGTTTGTAGAAGAGGAGGCTGAGGGGAGATCTACAGCTGCTTGAAAGGCCATTGCAGAGAGGTTGGTGCTGGTCTCTTCTCACGGGCAATGAGCGATAGAAGGAGAGGGAATGGCTGCAAGCTGCAGCAGGGTAGGGTTAGGCTGGACATGAGGAAACAGTTTTTCACAGAGAGAGTGGTCAGTCAGTGGAATCAGCTGCCCAGGGAGGGGGTGGAGTCCCCATCCCTGACTGTGTTTCAGAGTGGTTGAGATGTGGTGTTGAGGGATCTGGTGTAGGGGAGAACTTGTAGAGTGGGGCTGATGGTTGGACTTGATGATCCCAAGGGTCTCTTCCAACCTGAATGATTCTATGATTTATAAAGACATGAGCTATATCCTCACTGTGATTGACTGGGCATGGAAACAAGAACACGGAGCACTATTGAATCTGAAAGCTCAGGAGATTTCACTTCTCTTTGGTAGCCATTAGTCAGAAATGCTCTTAAAAATATTTAAATATTTGATATTTTTATTTTTAATCAATACATGAAGGGTGAAGGACTGTAAGCTGTTTCGGTCCTACAGCATCTACTTTAGATCTCTATGACATCCATAGCTCTATTTTCCAACACAGCTTCCAAGAATGTATTTCCCTTTCCCCCCGCTTTTCTAAGGAAAATTACTGAGAACAACAATTTTCTGTCTCATCGTTTTGTTCTCTATCCACACGCAATTATTAAGCGGTGTAACATAAAGATATCCAAATTAATTTTAAGAACATGATCCCCTGATAGTCCACAGAGTCTCCAAACAAAAGGATGAACCTTTGATCAGACAATCAAGTCTATTTCTTGGCAGTCAGGCACATTAAACATTATCTAAGTTATGAAAAATAATATTGAAAAGTGTATTATCATAATACCATGCTAAGCATTAAAATGTTTTGTAATGGTTTCAAAGGCAATTTGAAGTCCTTCTGTGAGTCAAGCTGGACAGGTTTTTTTTTTTTCCTTTTTTTTTTTTTTAAAAAAAAAAAAAAAAACCAACAAGACAGTTTTTTCCGCTGAGAAATGTTCTATATTTAACAAAGCTCTTACTAGCTGCAGAAATTCAAGGAGAGACACCTGGGACGTGGAAAGCCAAGCTGAAGTCCCTCTTCCACCTAATTCTCTCAGACTCCTACCTCCTATTGGAGCTGCTCCACTTTGTATAAATAACCAAATACCCGCAGGAGTCGGATCATGGATCAGAGCCTCCAGAACCCGAAATGGGCATTCTACCCCTTCAGCTAGAGCATAATTCTATTTTTGACCATAAAATTCACAGAATGGATTTTTACAACAATGTCTAGAAGGCAAAACAACACCAGGGGAAAAGGAGAGAGTTCCATGCTGGTAGCTAAAGGTCTAGCAGTCTGGGGAGTCAGCTGGGATGTGGGAGATGCAGATTCCATTCCCTGACCAAACGAGGTAGAATAAAGTGTGTTCCCCATCCTCTGGGTGACTGCCCTGACCGCTGGATTAGTCTCACCTCTGTGCCTGGCAAGATCATGGAGCAGACCAGGAGGGTCTCTGCTAAAGCATGTAGAAAACAAGGAAGTGATTTGAGACAGCCAACATGGCTTCACCAAGGGCAAGTCATGCCTGGCAAGTTTGATGGCCTTTTACAATATTGCCCACAGTCTTAGCAGACAAGGGTAGGGCAACAGACCATCATCTACCTGGGCTTATGCAAAGTATTCAACACTGTCTTGCATGACATCCTGCTCTCAAGCTGGGAAGTCATGCATGTGATGGATGGACCACTTAATGGATAAGGAACTGCTGGGTGGCCACACTCAAAAGGGTTGTGGTCAACAGCTCAATGTCCAAGTGGTGGCCAGTGATGAATGGTGTTCCTCAGGGGTCAGTACTGGGACCAGTGCTATTTAACATCTTTGTCACAGACGTGGACAGTGGGATAGAGTGCACCCTCAGCAAGTTTGCTGATGATACCAAGCTTGGAGATGCAGTTGGCATGTTGAAGGGAAGGGATGCCATTCAGAGGGACCTGGACAGGCTGGAGAGGTGGGCTAGTGCAAAGCACATGAAGTTCAACCAAGCCAAGTGCAGGATCCTGGACCTGGGACATGGCAATCTCAGGAACAAATATAGGTTGGGTGGAGAATGGCTGGAGAGCAGCCCTGAGGAGAAGGACTTGGGAGTGATGGTGGCTGAGAAGCTCACCATGAGCCAGCAGTGTGCACTGGTAGGCTAGAAAGCCAGCCCCATCCTGGGCTGCATCAAAAGAAATGTGGGCAACAGGTCACAGGAGGTGATTCTACCCATCTACTCTACACTCCCGAGACCCCACCTGGAGCACTGTGTCCAGCTCTGGAGTCCTCAGCACAGAAAGGACATGGACCTTTTGGAATTGGTCCAGCAGAAGGCCATGAAGATGATCAGAGGGCTGGAGTACCACTCCTACGAGCACAGGCTGAGTAATTGGGGATGTTCAGCCTGGAGAAAAGAAGGTTCCAGGGAGACCTTCCAGTATCTGAAGGGAGCTATAGGAGAGCTGGAAAGGTACTCTTTGTCAGTGAGTGGAGTGATAGGACAAGGAGTAATGGTTTGAAATTGGCAGAGGGGAGATTTAGATTAGATACTAAAAAGAAATTCTTTACTGTTGAGGGTGGTGAGACAACTGTGAGGTTGCCCAGAGAAGCTGTGACTGCCCCATCCCTGGGAGTCTTCAAGGCCAGGCTGGATGGGGCTTGGAACAACTTGTTCTGGTGGGAGGTGTCCCTGCCCAGGGCAAGGTGGGGTGGAGCTCAGTGATCTTTAAGGTCCCTTCCAGCTCTAATGATTTTATGATTCCATGATTACGTGCTATTTTGGGAGGCCTTGCTCACCATCTTCGCCTCGCCCCATTATACTTAAGGTAATCCTGAATGTGCTCTGGGTGAAAAGGTTTGGTTGGAACTGTATTAAAGTAATAATTTTCACTTCACTTCCTGAACCGCCTAATTGTTCGAGATGAAACTTGAAAAGACCCTGTATCTTATTAATATTAGGTTGCCATCCCTACCTACCTGCTTATGCTGCTCCTACAGCTTCCACATGCAGATGCATAAAGGTTGCTCTTAAGCCTATACTTAGGAACTAAAGAGTTGGCTCTGATTTTCCAGAAGCATGGTGCTGGCACTGAGCTGCTCCCCGTTGTCTTCAAACAGGCAGAGCAGCCTAATTGGGGTTTTTTTGCTATCGAATTTTTGTTGAAGAAGAAGAAAAATCTTGGCCTGTGCCTATATTTGCATTATTTTGCATTTTATGATAAACATTTCTGTGCACTTGCAATGATCTTAACAGCACCTGCTTAGGAATCCCAGGAATAGTAATTTAGTAATTAAAGCTAATAAACAGAACTTTCTTAATTAAGCTGCGTGGATCTGTGTTACCATACAATTTAAGCAAACCCCTGTTTATTTCAGTGTATGAAATCAGAATGCTTTGGGTAACTTAGGGCAATTCAGTAATGATGAGATACTCCTTTCACGTTGCCCAAATTTCACGTGTGGCAAACAAACCTGAGAATGTTTACTGAGATTTTGAAAGCACTTTAACTGAACAGTTGCCCAGACTGAGTCAGGTTATCCTGTGCATGTTCACCTCCTCGGCACAGCCGTAGGGTTTGTTTTTCAAATCAGGAGGACTGATTTACCACCTTTAATTTTACTTCCTGTGACAGTCAATTTTTCAATAGTCTTGCTGATATTTTTTTTTTCTTTTTTTTTTTTCTTCCCCTGCACTGTGTTCAAACTCCTAAAATATACCTATGGTCTACAATATGAATCTGCAGGAAGTTTATGAGCCATACGACTCCTTGAGTACATAAATAAAATCTACATTGTTTCCCGCAAAGTAATCTTTTCTGTACAAATCCAGAAAAGCCTAAACTGAATGGATTCTATTGCAACATAATATAGGATTTCTTATTGACTTTTAAGAAGCATTATCACCTCCTTGACTAACCCTTAGCTGCCAGCAGACGCTGCCTCAGGCCAGTACACACCTAATTGCTCGGTAAAAAGGCCGTTTCCCTACCTCATTGAGCCGGATGATGTGATAAATTTGCCTCAGGTACCCGCTGCCACCTGGTTTGTGGCAGATATCCAGGACCATCATGTTTATTTTCTGCTCAGTGAATCCCAGTGCAGTACCTCCTTCCTCTAACATTGCACCTTCCACTGGGGCTGAGGCACTAGAATACAGAAAAGATACAAACATTCTTAAGTCAAATCTCTAAAAATCAAAATATTGAAGTCCGCTACGATGACATGGGTTTTGTTTTTAATTCAAAAAAAAAAAGCAAAACTTTTTATAGATTTGGCTGGCACAAAACAAATGCTGCTGTATATATATCCTATAAGCCTTCGTTCAAACAGGCAATAAACGCTACGTAACACATTTATATTATACAAATTTAAATTATATTAATCTGGAAATTGAAAACATAAAACACTGTTTACTCTAAGGACACACAAGCAGCAAATATTTTTTCATTTTCCTTTCCACTAGAGAAGTATCTTTGCTACCAGAAATGGCATTTGCATTCGATCTTTTGTACATTTTTCTTTGCCTGTCGCTGCGCACATTAAAGCCTAATTAACATGTCAGAAAGGTAGCCATTACTCTAAGTATAGGTTAGAAGTTTTAAATCAAAGTCTTTTTCTTCCCACCCCTACGGTGGTAACCATTTCACATGTACCTATTTGCCACTTGTTGCACTTTTTGCTCTGTGCTCTTTTCCTTGTTTTAATTCTTAGAAGTATTTCTGTGAAGCTGCTGCAAGAGGGTCCGAAGGTTACAGGCCCAAATGACAACCATCACAGGGCTGATGGTTGGATTTGATGATCCCAAGGGTCTCCTCCAACCAAAATGATTCTATCTATGAAAGACATACATTCACAATTCTGACCACAGCTGGACTGCTCTCTCTGCATACAAACAGAATTTACCAGCTCGGTACTTGCTTAGTATTAGACATTGATGAGGTATTAAGAAAAACCTTAATGAAATTAATCCCTTTCCTCAAATGTGAGAGCTGCAACACAGATAGATGCTGGCACCTCGATGCACGTGTCAAGAACTTGACATTCACAGAATATATTATCCCTTCTACAGTCATTACAGGACTAATTTAACATCTAATGAAGAAGAATTCTGAATTTAAAACAAACAAACAATACCACAAAACCAAAGAAACAAAAAACCCGACAAAAAAACCTAACAACAATATTTCAATTCTGTAGAATTAAAACAAACAAATGGGGAAAAAAAGCCCCCCCAAAAAGCAACTGCTTTGGTGCAGTGAGCTGTAAGTTGCAGTTTACTGCTGGAGGCCTGCTGTGATGGGGAAGTTCGTTCTGCTGAAATCCGCCGTTTGACCGGGGGCTCACTGAAACCCTCCCCAGCTGCTGGGCACTAACGCTGGTGTCACTTCCACATGCAGCTCCAGAGCACCCTGAAGAGTTGCCTGATATATTTGTTCTTTGCTGGATGGGTTTGCAAGGCTTGAAGTGTTTTACAGAAAAGCCTGGGAGAAATTGATCTTTAAAATCCGCACGGGCGTTAAGGCCGATCTGCTGGTGCCGTGTATGGACACGGCCTGGGTTCCTCGTCCAACTTCTGAGTGACTGACATTGAGAAAGTTGGGGACCTCTGACAAAGGAGTGTGTTGGTGTGGGTGCCCAGAGCGTATCCTCTCCCGTCCGTCACTGCGCAGGTGAAGCAGATGATTGGATTCAGCCCGTGCTGTGATTAATGAGTTCCTCCCCGGATTTGGGGCTGCCTATCAATCATGTCATTAGGGAGAATGTGCCCTGCAAGAGGCAGACCTCAGCCAAGGAATAACTGCATTCATCTTCATCTGTGTATGCACCCAGCCAGCCACGTCAGGGTCACCAGGATGAAAAACAATAATCTTCAAGTCGACAAATCACTCCTCAAAGACAGACATTTCTTTTCTTCTTCTCGGGACGCGTGTTCTCCGGGATCCAGTGAGGCTCTTTACAGCTCCGGGGCTGCCGTAACGCCAAGGTTATTTTAATGAATAGTAATGCTGCTGCCAGGCAGTACACAGGACAGGCAACACACCCAACCGACGCTCTCTGAACCTGTCACTGAAGAATTTACCTTTTTTTTTCCTCCCCAAAACTAAGTTAAATTTGCATGCCGTAACGGAAGAACCGATGTAACACCGAGACCTTTTTATGTAGCTAGCAGCCCTGGTAACAATAAGGTAACACCAAATCGAGCAAGGCTTTTGCTTATGAAAATCCAGTGACCTTCAAAGATGTTTCCACAACTGTATGGGTGAACCCCCCCAAAAATATGAGAAATTTAAGTTTTCTATTTTCTTCCACACACTGTAGCTACCAAGAGGTCTATACCCCTTTAAATCTAAATCTAAAACTAAATCTAAAACTAAATCTAAAACTAAATCTAAAGCTAAATCTAAAGCTAAATCTAAAGCTAAATCTAAAGCTAAATCTAAAGCTAAATCTAAAACTAAATCTAAAACTAAATCTAAACCTAAACCTAAATCTAAACCTAAACCTAAATCTAAATCTAAAACTAATCCTAAATCTAAAACTAATCCTAAATCTAAAACTAATCCTAAATCTAAATCTAAACCTAAACCTAAATCTAAAACTAATCCTAAATCTAAACCTAAACCTAAACCTAAACCTAAATCTAAACCTAATCCTAAATCTAAACCTAAACCTAAATCTAAAACTAATCCTAAATCTAAATCTAAAACTAAATCTAAAACTAAATCTAAAATCTAAACCTAAAATCTAAACCTAAACCTAAAATCTAAACCTAAACCTAAATCTAAACCTAAACCTAAATCTAAAACTAATCCTAAATCTAAAACTAATCCTAAATCTAAATCTAAACCTAAACCTAAATCTAAAACTAATCCTAAATCTAAACCTAAACCTAAATCTAAAACTAATCCTAAATCTAAACCTAAACCTAAATCTAAATCTATACCTAAACCTAAACCTAAGCCTAAACATAAATCTAAACCTAAACCTAAATCTAAATCTAAACCTAAATGAATGCATATGCACACCGTTACCCACAAAATCCCTTAATTCTGAAAAGGCTATAGGGAACATACTGTTACTCCAACTTGGATCTTCAAAGATAATAATTCCTCTTTCAAACAAATGACATAAACATCACAGGTCTCCCCTTGAAAGATCTGCTTTTAGTTCAGTGAGCGTGTGACCATCCTCAGTTTAACAGATATTTGAATTTCAGCTTTGATATCTTACTTTTATAATTTTCATTTATAACAATATTTTATCTCTACGTTGCATATCTCAGCTATTTATTAGCTAGATTATTTTCTCCCCGGAAACTGATATTTGAATTTGAAACGGAAAAGTAACCTTTATGCTAGAGTTCTATTGCAGAAATCCCACCAGAAAGTCCAGAGACTGTGTTTTTTAATTGCATCTTACAACAGCTGACTTGGAGAGCAGACAAGGCGTTCTTCAGTTTCTTAAACTTCAGATCGTGAGCCCCAGTGACAGACTAGTTCTCCTGTTGGGTGGCACGGCACACACAGAGAAACTGTTTTCCCACACTCATTTCCCACAGCCTGATGCCTGATGACAGTGCAGTATTTTTGTGGTGCGTTAGGAAAGAAAACAGAGTAGTGCCATGAATTTAAAATTCTCATCTTCAGAAAAAGTACAAACACTAAAGTTTTAGTTTTTAGAGGTTATCCACAGTATCGCCTTGCCCTGCATCTGTATTATTTAAGAACTACCTGTTCTCCTAGTGACATTAGAGATTGTATTATGAAACCATTTGGTTAAGTACTAATTTATACATTATCATGATGGGTTTTTTATTCTATGACTCTTTCAGTCACTGGCATCTGGCTTCAATCTTTTAATCACTGGATTAGAGCTTGTAAATTAGTATTAAATGGAAATGTAAGGATTACAAGGGTCAATGTCAACGAGCATTTGCCTGACACCATCACTGCTTAGTGCTGGTCACATTAACTGACTACTCCTGGTAGTCTAATGCCAGTGATTCCGACCTACAACCATTGCATCCTTCATTTATAGGGACAGTTACTGCCAGAACAGCAACAACAGCAACCTTCAAGAATACTCATTAGACAAAAGAAATCCTACTTTCAGTAGTCCACAATTTAATTCCCTAACTCAGGTAACTCCAACAAATCTAGTATTGGAAAGCTGATGAGCAGTACTCTTGCAGAATGGTACATTAAACCAGACTGGACTGGGAACTCATTGACATGTACAGAACTCCTTGAAAAATCATTATAAGGATTTAAAACACTGGGACCTTAATGTCAAATCTGCAGGGAAGGTTGGTATTTCCTCAGAAAGGCACAGCAGGGGACTCTCCTTCTCCTGTTTTGATATATCCTACTCGCCCTCAGGGTTTGTTATGTTTTAAAATGAAGCACTCTCACTTTTTAACCACCGATGAGAACTGAAAGCTGTTCATAGTCCCTCAATTTAATCACACCAGCCAAATTAATTCATAAGCATATTGCAATACCTTCTACTCAATGTACCTGTTCTCTTTCTGAAAGATGCACCAACTAAATTGTCCACATTTTTGGATCATCACGAAAATACAAAATCCCTAAGTACTGTGAAGGCACTGTTCCAGTGAAACAACCAGGGTTTACTGTTTCAGCAATGCAGTTAAGCTGCAAAAACCATGCCATACAGCCAACAATATTAAGAAGCAATCAATATTTCATACAAGACCATTGCTCAATTATTATTTTTAAACTGAACAGTAGCCACAAACATGCTAATAATGCAGTAAAATAAAGAATAAACAACAACACTTGAAAAATACAATGTTCTTACCAGTCTGTGCTCAATTTTCTAGCCTTCAGCAACTGGCTTTCAATCCAGTTTGGTCTTTGCTGTTCAATGCTTTGTATAACCTTCTGGGTCACTTGCTTAGGACCACTTTTCAGCTTTCCCATAATACTTTCTAAGCACACACGAACCAAACTGAGTTTTTCTTTGCTCCATCTGTCAATTGTTGCACCTGTTAAAAGTTCTGCAGTATTTCCATCCTCAAATATCCGACATATAATTACAATCAAGTTCCAGACAAGCAGACCAGCTTTCTTCAATTCAGCAAAGTTTCTTGACATTTTTCTCTCAGCCAGAAAAAAGAAGTACTTAATTGGGGGAGGCAAACATGCAATCACTGTAGGTAACTTGCTGATTACAATAGATACTGCCTGAGCTGCAAGCCTTGTGAAGCCTTAAAAAAAGAAAGAAAAGAAGATATGATTAACATTAACATTCTAGTTCTATCACAGCATGCTTCTGAATGTTGTATGATAATTTCTAACTTTCTTTTGTACTGAAAATGGGTAAAAAGCTTAAGTACTCA
>VZTM01025686.1:157828-175509 GCA_013400555.1 Jacana jacana | reverse complement strand
GGTGAGGACGCAGTGAGAATGAGGTGACCACAGATGTGCCTCAAGATGCTGAAGATCCATGGAAAGAAATATTGGATGCCATGGTCTGCCCACAGCCTACGTATTCAAAACTTCATGCCCAAATATATTACAGTGATACTACTGCACTGAGTGTAATCAGGTAATATTTTGGTGGCAATAAAGTTATGGTGAAATGTTCCCAAAAGAGCCTTTTGAAATAATGGAGTCTTTAGGCACAGTAGGCTACGAAAATGTACACCAGAAATCCCTTTACATCTAACCCCCTTCAAAACACCTCCTATTACATATAATATTTCTCTTTTTTCAGTAACCATTTCAACAACCAAGCAGTAGTACACTCCATAACGGTGTCAGTGCTCTTCAAACAACATGAACAGCCACGGAGTAGAGTTGGGATGAGTAAGTTGTTATCATTTCAGTCAACACAGTATACCTAAATTTTAAAAGTCTCGACTGAAAAGATGATAACCAAATGAACTGGTTACAGTCATTAAGGCCAGAGCGTAGACACTATGCTTTACTCTGCCTTGAATCCTACCTTAGTGCTGCCAAGTGCTACAAATGTTTTCAGTATTATTTCTTCTCAGTACTACAATACTGATCATTTTACAAAGCCTGTTTGTGTGTGCAGAGGTGTGAGCCTCAAGAAAGAATATCTGAATTTTAACGCCAAGTACTTTAAAAGCTACGCAGGATGTTTGGAAATTGCTATTTCCATTGTCAAACTGCAACACTCACGAACTCTTACCTGTTCAATTTTGATAGGAACTCATTAAAGAGGTAACAAGCTCTTATGACAAATTTATAAAACAGTATAAATTTACCCACATTTTCCAGATTCTTTTCTCTTCATTTCCCGGGGAGTGTAATTCCATTCCTTTGGAAGTGTTTTCAGTAAACTTTCAGGAACTATTTGCTTGTGCTGGTATGTTCCATAGTTTTCTGTTGCCTCCCATGAATGCATCAAAGAAATTATCTGCTTCACTATGCCCTTGACTGAATTAATCAAAGTCAACTTCAAGCATCTGATAACCTCTGGCTCCGACTCACCACAACTGCAAACTTCAGAAGGAAGAATTATTAAATATTCAGTAAGTGTAGTCATTTGTGTAAATCTGTTTCAGAAAGAAGCGTTTCAGAATTCTTAAGGCATGAAAAGCAACAACATTACAATTTATAAT
Source organism: Jacana jacana (assembly GCA_013400555.1). NCBI lineage: Eukaryota > Metazoa > Chordata > Aves > Charadriiformes > Jacanidae > Jacana > Jacana jacana. The sequence goes on along the minus strand of VZTM01025686.1, from coordinate 174,307 downwards.
AACTTAGACCTATGGGTCTGCTTAAAACTGAAGAACACGTCTAAAGCAAAGCAATACAGCATCTGCTACCATTTTAATACCACACTAAGAAAACATACAATTTCATTTACTTCCTTCATCCTCATTTCTCCATCAATATATTTCTAAAAATTTAATTTGGGTTGACTCATGTCTTCCTTTTTACATGGAATACTTTTAATTACTTCTTTGACATCCATGAGGCAAATAGATATATCTATTTTTTTCCTACTTGTTTGTCTTGATATTAATAATGAAGTTGTATTTATTAGATACCCAAGCTGTGATCCAGCAAAGGAAGAAAAGGTACTTTGGGAAGAAAAATGCATACAGATAATAGCCATCAGTAGAGACAGCATGTGATCAGAGATTGTGTGTTGAAAATAGGCCATCCTAAACACAGGTATTGACATTACAACAAGCATCAATCTTCTCCACACTCTTAATACCATGGAGGATTGCAGTTCCTCCCTGGCCGTGGAGCAGCCGCCACCAGACCCTTTGCTCAGGCTTTTGCTTGTCTCTACTTTTTGGCTGATCTAAGTTTTTTTTCTTCTCTGCACGGTACTTTTGTAAAGTTCCACGCCACATTTCGCTATTCTTCTTCCCCTTACACCTTAGACTTCTACTTTTTGCAATCCTATTTTTCCCTGAGGAATTCCAGAGCACTTTTACCACCGCTGTTTTCTGCCTTGTGATATTCACAATTCTATTTCCCCTCTTATATTTTCCCATTCTCTTCCTTTATTTTCTTTTGAGCTCTGCTGTGTTTCAGCCACATTTGCATGATCACCCTGCTAAACCTCACCTCTCTTTTCTGGTTGAATACTGCTCCTATAATTAGGCTGGACATGAGGAAAAAGTTTTTCACAGAGAGAGTGGTCAGTCAGTGGAATCAGCTGCCCAGGGAGGGGGTGGAGTCCCCATCCCTGACTGTGTTTCAGAGTAGATTGGATGTGGTGCTGAGGGATCTGGTGTAGGGGAGAACTTGTAGAGTCGGGCTGATGGTTGGACTTGATGATCCCAAGGGTCTCTGCCAACCTAAATGATTCTATGATTCTATGAATTGTGGGAGCAGCTTTCCCTCTCCATGGAAAATGGGGAGCCTTGCTGCCTGTTGACAGCAGAGTCTATATGCCCATCAGAGTATGTCTCCCTCAACAAGACTCTGCCCATCCTTTTCTTTTTCCACTCTCCTTTAATCATTTCATACTATTAAGTCGTGGCAAAAGTCTGGAGCTATTTAATGGAGCGAGACAAGGAATGTGTATTGGTAGAGAGCCACAGAAACTATTTCTTGCCAGCCTGCTGGTCAGGTAGACCCTTAAGGAAATCAGGCTCCTGGTCGACCACACTGCTCTGTAAACTCTGCTTTCTTCAGTATTTTCACCACTCCTGCCATGAGCTGATTGCTCAAAACACTTCAATTATACTGCACTTGTGAAGCAAACTACCGTGGTTCCATCTGATCTATCGGGGTAAAAATAAGAAGCACCACTTGTCTGCCAACTGACAAGATTTAACATCAGATTTTAGATACCTATTAATAAATTAGATACCTGTCATATTGTATAAGCAATTCCACAACTGCTCTTTTTCCATGTAGGTCTCAAAAGCGATGCCGAGAGATTTGGGTGATAAAGTGCAGTAAGACAACACCATGAAGATGGTTTCAACCAGAGTAGGCTGTTTGTTATTCATCTGTTCCGAGGGGGAGCCTTGTTCATCACGGCTCGACACTTCACTTCCTTCAAAATAAACACAAACATGGTTACAATAATTTCCAAGTAATTCAAGTTCACAATAATAGACAGCATTAATCAAAGCAAACTGCAAACTGTCTCCCAATAATATTTCAAATGATAATAATACTTACTGATACTGAAATCTCATCTTCCTCTGCATAATGACATTTGACTGTCTTCCTGAGTTATATGTAGCCATTAAAAAAACAGGCTCAAGCATCTTTACCAACTGTGGAACACGCTTGCTTAATTCCAAATGCATACACAACTATAATTTGCTATATATAGTATATAACTGAAATTTCATCATTTACTAAATCAGAAGTAAATTGTACTACTTCTGTAGAATCAGATCAAAAAAGTTATTACTGCTTAACTACTCTTAACAATATATCATTACAAAACATTCTCCCAGCTGAAAGATAATGAAGTCTTTACACCTCTTTGAACCAATGGCCCTCACTGGCTTTGACTTGTGCTAATGTTAAAGACCTCAGCTTCCCACTTACTAGTGGAATGTGGTTTTGATGTTAACAATCTGGATAGATGGGCCAATGTTAATGGCATGGGCTTCAACGAGGCCAAGTGCCAGGTTCCTGCCCTTGGGCCACACCAACCCCATGGATGGCTACAGGCTTGGGGCAGTGTGGCTGGAGCTGCCTGGCAGAAAAGGACCTGGGGGTGCTGGGTGACAAGGGGCTGAACATGAGCCAGCAGTGTGCCCAGGTGGCCAAGAAGGCCAAGGGCATCCTGGCTTGTATAAAAAATAGTGTGACCAGCAGAAGCAGGGAGGTGATTGTGCCCCTGTGCTCAGCACTGGTGAGGCCACCCCTTGAGTCTGGTGTCCAGTTCTGGGCACCTCAGCACAAGAGAGATCTGGAGGTGCTGAAGCGAGTACAGAGGAGGGCAATGAAGCTGGTGAGAGGCCTGGAGAATAAGGCTTATGAGGATCGGTTGAGGGAGCTGGGAGTGTTTAGTTTGAGGAAGAGGAGGCTGAGGGGAGACCTCATCCCTCTCCACAACTGCTTGAAAGGGCATTGCAGAGAGGTTGGTGCTGGTCTCTTCTCACGGGCAATGAGCGATAGAAGGAGAGGGAATGGCTGGAAGCTGCAGCAGGGTAGGGTTAGGCTGGCCATGAGGAAAAAGTTTTTCCCAGAGAGAGTGGTCAGTCAGTGGAATCAGCTGCCCAGGGAGGTGGTGGAGTCCCCATCCCTGACTGTGTTTCAGAGTAGATTGGATGTGGTGTTGAGGGATCTGGTGTAGGGGAGAACTTGTAGAGTAGGGCTGATGGTTGGACTTGATGATCCCAAGGGTCTCTTCCAACCTATATGATTCTATGATTCTATGATTCTAATCATAACAGATGACCAGAGCTAAAACCAATTATACGCTTTTAATTTAAATTTCTAGTTTGCAAAACCCGAAGTTTCCGTAAAAATAAATCAAATTACACTTAAAAATATCATTGTTTCGTACCACTTTGGCTGCCCTCACATCTTTAGCAACCTGTGCAGGAGGAAGACTAAGCTTCTAGTCTGCTTTTTCTAGTGGTTCAAACAGCCTTCAAAATCTACCACGGTGGAAAATGGCTGCTCTCCACCCATCTCTGAACGGTTTGAGAATGCTGTGAAACTCAAAAGTTCCATTTCGCTCCCCTCTGAAATTCCTACCAACTAATCCACACGTTACTGGAAACCACTTGGTCTGGTTAGTGTGGAACCTCAATGCAAACAGCCCATAGGATGTAGAAAGCTGTGAAACGAGACCGGTGATTTCATAACCAACAAAATCTGTTTTTTTTTCCTCACGGCAGGAGACAGATCAGCAATAAAACTTCACTTTCATCAGCTTTTTTTCCCATGAGTTGAGTGAGACAGCTTATTTTGCTGAGACACCATCCAATGCCAGATGCTTCTGCATGAGGACTCAAGTGGATTCCACTAGTTGACTCAAACCAGAGATGCACTGTCTGGCACGGATATGGAAAAGAAAGAACCAAGGAAGCAGAAAAAGCAGTTTTCCTTTAAAAGCCAGAGGTGTTCAAATCCTGAGATGAAGACTTGAACTGAACTTTGATTATATAAGTAGTTTTTTAAGAAAAGTAATTTAATAAAATCCTAGGGAGGAGGATTTGCTAAGATTTTAAGTACTATGTAAACTGTCTTTGCTGAACATGGTGGGAAACTGCTGTGTTTAAAGGGGTTTAGGACTTGAAATTAAGCCTAAATTTGCTTTATGATTGTGCCACATTGGAAGTTTGAGTCACAACTTATTAATAACTTTTCTAATCAACTCAGTGCTACCAATAAATCTAGATAAATGGAAAGAAGTATAAAAGAATTCTGTAGGGGGTTATACACATATCTTCTTCTAACTGCTGCATAATAGAAGTCTCCTGCTCTTAGCAAAGACCTTCAGGAGTCCACTGGGAAACCACTCTGAGGCTAAACATACCATGATATGGAAGCTTCCATCAGCTTGGTCTGAAGTAAATGTTGCTCCTGTGGTAAGAATATCTGACCCTTCAACTCTCAGGCTGAAGTAAGCTTTCTGACTGATAAACTCTCACGGAATGCAGCATCACAGAATAGTTTTGGTTGGAAGAGACCTTAAGTCATAGTGTCAGTTGGTTGATAGATTGAGCTAGTTGATTAAAGCTAGCTGGTTAAATATTATGAACTGGGAGTCTGCAGAAAGATGTGTAGATTTCTTTTACCTTAGAATTTTTCTCTTAACGTTTATTAGCTCACCTGTCATAACATTAAATATTCATCCTGGTTTGAACTCCAATACAGCTTTCTTGTTACTCATCACATCAGAACAGCATCTATATGATAGGCATCACACTTATTGCCCCCTGATGATTCCCTCTCTATATTTTTCTTTTTTCACTCACTGTATTTGGATATATCAATAATCTGTGAAAGGAATCTAAAGCTCCTGCAGGTAGCTCAGAGGAGATGCTGCTTTACCCTTTTAGACATGCACACATAAAAATGGCTATATTACTTACCTTTAACTCCTGTTAAAGAAAATCTACTATTTGATATTTCTGCATAGCATAATGTTGCATATGCACCAAAATACACAAAAATATTAACATTATTAATAAATAGGTTTACAGGAAAATTTTTTATCTAGTGAACAACAGCTGTGCCCTATCCAGTCACAATTAATCCTTCCTCCTGTGACAAAATAATGCCCTTAACTGCTTGGGATAGTACCATGTATTTTAAATACGTTTTCAGAGAGGCACACTTCGAGGCATAATTTATCCTTATTTCTTTCCTACTGCTAGAAACACCTCTCAGTATGTTGCTGACATTATCACACTCATCCAGTTCTTATCTGCTACTGATTTAGCCACGAAACGACTCTTGCTGAATTTTGAAAATCATCTGTTATTGACTCCAGACTTCTCCTTCCCATGTGAATGCTTATAAGATAGACAAGCTATAAACAGTTATGCTGTCTTTTTTGACCAAAAGATGTAGTCAAAATTCAAATTTATACATGCTGTTTCATTTAGGAAGAGGAACTGAAGATGGAGCAAGTTATTTCTGATACAGTTCTTTTATTTGCAAAGAGCATGAAACTTCTGCTTTCTTTATAGTTTAAATCAGAGCAGCTGATGAGGGTATAAAGAATGCAAGAAGGAGATATTTTATTTGTTTATAGAATGAAATTTTTCAGCAGGCAGTCACATTACTTGCTTCTCACTATATTCTCAGTACTTCTTCTGTCACTGGCTCTTTTTCTATTCTTTTTCTGTATCTGTTCTGGTAGATCATTTTACTTGTCTCTCATCGAGCTGCTCATCTCCAATGAAATCGGTCTCATCAGTCTTGACAGCTAGAATCTACTGTAACTTTGAATATAAAATCATTTTAGCAGAAACTCTATTTTTTTTAGGCCTTAATTCCAAGGAGATATTTTAGATCACATTGCTTCTGTCCTGAATGAGATGCAGATCTTAGCCCAACCAATTTCAGTTAAATAAGGCCCAAATAGTATTATCACTTCTATCAACTGTCACCTGTGAATCCAATGAATCCTAAATTCGTGACAACTAAAAAGCTCAACACAAGACAGAAAGATGTTAAGAAATTTTATATCACCTGCCTATAAATTACTAACATATTGGCAAACATCTTTTGTGCCCCTGTATTTCTGCATTGCCAGTCCCACAGTATTTTCTACATCGCCAATCCCCAAATTCTCACTCAATTCCCTTTAGGACTTTTTTTCCCTAAACTTTTGTATTGTCAACTATCTGAGAAGAAGCTTCTCTAGGTTAATGGCTTCTGTGAAATCCTTCTTACTTATGTCATAGAAAATACTACCAGAATACCTCCAGCACTGGTGTTAAGGGATAGTATGCTGAAAGTGTGGCCTTCTGATAGCCAAAATTGGATGAGGCAATATCGACTTGAGTCCAATGGCCCCACTACCTCCTTTGTATTACTGCATGTATTGGGGCTGATACTGAACAGGTTACCCTCTTAAAATGCATTCAGTCTACAGCACTGCAAGAAGTTCCTACCAGAAATTACTAGGTCTTTGAAAACACTTCCATGTGATCATACATCACAGTCACGGAGACAATCACAGGTATTTCATCACAGAGAGCACCTTCACAATCTGTCAAGAGAAGGTATGTGATTCTCAGCCAGGCTCTGTTACAGTCCAAATGCAAATTCCTATTCAATATTTCAGAAACTCCAGAGAATCTGTTTACTGTTTCCTTTAGCTGATCACTGGAAAGTCATCAAAAGGATTAAGATCCCTCCTCCATTGCTCTTCCAGCCAGAAGTACATCACGTCAGTAAATCCCTCTACCATTTTACCATGGTCACACAAGTACAGTATCCAGCAAGTTCACTGCTCAGATGGGTATTTTGAGGAGATGACACTTTTGAAATAATTTTCTAACATTTTGATGTTAGGCTGCCACAATGGAGGGGGGGGGGGGTTGTTTGTTTGTTTTATTCTGGAGAAGCTAAGAAAACTCCCAGGTGCTCTGGAGTCTGTACTCACAAGCCTTATCCTAGATGATCCACAAATACCTGGAGAAGAGCACTATCCCTGCACAAGTATATAAATACCTCTAAGAGACTTCCCTGTGCTCCCCTAACGAGGACAATGTTGCAGATAAACCCCCAAGATTGCCAAAAAAACCTGCAAAGCTCCATTTCCCAAAAATTGTGTGTGGCTGGACCACGGGACTAGACTTGCTGCTATATTTTCCAGGGAGACTCTACCTCAGGATTATCAAATCCAAGGAGTTATTAAAAGGAAGTACCCAAAATAACGACCTTTAAGGACTTGAAATAAAAGTTCTGAATCATTATACAGATTTAGCCAATGCCAGGACATTAATGGAGATGGTAAATTGTTTAAGGAATTTATTTTCTTTTGTAGTAACTCACTACAGTCACTAAAAGTTTAGTCTGATTCTTGAGGTTTAGCCAGATTAGTGAGGTCCATCAGTAAAGGTACCACCTCTCATTGGATTCTTTTTGGGTAACTTACAAAAAAATCAGTGCTATTTACCTTTATATGCCTAGAAGCTACTTAATTTCATTAAAATTTAATTAATGTTTAAAATTCACCTCAGAACGCCATGGAGTGGCAGTCAAAGAGCTGCTTCCAAGGGGCAGAGAATTGGAGCAGGGAAGAAAAAAAATCTTTCCATTCTACAAGTGGATTTTCAACTCCTTTCTATTGCCAGAAACTGGATTATATGAGCACAGTCTTAGAAAACTCTTCATATCTTTTAGTCTCTAGGGAGTTGGCCAGTCCTGGACCACACAGTTTTATTTTCTCAGTGAGAACCCTCCCTGCCCTACCCGGCTTATGCATGCAAGGTGAATTATCTCTTTCTGAAGCAACTCACATTTCTTTGGGTCCAATTTCAGATTTGCAGCCCTAAACTTATCACAGAATATTTGCAATTGTTGCTATCAGTTCTAATTTCAAAGTTTAGGCAGAGACCAGGATATCATCTAGGTTTACCTGTACCAGCCACACAATACCCTCTCCCGTCAGTCTCTCTGCATTGTGCAAGCCAAAAACACAAGGTGAAGCTGCCAACAGCCTTGACCTGCTGTGAAAGCAGTTTTCTTCCAGTTTATCTCCACATCCTGGTATTTGCTTTAAAGTTGTGTGTAGAAAATGAAATTGAATCTCTGGAAACAACTGGAGTCTAATGTATTCGCCGTAATGAATAAGGTTGGGTTTTTTTTAAAGAAAAGGAATACGTTGCCACTTCTATTGCACATCCTTAACTTGGTGGTACCACCTTTTTTCCTTAAAGAAATGCATGTATGAGGCCCAAGCACTGATTGATGAAACCTTGATGGTGACTTCTCAGTGACCTTTTTGCAATCTGCTGTCGGTAAGTGGTGACAGTGAGGTGTCCGTTGACTCACGAGGTTCCCTTTGGTATTAATCCTGTGTTGGGCCAGTGTAGTTCCATAACACTGCTGCTTTGTGCTTTATTATGCAAAGATTGACTCCTGGTTACTGGACATAAAGACTCTCAAAGGAGAATCCCAGAATCTCAGGGATGGTAAGGGACCTTGAAAGCTCCTCCAGTCCAATTCCCCTGTCAGAGCAGGAACACCCAGAGCAGGTCACACAGGAACGCCTCCAGGCGGGTTTGGGATGTCTCCAGAGAAGGAGACTCCACCACCTCCCTGGGCAGCCCCTGACAGTGGTCCCTCACCCTCACCATGAAGAAGTTGTTCCTCCTATTGAAGTGGAACCTCCTCTCTTCCAGCTTGCACCCATTGCCCCTTGTCCTGTCCTTGGGCGTCACTGAGAAGAGCCTGGCTCCATCCTCCTGACACTCACCCTTTACAGATTTATCAACATTCATGAGGTCCCCCCTCAGTCTCCTCTTCTCCAAGCTCAAGAGACCCAGCTCTCTCAGCCTTTCCTCCTCTGGGAGATGCTCCACTCCCTCCATCATCTTGGTAGCCCTGCCCTGGACTCTCTCCAGCAGTTCCTTGTACTTCTGGAACTGAGGGGCCCAGCACTGGGCACCATATTCCAGATGGGGTCTCACCAGGGCAGAGCAGAGGGGGAGGAAAACCTCTCTCGACCTAAAGTTTGTGATAATTCCACTGGCACACTGTGCACTTACAGCAACTCTGGCAGAAATTCCCAAGAATTCACTTTCACTCTTCCCGTTTTCATACCAGCATCTGCTGGAATCAGTAGCTCACATCACGCAAGCACCACTTGCTTTATTCCCCTGTTATCTGTAGCTTGTCAAAATAATCTACTTTTGTTTCATATCCATGGGTGGTAAAGTAATCCTGGTAAATAACTCGGCCAAGAAAGTTGCAAACCAGTTTGTTTTGTCCAAAAATTAACACAGTTCCAGCTACCATAATTTCTTCTCTCTCCAAAGGCCCATAAAAGGCCCCAAATCCTTCTCTCACTCAATAATGTGTCTTAGATGAATTTTTTTGAATGCTGAATCTACAGAAAACAACCCTGGGATTATCTTACATTGTAATTAATGGTAATTCAATTCACCTACCTTATTTAGATTTGTACTTCCAATTACAGAGGTTCAATGTGCAAATCTGATTTTTCAACTATTTTTTCCTTTTACCCAGTGGCCATATTCACTGGAGACAAATAAGTGGTTCCTTTTTGGGTATCCTGATGTATTGCCTTTAGTGGTTTTCATGTGCTAACTTCATATTTGGAGAGCGTTCATCTTTTTATGTACATTTTTACATACCATATTGCATAACAAAAGTGACACAAGTCCAAAACTTGTCATCTCCCTGTCACTGCTCATAGTGACAATACACAGAGTTGCAACAGCTGCAACAAAGCTTTCTGGCAGCCCAGAAAGCCAACCCCATCCTGGGCTGCATCAAGAGAAACATGGGCAACAGGACAAGGGAGGTGATTCTACTCCTCTGCTCTGCTCTTGTGAGACCCCACCTGGAGCTCTGTGTCCAGCTCTGGAGTCCTCAACAGAGAAAGGACATGGACCTGTTGGGACAGGTCCAGCAGAGGGCCATGAAGATGATCAAAGGGATGGAACACCTCTGCTATGAAGAGCATCTGAGGAGCTGGGGTTGTCCAGCCTGGAGAAGAGAAGGCTCTGGGGAGACCTTATTGCAGCCTTGCAGTGTCTGAAAGGGGCTACGGGAGTGCTGGAGAGGGACTCTTTGTCAGGGAGTGCAGTGACAGGACAAGGGGTAACGGCTTTATATTATAAGAGGAGAGATTTGGATTAGATACCAGAAAGAACTTCTTTGGTGTGAGGGTGGTGAGAGCCTGGCCTAGGTTGCCCAGAGAAGCTGTGGCTGCCCCATCCCTGGAGGGGTTCAAGGCCAGGTTGGATGGGGCTTGGAGCCACCTGGTGTGGTGGGAGGTGTCCCTGCCCAGGGCAGGGGGGTTGGAACTCCATGATCTTGAAGGTCCCTTCCAACTCTGACCACTCCCTGATTCTATGAAATATGATAAACTTTTTGTAATATTTAGCAATGCTGACTACACATACGTACATTGCCCCAAAATGCTGTTGAGACAACTTTGCCAATCCCAACAGCAGTCCCTACTATGATGGGAATATTAATTATTTCTGACTCTCACCATGGTGCAACCACACGACAGCATTGAAATTAAATGTGCTGGTGTGATGCCAGCTGTAACCACCCCCAAGTATTGTTACACTGCAAAAAAGTGTTACCACTGCCTAAAACCACCTATGTATAAGCACCTTCTTACACAGAGTCTTTGCCTTCTGGCCTGTTTTGTACACGGAAAGATTAAGTGTAAAATCAAGTAAAATCTGAGAGTGTTTTACCTGTTCAAAAAACTCTTCTGATCTAGTAAATACCAGGGAGTTTTGTTATCACTAGGGCAAACCACTCAAAAGCTACACTATACAGTATACACAGCTTTTTATCTGTTTTCATGCATAACATTACACACTGCAAAATTTTACTGTTGATGAGTACATAATTCTGTAAGCCTTTTATCCTACTGAACTGAAGAATCCAAAACTGTTGTTGCCAGTGCTAAGGTATACCTTATTAGCCTGGCTTTCCCTGTATTAATACATAACTGCTCACATGAAAGAAATTTGGCTTATCTAGCTTCATAAAGCTGCTGCATAGGAGACAGAGTAAAGAATACAATCATTGTATCATCATGTAATTAACCTTGTTGAATTTAATTTAGACCAATATGGACTGTCGCAGGTTTCAACTTCATCTAAACTGAAAGTTTATTCATGCCCATATTGTAATAACAGGTAATAAAGTAATAACTTGTAATAAAGTAATAACATGTAATAAAGTCTGTGCAAATAGCACATTTTCTAATTCAAGGGAGTTTACATTTCCCTGAGCTCCAGAGCTCGGTCAGTCAATAGATTAATACCTCCTGTCACTCAGTACCTGTGATAACTTAAGCAGGCAGTGAAATGCAATACTGGGTAACACCCAGGTAGGAATTGTGGAAGATGGAAAGGTTTCACAGAGGACTGTGAACAGGAAAATCCGGGGATGCCAGGCAGCTCCCAGCACCAGCTGGGACAGGAGTGGGAGCGGAGTTGGACCCTCGACAAACACCAGACCATTGTAAAGTGACAGAAGTGAATATTATATCTAATAGGTGGTGAGGGAGGTGATTGTCCCCCTGTGCTCAGCGCTAAGGAGGCCGCACCTTGAGTCTGGTGTCCAGTTCTGGGCACCTCAGCACAAGAGAGATATCGAGGTGCTGGAGCAAGTGCAGGGGAGGGCAACCCAACTGAAGGCCCTGAAACATAAATTATATGAGGAACAATTGAGGGAGCTGGGACTGTTTAGTTTGAGGAAGAGGAGGCTGAGGGGAGACCTCATCCCTCTCTACAACTGCTTGAAAGAGCATTGCAGAGAGGTTGGTGCTGGTCTCTTCTCACGGGCAATGAGCGATAGAAGGAGAGGGAATGGCTGCAAGCTGCAGCAGGGTAGGGTTAGACTAGACAGGAGGCAAGAGTTCTTCCCAGCAAGAGTGGTCAGAGCCTGGACTGGGCTGCCCAGGGAGGGGGTGGAGTCACCCTCCCTGACTGTGTTTAAGAGCAGATTAGATGTGGTGTTGAGGGATCTGGTGTAGGGGAAAACTTTGTAGAGTGGGGCTGATGGTTGGACTGGATGATCCCATGAGTCTCTTCCAACCAAATGATTCTATGATTCTAATATTATGTGGCCTGATCCAGCCCAAACCACTATCAGCTTTCTATTGATAAGTAGGGAGAAGTATTTTGCTAAAGAAAAATGGAAGCTGAGCTCTGATTTGCTACTACTTCAATATTTTGTCAAAGAGGTGACTGTACCAGTAGCTTTTCAACAATCTGCTCACCTGACCTGACAGCTATTAAAAGGAAAAACGTGATAAAGTTCATTGCTTCAAACACAATATTACCAGAATGAAAAGAAAACCTTGTAGAACCATTCTTTTACTTGTTATGCTTTTGTAATGGCATTAATGAGAGAATTAACATGAGGAAGCATATAAATGTCCTTCCAGAACGCATACAGTGACAAACAAAAAATAGCTTAAACACGACCTCTCAAAAGCTCTTCACTTGCAACATAATTTTAAAATTGACCTTTCAGATGACTAACCCATACTTTTAAAAATCTGTGTGAAGCAGCTGTGGTATCAAAGCTCTGTTGAGTTCAAATTCATTTTACGACTCTGCAACCTGTTTTCACAGAATCACAGAGTCACAGAATGTCAGAGATTGGAAGGGACCTTGAAAGCTCCTCCAGTCCAATCCCCCTGCCAGAGCAGGAACACCCAGAGCAGGTCACACAGGAACGCCTCCAGGCGGGTTTGGGATGTCTCCAGAGAAGGAGACTCCACCACCTCCCTGGGCAGCCCCTGACAGTGTTCCTTCACCCTCACCCCGAAGAAGTTTTTCTTCATATTCAAGTGGAACCTCCTCTGTTGCAGCTTGCACCCATTGTCCCTTGTCCTGTCATTGGGTGTCACTGAGAAGAGCCTGGCTCCATCCTCCTGACACTCACCCTTTACAGATTTATCAACATTCATGAGGTCCCCCCTCAGTCTCCTCTTCTCCAAGCTCAAGAGACCCAGCTCCCTCAGCCTTTCCTCCTCTGGGAGATGCTCCACTCCCTCCATCATCTTGGTAGCCCTGCCCTGGACTCTCTCCAGCAGTTCCCTGTCCTTCTGGAACTGAGGGGCCCAGAACTGGACACCATATTCCAGATGGGGTCTCACCAGGGCAGAGTAGAGGGGGAGGAGAACCTCTCTCCACCTACTGACCACCCCCCTTCTGATACACCCCAGGATGCCATTGTAGTTGGCTTTGAAACTACAAATACTCAGATCGACTGCGAAACATTCTAATTAAAATAGCAATTATTTTTTTCTTTCTCTTTACCCATTCAAGAAATGTCCTGCTGATGACTGAATGGCTACTGATACCCCCCAAAACAGTTGTGAGCCTTCCTTCATTAAAAATTTGTGTTTCTCACTGATTGTAAGGATCAACCCTTCTTGTAAGGATCGAATAGTATAAATACTTACGTGAACTCCTCAGTAAAATTTTCACTAAGAGACAATCCTGGTGTAGCAGTGTTTCCAAAAGCAAGTTCAAATTGCAGTATGGCTGGGATAAGAGCAGTTTCAGCTGACCCTGGGCTGCCATTTCTCTGGCTGATGGACTCCTTTCAAAATGCAAGATAAAGACAAAATAATGTAGTTAATTTATCTATGAAATTAATATCCTTAAAGTGCAGATGTAATGCTAACTCCCTTAAATGTCAATTCCTCCCAGATTACTCTGAAAACGCTTTCATGCTTGCTTACTTTAAGGCAGCTCAGGGAAGGAATTACATTTAATCTCAACTAGCTAAAAGCAAATTAACATTTGGTAGTCTGCCAAAGTTATAACTGATACAAAGCAACCTCGCTTATCTCTTTCATGGAACCATGTTTGCCTTGTTCTACCGGGCAAAAGGGATTTTATTTTTGGTGCCTGAATAAATTTAAGTCCATTATTCTTTAGTTCACTATTACATTAATTGTTTAGTAAGAGCCCTGAATTGTCCTGGATAAAGTGTATGAAGCTCTTAATTAAAAAACAGAGAGAAAGCTCTAAGGGGCTGCAAGATTCCACGTTAGGTTGACCGACTCTGACATGTTTTGAAATACCCACCCGAAACATTAGGCTGGCTGGGTAACTGCTCTGCCTGTGGGGAGAGGTGAGAAAGCCCAGTAAAAATTCATTGGCTTCTGATGAGGTAGCAGTTTGCTTTCTGTTTGTGGTTTCGACGTTTTGCAAAAGTTTAGACTTCCAAATAACAATATTCATGGGGTTCCTCTGAACTCGCAACAGAGCTATTAAACTAAAAAAATATATTGATTCATGGGGTTTGATATTTTCTTCTTCTTGAAACACTGTTTAAAAGAGTTTCTCAAAATTGGGTTGTGTGTAATTTTTTTCCTTGAAAGCTTGATTTTTCATTATTCTGAAGGCTTCAAAGCTAAATTTCATCTGATGTCTAGCCATTGTATTTATTCATTTTGGCTGGGAGTTTATACAACAATAGCTGCAAAAACACTGAAAGTTTATGCACCACATATGTAAACTTCTATGCACATAAATTTTACATGCACCAGTGTAAAGAACCACATATGCACTGACGCCTTAACCATGCAGGCATAAACACTGTCTGCCAGTACACACACAAACACCTTCAGCATCAGTTAAAGCTGCCTTCATCAGGAGCTACATTTTCCTGTCAGACTGGAGATGCATTTATCTGTATTTATGTGCCATTTACACACAATGTAAGCATGAAAAAAACAGAGATGATTGCCTCAAAACACACCCAAAAAAAGTGCCTCCTCCCAACCCACGCTGCCAGGAAATGGGATACTCCTCAGGCTTGGTCCCTGGGATGCCTCCATTTCCAGGAGTGCAGCATGCTGTCTATTTGGGAGGGCAATCTTGATGTAACCCAAGGAAAACCAGTTTCCAAAACCCCATTGGCCACCAGGACCTTTACATCACGCTATCGTGTCAAAACTTCCCTGTTAAAACCGTAGAATCATAGAATCATTTAGGTTGGAAAAGACCCCTGGGATCATCAAGTCCAACCATCAGCCCCACTCTACAAGTTCTCCCCTACACCAGATCCCTCAACACCACATCCAATCTACTCTGAAACACAGTCAGGGATGGGGACTCCACCACCTCCCTGGGCAGCTGATTCCACTGACTGACCACACTCCGTGAAAAAATTTTTCCTAATATCCAGCCTAACCCTACCCTGCTGCAGCTTGCAGCCATTCCCTCTTGTCCTGTCGCTCATTGCCCGTGAGAAGAGACCAGCACCAATATCTCTACAGTGCCCTTTCAAGCAGTTGTAGAGTGATGAGGTCTCCCCTCAGCCTCCTCTTCCTCAGACTAAACAACCCCAACTCCCTCAATCGATCCTCATAAGCCTTGTTCTCCAGGCCTCTCACCAGCTTTGTTGCCCTCCTCTGTACTCGCTCCAGCACCTCGATATCTCTCTTGTGCTGAGGTGCCCAGAACTGGACACAATACTCAAGGTGTGGCCTCACCAGTGCTGAGTACAGGGGGACAATCACCTCCCTACTTCTGCTGGTCACACTATTCTTTATGCAAGCCAGGATGACACTGCACTCCTTTTAGTGCATAGCACTCCTTTTAGTCAAGAAGGCTTTACCAGTAAAACAAATACCTGTGAGCTGAGAAGCAATGCAGGTGATGTGAAAACTATGTACACCTTTTGTGACTTTTCATCTGTTTCACGATGTAAAATCATTGATAACGTAGCACTGGCTCAGCCATCGTATTTTTGCACCTAAACACATACTGGATTCTTATACAGTTTATCAAAAATATATACCATGTAAACATTTAAGTCTTGATAGAGCTTGCAACCAAAATAACTTTTCCATATGTAAAACACAAAATATTTAAAACCAAAACATATTGTGTTCCAACTTTCAGCATTAGGGCTTCGCATTCTTAACAATATCTTCATTTCTGTATGTTCAAGCTTCTTTATATATATAAACTCCAACACATGTTAAGAACTAATTAGTAGTTATTAATTAAAGTTTAAATTAAAACAATTGCTATATTCACACTAGACTTAGTGCTGTGGCTGGAAGCAAACTCAACACTTCACTAATTCAGTTAAAATATACGGGCTGGTTTAATTTTGTTTCTCCCTTGAATGCCACATTATCATATCTAATAAGGTCACTCATTGCCTTCAAACTAGAAGAAAAGGGACATATTTGGTCAATTAGACCCATGAAGGATAGTATTTTGAAACAAACGCCGTTTTTAGAATATTTGAGTTGAAATAAAACTTGTCTGTCATTGACCAGATGGGAAGTTATCATGTTGTAATATACACCAGTTCTTGGCTCTTTCAGCCTCTTGCAAATTGAAATGTACAATGGTGTGACTCACTTGGAGGAAAAATAAAATATAGCAGACATTCCCTACAGCCATGGAGCTAGCACCAATAAATGCACCGAGAAGTTTTGCAACGTGCATATGGAGAGGCATATGTTCTCCCATCCCCGCCGCTCAGTACCAGTGAAAATAAGACTAGCCTCATAAAAAGTGACAAAAGGTGAAGTACATATAAATATCACACATATAAATGTTCAGTTTTGTACAGTAAAAGGG
>VZTM01025686.1:85665-141756 GCA_013400555.1 Jacana jacana | reverse complement strand
CATCCCTGACTGTGTTTCAGAGTAGATTGGATGTGGTGTTGAGGGATCTGGTGTAGGGGAGAACTTGTAGAGTGGGGCTGATGGTTGGACTTGATGATCCCAGGGGTCTCTTCCAATCTAAATGATTCTATGATTCTATGAGCAGCTTCTTCCTCCTCTCTCTTTCTGCAGCATTAGTTTTGTTCTGGCAGATCTTTTGATGTAACCCTCTTTCACTTGAAAAGCCCTATGAAAACCCAATTCTGTTGGAATACATGGAGTTTTCCTCATGAATCGATGGCTTGAATTCTAATCCTGAAGCTGTCTATTCTGCCCCCAGTTTTGGCTGCGCCACCACCCCTCAGGGAACTGTTTACAGTGAGGCTCCCAAAACCTTCCAGCAGTGCATGCAACAGTTCCACCGAGAGTTCAAAAGAGGTCTTTGACTCTGCACAGTTCAGTATATGAGTCCCAATTATTCTTAAATATGCAACTTATATTGAGTTAAAATGAAGACCAAAGCACATAAATCGTGTCTGTCTGCTCTACTGCTTTCATTAGTGTCTATACTTGAATCAAAGCAGTGCTGTGCATAACAAGGAACTCAGATTTAATTAATTTATTCATTAAACGAGTGCATTAAATATTCAGCCATTACCTGATTTGTGGTGTTCTCTTGTAGCTGGGGCAGGCCTGACAGTACCTGGAGGACAGTATAGCCAAAGATTGCTCCAGTACATCTGTAAGTATCTCCTGGGCTGTCTTGGGAGGTAGAATAGTCCATAGATCATGGTGAAGAGCACAGCAGAAGTAGTGCCACATCTGGACGGAGAATGAGCATCTTTCCCCCTATCAAAACCACCGCACAATAAATAATAAAAAAGCACATTCCAAAATGTCAATTTAGTCATATTATCCTCTAAGTCTTATTATTTCAATGTGAAAGGAAATAGCTGGAGAGTTTCAGGCACATGATGACCAAAAAATGGTCCTTGACAACATGTGGAACATCTTTATCAGAAAGGAAACACGTCTTTCAGCTACCAAACTAGAGTTCTGCCACGAAGCCAAACCACAGCACTTAACCTCTCATATCCTTAATTAACCCTTTCTCAAAGCCTACAGTGTTATGCCTACTTTAAAAACATATACTGAATTCTGTGATTACTGGAATAGCCAGATGAATTTAATATAACAGCTTGTTTAACCTCAAAAGAAAAAGAAAATCAAATTACTTAAGCATGTGTGTTTCCCCAGATTCATAACTGACACATGTAACCATGACTCTGAATCTTTGGTTATATGTAATGGAAATGGAATAAGATCAGAAAGGAAAAAACTGAATGATTGAACTGATAGCAAGAAACATCCGGAATTTTTTATTAAGACTTTTCTTTCCTCTTATAACGGTAACCCAATGAAACTAAACATTTTCTGGGAAGGAATTAGCTTTGTTACTAATATTTCATTGTTTATACAGAACCACCCCCAAAAGTCACAGAGATAAATATAGAAGAGTCAAAATCACAGTGGTTAATCAGTAATACCCCTAAGAAGTAGATAGTTCCACTCACATTTAAGTATTTCAACTAATACCTGTTCAGAAAATGGCATTATGAGGAATTTGCACCAGAACAAGGATTTAATTCTTCACTTCCCACATTTCAAGGGAGTTGAGAAACATTTTAAGAATCTGTTGATATTTTAGCATTATCAAAAATATAAACCAACCCCCCAGAGTTGTAAAAGATTTTGATAGGTGTTTAATAATAATAATAATAATAATAATAATAATAATAATAATAATAATAATAATAATAATAATAATAATAATAATAATAATAAGANNNNAGAAAAAAAAAAAGAAACCCAAATCATTAAGATGTCCAAGTTTTCAAGTTTCACTAATGCAGAAAAGAAAAATGTAATCTAGATAAGTTTCAAATGAAAATTATGTGCTGTATTTTGTTGGTACATACAACCACAGACATAACCATTTCGAGCATATTACTGCAGGCAAAACAAAATAATCACTGTGGTATTTTAAAAGATCGAGCACTCCAAAAGTGTTTGCTCACATGTAAAATAGGATTGTCTTGTATTGACTAAAAAATTGATATAATAAAACAATTTCCTGCTTTTCTTGTATGAAATATAATTACAATATTATTGCATGATATACCGAAAGATCATCATAAGGAAGTACAAGTTGGCTCAACTCCTGATTTAACTTCATCACTTTGTGTAATTAAAACATTAATACATTTCTGCAAGTCTGGATTTCTTAGATATATTACCATGACTACTCTTGAGGTAAATTCCAGCAGAACTTGCTCAGAAATAACCCCCAAACCCTGCCCTACAGACATTTTACTAACCTTTCCCTTTCCTTGCAAAACTTTTCAACTCTTACAGAATAAACTTACCAGGTAAATTTTTTTTTAGTTTGAATGCCCAATGGAAGCTAGTTTATTTTACTTATATCTTTAATTTACAAAAATAAACTAAAAAAAAAAATTCTAAAACCCATGCAGACTTAACAACCAGAAACTCTGAATTAACTTTCTGATGTAGAGTACTTATTATTTTGAGTAACTTATTGTTGGCAAGTCTTACTTTTTGACTGTGTAACTATAAACACAAATTGCTTCATTTTTTAATGCTTTGCTTAATTTAAAGCAGTAAATTGAATAATATCCCTTTTATAACACTGCACCTCCACTGCGAAAGGAACAGTCTCACTGAAGATTTAAGGGAGATTCACTCCCCTTTTGTGACCTGTTTTTTCTACTCGTTGCCATTTCTAGACAATTCTACTGGTAAACATCTGCTATTCTTGCAGGCTTCATGTAACACAAACAGATGTGAGCTTTTATTTAGCTTATATATCAGGAAACAAGCAGCTGTGCTTTATTACATAAGCCACTCAATATTATCTTTGAACAGACAATTCTTTATTCTCCCACTATTAGAAAACATAAGTTCCCAAAGCTGCAGCAGATGGTCTGAGAGCTCCACTCAAAAACACGATCTGGAGAGCTGGCCCAGCGTGGCAGGGCGGGTGTTTGGTGCGAGACCCCGGGCCCAGAGAGTCTTACTCCCTGGAGGCTTAGACTCTGAGTGCCCTCAGAGATCAGCTTATTGCAAATTCACTACTTGTATCTCACAACATCTCGGCCTAACTCTCCTAGAAGATGCTCAACGCACAGGGATTATAATCATTGTGTTTGCCCTCTAACCATAACTGGTCTTCTGGACTTTTACTTCCGGTACCACCATTGGACTAGATAGAGTCATAGAATCATAGAATGGTTTGTGTTGGAAGGAACCTGAAAGACCACCTCGTTCCCCACACTGCCCTGGGCAGGGACACCTGCTACCACACCAGGTTGCTCCAAGCCCCATCCAACCTGGCTTTGAAGACCTCCAGGGATAGGGCAGATATATTAGGTATGTATGGGTATTCATACCATTATGCATTAGATGTGTATATATATATATATATATATGCATTAGGTTAGAGGGAGGATGGGTGGGCAAGTACTGAAATTAGTTATGAAAGTCCCAAAATACTCAAAACCACCTTCCTCTTATTTTAACAACACAGGTGAAATGGCAGTAGTTATCTCAGAAATATATTGTTGAATGCTGAGGGCAGCAGTATCGATGATCTCTCTTTGTTACGCCCTTCGCTCACAAAAGGTAAAAAGTAGAACCAATTGAAAATAAAAATCAGAGAGTCAGATTAAAACTTTTCAGGAGAAAAATAGCCATCTTTCATTTTCAGACTTTCTACAAGAAGAAAAGTTAAAATGATGGTGCTTTCCTTACTGAGTTCTGCATAAATGTCTTGAACTTGAGTTAAGCAAACGCCACAAACACTCCATGGTATTGATTTATCTCACCTTTAAATCACCCTGTTTTCCTACATCATTCCTACAGAGACATTTGCCTGCAATAATAAATACCTCAAAATAGTAAATTCCGATAACCCTTATGTAGAAATGATGCTGATCTTACGCTTCTAATTAGTCAAGAGAGCTGGCAAGCAGTAACACAGGTTTTGTGAAAGGGAGGCACAGCCAACTTAACCTCACACCTCATAAAAAGCTTTGTAGTCATCCCAGTGGTGGCTCTCGGCGTCCTGTAAAATGCTTGTAGCACAAACTCTGACGCAGTAGCTTGTAACTTGAAACTGGAGAACGCTGATGAATTCCTGATACTGTTGGACAGGCAGGAGGAACAGGGGTCTGTTCAGAGAGAATGATCAAAGAGGGGAAGATTGAAAGGCTGTGCGGTAGGAGGTAACGATCCCCAGCACTGCAAATGGTTCTGATTATTAGGTATCAATCATTCATTTCCTCTCGGTCCTGGAGTCTGAACCGAGCTGAGTATTCGCTGCTGAAAAATATCTGGTCTTTGTTTCACAAGTTCTTTAAATATATCTGCTCATCTATACATCCTCACTTAACCAAGTCACTGAGAAATATATTACTTCATCCTGTTTTCTGAGATAAAAGTACATTTGTCATCCAGTTATTGGGAGATTCTGGGTTGAAGAATAATAGCATCACCTCTGGGCGTGATAAAGAAAACATACACACAGGGTCCATGGATTGTTTTTTGTAGGTAGGTATACTAAAACTCTTTCATAATACACCTAAGTAGAATTATCGAGCAGTATTTTGGCTCAGGCTTCCCATTCACAGAGATTCATACAGGAGAGAGCAAAACATCAGAGAGAAACTTGCTCCACAGTGCATATAACCCCTTAGAAATCATACATTCCTTGAAAATCGGGGTGGTTCTGGTGTCCCTCCCCAAAGGCCTGGCTTCTACTTTTAAATTAGATCTGGCAAAAAAAGCCATGGACCAATGAAGAGATTCCTAGTGTCTTAAGTAAAAATCTCCTAAAAGCACAGCAAAGGCATTTATATTGCACCCCAGGGCCAAACGCTGCCTTAGACTTTACTACTTCCTACCTTCTCTAATTTTTATCCTGCATCCAGTGAAAAATAAATCATAAAAGTACACTGGATGCACTTGTTCACATTTCTGAATACAGACGGTCTAAGAGAAGAGTGCAGGAACGTATATTTATAGTGTTCTCCACGACTGTTAAGTGCTAAATCAGGTTTCGTGAAAATTCAGCGACTGCAAAGGAAATGAAGGCCTTACCCCTTTATTTACATTCCGTTCACAGGACAACCCTGTTTACCCAAGCT
This sequence comes from Jacana jacana, assembly GCA_013400555.1. NCBI lineage: Eukaryota > Metazoa > Chordata > Aves > Charadriiformes > Jacanidae > Jacana > Jacana jacana. Next base: position 136,552 of record VZTM01025686.1, on the reverse strand, counting down.
TAATAAATAAGAAGTATTGATCTGCAAAATGAAATGCAGATCTTAAACATGAGTGATTGGTTTCGCAATGGCCGCTTTACATTGTCGATGGCTTTGATTCAGGTCTTTCCAGAGATACTACTACCCAGTGCCTGCCCCACAAAAGATAAAGCAATTAGAGGAAAACTAAAACCTGGGAGGAGGTCCCGTGTTATTTACACCCGGATTAAAAACCACGGCGAGTGAAAGGGACTCACTTTTTGCTCGTTTCTCTCATCAAATTGCCGTAGGTGGTAAAACGCTGACGGACGTACACGGCCGTGGAGAGGGCAAGGTACAAGTCTTGGAGGGGAGCCCTGGAGGGAACGTCCTTGCTCCTCTCCCCCAGCCTCCCCAGGACAGCTGCTGCCACTTTGCCACAGGCCTCCACGAAGTTGGCTCTGATTTCCTGAAGAGAATCGTCCCTGCCCGCCAGGGCCAACGGGAGCAGCGTGTCGAGTTCCTCCATGATGTCGGCACAAAACTGAGGGCAACAAAGGTGGCACCGAGACATTTGAATTCTGACAGCGCCGCTTAATTCGTACACACTGGGGTCAGATCCTTGAGTAATGCCATTGGCATAAAATGTAAATATATCAAATCAACTTCACAAACACTTCATTCTGTTGTACGGGGGAGAAACATTTATCTACGGTAAATGAATTATTGTTTTATTCCTTCTTCGTTTTCGAGCTGTATAATGTCTACCGGGGGGGAAAAAATTAAAACCATCTTATGCTAGAAGCACCTTCACTTTGTCTCTGATTTCATCAGGCGTGCATTCAAATCATGAGGTTAATTCCTTGTAAACAAAGATAATTTTCTAAGCTGATTTATTTTGAAAAATAGACAAACACGTTTCTTAATGCTGAATTTGAAAACAAACTTGCCACCCCTTAGTAAATTCACACATTGATCTCCCTAGAATCATCTCCCAGAAGCTCGTGTGTTACTTTAAGCAAACATTTATCAGCAGCATTCCAAGTTTGCTAGAAGAGTGGCAGAGCCTGCTGAACAAAGGAAAACTTCCAAACACATATTCACTTAGAGAAACAATTTAATTAATCACCATAAATGACCGTTCAGCCAAATCAAAGAACTCTAATTTGGCCACGTTATTGGTTATGCTGATTAGTTAAATGGCATGTCTAAGGATATGAATACAGGAAATCCCTCTATAGCTATGCTTCAAAGCTTTCAGCATTTTCCCATCGAACCACTTGGTAACAGAGCAGATACTAATCAGAATGTTTTAGAACTTTTTGGATGAAAAAAACCTAATGCCAGCAAACTTTAAAAGTTAATTCTGTCAAGTACAGACTATGGGCTATTGTATAAAGCTCTGCTCAGCCTCATATTGTAATGCCTCTCACTTTCTTCTTAATTCCATTTATATAAGATATAGAATATTAATGGTACTGTAAGTACTTCAAAGTGTAGATGGCAAACAGCCCTGGCATTCTGTCTCCCCTCAAACTTCAGATCTTTTGATACCTGCCTTAGCAATTCGTTTTGGTTGCTCCTCCTGTTGGACTGCTCCGCAGGACTCCCTCATTTGCTGGTTGTTTACAAGACTCATTGCATAGCCTGCAGCTGAAAACTCTTCTCTCTGCTCGTGCTGGAGAATCTTGGTTGAAAAATCCTCTATCGCTATTGTTATACAGTGAGCCACAGAAGACGACAGGCCTTTAAACGCCTTTCTCCAGCCAAAATTCAGTAAAACAGGCTGAAATACATATTTATATCACGTCAATCCAAAGTCATTGCTGAGTGCTATTATGGTCTGAAGCTTACACAAACACCCATCATTACAGTAAAGGACACCACAATATTCCGAAATTAATTTCAATAATTTAAAATTTAGACTGCTAACTTTGAAGTCATATTGCAGGCAGCTCAACAAAATATACTCAACAAAACCAAACATGCATAAGAATACTAAACTTGTCATCCAATTTTTAAGAAATAAATGTATGAAACCCCCTGTTTTAATAACAAGACTGCTTCCCAAAAGCCACGTGTCACCTTCGTATTATTGATAACGATTAACCCACTCTGTTTAACCAAGTTCAGTACATCTATAACCAACAGTTTAACAAGTAAGCCAGCAATGGACCCCGGGTAATAACTTTCACTGCAAGGTAACAACTGCAAGCCACCAACCATGAATATTAATGAAAATCATCTAGAGAAGCCAGTTTTAACACAGTCACACTGGCTTTCACTTCTCCAAAGTTGGATTTAGCAAAGGTTCGAATGTTTAAACAGAGATTTCTCGTTTTCAGCCAATACTGGCTTCTCCATCAGTTTACATCAGTCCCCTGCCTTCTCTGAGCAGAAGTTATCTGAGGCATAACGCTGGCAAGAAGCAGACACAGTAGGATGTCATTACTTTTCCACTAATCCCCCTTTGCATGGCTCTCGGGACGTACAGCAGGCTTAAACCTACCTTACCAGAAGTGGCCAGTGGAGAACTGCACTACTGTAAGAGAAAGATTTTAATGACACAAGACGTGAAGATCCCCACTTCGAGGGCACTATGATTAGGAGAAAAGAAAAGGGGGTTTCCTAGCTGTTGCAGCTGTAATACTTAACTTAGAAGACAATGAAAGGCCAAGAAAGTGGAGCCCTTTCAGTTTACTCCGATTTAGAGGCTGCTTCCTCTTTGCTTTCCCCTTCCTCACTCCCAACACTCAACTCCAGCTCCCAAGGACACCCATTTTTTTTTGGTTTGGGTTTGTTGGTTTATTTTTCCCCATTATTTTTTTTAATCTTGGGTCAAGTAAAGCCCAGTAAAACACTGTCCTTCAAAATCGGTAAGATATAGGAACGTTAGTCCCACAAACTGATATGAAGTCCATGCATGAAGTCACTGCAGCATTAAAACAGAGCCATGAGGAAACAAAATTCCACTACAGCGAAGTTTCATCAGGCTTGTTAGAGTGCTTTAGTCCCCTAAATTCAAAAACAAAAGTTTGTTTAGCAGCAAATGGAAGCCAGACTAAAAATCTTGTACATACTTGTACAAAGCACGGTGCTTACTACATAGTAGTTCATTGGCATCAAAGAAACATCTCTATAGGAAGGATCATTATGATCAAATGCTAAGAGCTTGATATATTTTTCTTAAGATTCTGCTATATTTTAGAATATCTCTAATACTGCATAAATCTATCATATTTTAGCATTTTTTAATTGCTTTGTTACAAGTTATCTTACACTGCTGAGGTCAAATCCGTTCTGTTATTGATTCTTAAATAATAACCACTTCACGAATGCCCTAAGATTTCATTCCATCTTAGCTGAGGCTTTGCACCTCCAATTAATTGTAGCAGCTAAATAATGAAACTATGGCAATAGGTGTTTATGATGGACACGGGGGCAGACTTTGCTGGAGACACAGACAAAAGAAAAATCCCCTACAAAGTGCAAGACTCTTTTCATACTCACCTCTTCTACCTGAAGTAACTGTTCAGGAAGCACACTGGTTTCATTTGCTCTAGTTTCTCCTATTAAAAGCTCCCCACTAGCTTTCTTCAGAACTCCTGCACAGTATGATAAAAGGGATCAAAGTTAAGATTAATTCTGTAGAAAAGTCAGCAGCCTACAACACCTTCTGATATATCAATATGAGGCATAAAAAAAACCTCAACAAGATGTAGGGGAATACTAATGTTATGATAAAGTCAAACTCAGGTTATACACAGCTCCTTTTATATAACATGATGAAATCCACATCCCATTGTATTCATATTTTATACAAATGCACATATAATGTATAAAATATAGTTTCTTTTGTCATTAATTCATTTTTATACTGATTGTGCAGTCACCTATTGCTAGGGAGAACAGATAACGTTAGAACAGCTGTGTAGAAATTAATTTCTATTCTTTGTTCAATAAATTATATGAATTGCACACTAATGTATTTTTATAGTTTTTACTTATTTGGAAACGCCAATATGATAAGAATAAAAAGACAGTTAATTAGTACAGTTATTATAAGCAAAATAATGGCGACAGGAACAAGAACAAGTGAAGCTCCTTATGAAGGGCTGGTACAAAACTCAGCCATAAATCTTGGAGTAATGGGAATATTGCCCCACTTTTGACAAGGACAAACCAATATCTGGGTCGATATCACTTTCATCAGCGTTTCAAGCAATCCAGGATGTTCCTGGAGTGCACTGATGATAACTTCCTCCTCCAGGTGACAGAGGAACCTGCGAGGAGAGGTGCTACACTGCACCTTGTTCTCACCAACAAGGAAGGGCTGGTGGGGAATGTGAAGGTCAAAGGCAGCCTCAGCTGCAGTGACCATGAGATGATGGACATCAAAATCCTAAAGGCAGGGAGGAAGATGAAAATCAGCCTTACAACCCTCGACCTTACAAAGCAGACCTTGGCCTCTTCAAAGATTGATTTGGAAGAGTCCCACATGATAAGGACCTGGATGGAAATGGAGCCCAGGAAAACTGGTTAATATTCAAGGATAACCTTCTCCAGGCTCAAGAGAGTCGGGATAAAAATGCCAGGAGGCTTGCTTGAATGAACAAGGAGATCCTAGCCAGCCTAACACAAAAACAATATCCAAGCATCCAGGAACAAAGTTAGGAAACCTACTGCCCAAATGCAACTAAATCCAGCTGAAAAGTTTCTTTAAGTACACAGGTAGAAAATGAAAGATTAGGGAATATTTGGGCCCATTGCTTAATGAGATTTGCAACCTGGCTACTCAGACATGGGAAAGGCTGAGGAACTGAATGCTTTCTTTGCTTCAGTCTTTGATAGCAAGACCAGCCTTCAGTAATTCCAAGTCCCAGGAGGCAGGGTTGGAGCAAGGAAGACATACCTTTGGTGGAAGAGGACCAGTTCTGGGAATGCTTAAGCAAACTGGGCATACCTAAGTCCCTGGGCCCTGATAAGATGCACCCACAAGTGCTGAGGGAGCTGGCAGTTGTCATTACAAGGGCACTCTCTCACAACCTTTGATCAACCATGGCAACTGGGAGAAGTGTCCAAAGAGTGGAGGAAAGCAAACGTCAGTTCTGTCTTCAAGGAGGAGGACCTGGGGAATCACAGTCAGTCAACCTCACTTCAGTCCCTGGGAAGCTGACAGAACAGCTAATCCTAGAAAGCATTTCAAAGCACATTATGGACAAAAAATCATCAGGATTACTCAGCATGGCTTCACCATGTCATGCTTGAACAACCTGATAAACTTCTGTGAAGAAATGACTGGCCTGTGAGATGAGGGGAGAGCAGTGGATATTGTCTACCTGGATTTCAGTAAGGTCTTTGACGCTGTCTCCCCTCAGAAGCTGCTATGAGATAAGCTGTAGATAAAGTCCTATCAATGGATGGATAAGCAGACAGGAGGATGACTGGAAAACTGGCTGAACAGCCAGGCCCAGAGTGTGGTGGTCAGTGGCACAAAGTCTAGTTGGAGACTACTGGGCTACCGGAGGCCAGTAACTAGTGATATACCTTGGGGGTCAGTACTGGCCCAAACTTGTTCAACATCTTCATTAATGATTTGAATGATGGGGCAGAGTCTACCCTCAGCAAGTCTGCAGATGGCATCAAACTGGGCAGTGTGGCTGATATACTAGAGAGGGTCATGCTGCCATTCAGAGGGACCTCAACAGGCTGGAGAAATGGGCACACAAAAGCTCAAAAAGGAGAAGTCCTGCACCTGGGAAGTAAAAAGCCCAAGCACTAATATATGCTGGGGTCCACCCAGATGGAAAGCAGCTTTGCAGAAAAGGTCCAAGTGGACACCAAGTTGAAAATGATGATAGGAGTCGAAGGAATGGCCACAAGTTGCTTAAGGGGAGATTTACATTAGATGTCAGGAAAAACTTTTTCTCCCCAAGAGTGGTCAGGCACTGGGATGTCCTGTCCAGGGAGGTGGGGGAGTCACCATCCCCGGTGGTGTTCAAGAACCACTGGGATGAGGTGCTACGAGACATGGTTTAGTAGCTCAGTGTGTGGTGCTGGTGACAGGAGGACGGTTGGACTAGATGATCTTGTAGGCCCTTTCCAACCTTGTGTTTCTATGATTCTATGAGCTCTTGCTGCAAAGGAGGCTGGTTTACACTAGACAAAGCATTGGTAGCAGGCCAAGGGAGGTGATCCTTTCCCTCTGGTCAGCACTAGTGAGACCACACCTAGAGTATTCTGTCCAATTCGGGACTACTCAGGGTCAGAGAGACATAGACATACTGGAGGGTGTCAAACAAAGGGCCACGAAGGTGATTAAGAGACTGGAGCATCTTATCAGGAAAGACTGAGAGCACTGTGATGTTTAGCCTGGAGAACAGTAGAAGGTTTAGGGTGGCATCTTATTAATGACTATAAACACTTGAAGGGAGGCTGCAAAGAGGACAGAGCCAGGCTCTTCTCAGTAGTGCCTAGCTGTCACAGACAAGAAGCAACAGGCACAGACAGAAAGACAGGAGGTTCCCTCTGAACATCAGGCAATACTTTTATCCTGTGAGGGTGCCCAAGCATTGGAGTAGATTATCCAGAGAGGTTGTTGAGTCTCCATCCTTGGGAGATACTCCAAAGTCATCTGGACAAGGTCCTGGGCATATGGGTCTGAACAGCCCTGCTTGAGCAGGGGTTGTTGGACCAGACAGCTCCAAGGGTTCCTTTTGGTCTCAACCATTCTGCAACTCTGTGAGTCTGGGAATATGAGAAAAAGACCCAAACCATATGGTACTTTAAAAAATCTGCCTCCTAGCACAAAGCTGATAAACAGGTACAGACACACGTGAAATTAAAACAAGGAAGTTTTAAATTACTGGATGCTGTCAAGTATTGCTAAATATTATCTTCTAAGCATAAACTTACACGTCTTCAGTCACCTGAAGCTACTGGTGGTACCCATGGGCAAGGTTTAAAGAGGTTTTCTCTTCCTGCATACCTGGTATTTCCACACACGTAGGACTTCATTTACCCAAAGCGGATTTTATCTTTCTCCTAAAGAATACACCCCCTGAAAATAAACACTCCTCTTTTCATACACCTATACAGGGTTCTAAAATGTCAAGCTTTTTCAGGGTTTTTTCCCCAACCACTCATTTTGTTTGCATTTTCAGAAGTTGTCACAGAAAAAACAGATTTGAGCTGGGAAAAATGAAAGATAAAGTAGTGGAACATAAAGCCATCAGGGACTAACCAGGTCATCTAGCTCCCCGACTGTCCAACATATATTACAGACAGAAACACAAACTTAATGCTTTTTTCATACTGTTTTTATGCATTTTATGAGGATGTTTCCTACAGTTTTCTTTGGAAACTACTCCAGAATGAACATTTCCCCCCCCACAACTGACTGATTACTTCCCCTTTTCTATTTTGTGCTCTCTACCTTAAATTTGGCTTGTTTTTCCTTGCAATTATCCTTTTTTATACATATAACACATGATTCTAACTATAAGCACAGTTGAATATCTATGTATTCATATTCTCTTATTGTCACTACTTAAATCAGTTATTTATAATTTTTCATACCAAGACTTTAAAGAAAACCAAAAACATTTAACCTAAAACCCTTGTGCATTTCTGGAATTTCTGCCTTGCTAAGAATTCACAGCTGAGATAAACAGGTATCTACTTGGGGGTAGATTTATGTCTCCAGGACCAGAGGTGAAGAGCCAAGTGATGCTTCCACCAGCATCAATAATTTTAAATGTTTGTATGTTCTGAATTTAACAGTTTCTACTAGATCCCCCCACCTCCTTTTCTAACTAATAGCCTGGGTGCTCTTGCTCTATATTTGCATACATCTATCTATGCATTTTTGGGCTCACACACATAGAAAACCTTTTCTGGTCTTCCCAAAGAAGCCCCAGGTTCATGTCTTCTACCTTTCACTGAGTTCTTTTGGTTTCCCACATTTTTGCTTTTCCCAAATCTCACCTAGGTAAAGATTAAAGGCTTTAATATTCTTCAATTTAACCTCCAGTTTAGCAAGGGCTCCTGTCACACTTTACACTGATTGGTGCACAGTGGCCATGGCCCTCTCAAGCCCTCTGGACTTTGGATTCTACCACAACCTTCCTCTCAAGCGCTGTTTCCACACAGACATGTACCAAATCACCAGCTTCCTCTCCTGCTACTCCACTGGTCACCTGATTGTATGGCCCTAATGATCAAACTCCCCTGGACATAGGAGTGCAGCTTTATTCAAGAGCTGCAGTGAAGTTACTCAGCCGAAATTGGTTTGCCTTTGTGTAGAGGAGGACAGGCAATGGGATGGAGAAAGCATCCCTACCTACACGGCCACAGTTTTCTACACAAATTATTTGACTACTGCATTCTTTCAAATTATCATGGAATCACAGAATGGTTTGGGTTGGAAGCAAACTTAAAGATGATCCGGTGCCACCCCCTGCCCTGGGCAGTGGCAATTCCCACCAGACCAGGTGGCTCCAAGCCCCATCCAACCTGGCCTTGAACCCCTCCAGGGATGGGGCAGCCACAGCTTCTCTGGGCAACCTGGGCCAGGCTCTCACCACCCTCACACCAAAGAAGTTCTTCCCCGCATCTCAGCTCCGTCTCCCCTCTTTCAGGGTCAAACTCTTCCCCCTCAACCTGTGGCTCCACTCCCCCATCAAGAGGCCCTCCTCATCTCTCTTGGAGCCCCGTGAGGGACTGGAAGGAGCTTAAAGGTCTCCCCAGAGCCTTCTCTTCTCCAGGCTGAACCCCCCCAGCTCTCTCAGCCTGTCCTCACAGCAGAAGGGCTCCAGCCCTCCCAGCATCAACATGGCCTCCTCTAGATCTGTTCCAACAGCTCCATGTCTTCCTTATGTTGTTCTGATGTTCTTATTCCAAGAACTTATGACAGACAGATAGACAGAAATGTATGCAAACCTTCTGATATGGCTGCTTAGAGGAGAGAATTTGCTGAAAGAGAGCATAAAGGAGCAAATGTCACAAAAGAAGATGGGAGGCTGAAGGAAAACTTCCCAGTCTTTCATACTCCCTTTCCACAGCCATTTTTTTTTATTATCGGATTAATAATAAATCCTTGCTATACCTATCTTGAAGCTTATGATCTACAAACTTGATCTACTGTTCATACTTTGTGTCCTTTCTCCAGATTACCAGCCAGGCAGCTTTTGATAGTGAATATTCAAAACAAGATTATATCAAGCGCTTCACTTAAAAGCAAAACTCTTCAGCCAACTCCCCTTACATGTATTAAAATTTGTCTTTAATTATTCTTCTCTTTAAAGCAAATCCTTTTGCCTGTGTCCCCTTTGTTTTCAATCTATTTAATGTCTTCGTGAACTTAGTGTTTTTCTGGTTTTGTAACGATTACGACAGTGAGATCTCTCGCATTGTTAATGCAATTCTTTGTCTTGCTTGTATGAGGCTTTATTAAATTATCCTTTTCACAGAACTCCACAGCTTTCCTATTTCTTGTTTCATAGCATTTAGGGTCATAAGAACAGTCTTTGTGACATCACACACAGCATAGATTAGCAAACCATCAAGGAAGCCTTTTGTACGCCAGCTCACTACCTGAATAAGGTAAGTAACAAGGCCATCAAAGTGTTTTTCTAGCTGGATTCAGCTGTCTCAATCAGAACTTCTACTGAAAAGAACTTTTACTTGGAAATAATACATCTTGCAGAAATTGGAAATACCACTCCCTTCCAAATATAAATAAGCAGAAGGAACAAAAAGATATTGACTAGCTGCAGATTAAAAAAAAAACACCTTCTACCTTCAATAATGGACTTTTTATTTCTTGTGCTACACTGAGCAAATAACACGAATACAGAAAACATACATCTGAAATCAAACTCTTTCCCAGTGTAAATTCCATCCTCACTGCGGGTTGATGTGCTGAAGTGACATATTTCTTAAAGAAGCTACTTGAACATCTCGCTCAGTTCTTTCTTGAATCCTTACAACTTCAAAGTCTATTAAGAGGATGCACCTTGTAAACCCGATTCCACACTCCTTTTATTACACTTTCCAGAAACGGATACAGAGTAAAGGATTTCTCCTTATGCTCTGAAGGAAAGACCTTTGCAAATCTTCCCAGTAAGCCTGTAAACCTAAGGGCTTGACAACTTTGCCCACAGTGTTTTCAAAGAGCTCCACTGGAAAAAGATTTTCTTGGTACTCATTATCTGATCTGTCCAAAGTTCACCTTTCTCACTGGAATGGGGGAAAAAAAAAAGAAAAAAAAAAAGAAAAAAAAGTGAGAGACAGATGAAAGTACGTTAGATGTTTTTGATTTTTTAAAAGTCTCAACAAGAGACTTGTGAAAAGCCAGGGGGAAGATAGATCTACCTTAAAGATGGGAAGAGAATGCAATTTGGCAGGATTCTAAACCAAAATCTCCTGCTTAACCCTTGACTGCAGCTGAGTGTTCCAGACTCCTTCAAAGAGAACAACCCTTGTGATACCTAGTACATACCCTTGCATGTACTAGGTATGTCAGAACATCTCAGGAGTTTCAACAGAATGAAAACAGAGAAGCAGTAGGCATGACAAGATACCTGCAGAAGAAAGGGTTAAATGACTAGTCAAGGAAAAATAGAAGGTGACTACTCCTTTAATTTCCTGAAACCTGTTGCTTGTCATGGAACAAAGTGAGGTTATGCAATGTTGAGAACAAGTGTTCTGTAATTGTTCACAAAAATATGGGTACCTTTCCTCAGAAGGGTAGAGTAGGCATCTTGTCTAGATGCCACACTAAAGTTCAGGGACAGAACAAAACCATATCATCGTTTATTTGTCCAGGAATTTTTCATGACTTTCTCCTTTTATTTGATTTAAGAGAGAACTTGGAGACTACTCTGGCAGTAGATAAAAAGTATACTTGCACTACACTACCGTCTTATAGACTATGCTTAGGTGACGCAGATATAATTTGAAATCCAGGCATGTACATACTGCCCATTGAGGAATACACGCTAAATTAGGTCTTGTGATGGAAAGCCAGAAAATAAAATCAGGAAGAACTGAATGGAGAAAAGTGAGAAGAAGTGAGAGTGGAAAGTGCAATTCACAGAATGTTTGTTTTTTTTTTTTCAATCTGTGCAAAACAATTTGGGAAAATGAGGATTCTGAATGTATTCCAGAAGATGCCCGATACAGAACTCTCAAACTGAACTCAGAGAACTACCCGTATCACCTAAAAAAACTCTCTACATCCATCTCCCTACAGAGTTCACTCTGGTTCACTGTTTCCTTTGGTGCTATTGTCTGCCATGGGGTTACCATCAGAGAACACTGGTAGGCAGTACTTCCCTCTAACATCTATTTTCAACCACCTAAATTGGTCTTCATAGGATTCCATTGTGCACACTGCAAAGAAACTTGTCTTGTTGCCAGCTAGAACTGTGAACTACATGTCTTTCTTTTCTTCACTGTTCTTTTTTTGGTTCACAAGCAACCTCCCACCAAAAGCAGAATCCGCAGAAGAGACTACATCCAAGAGATAATGCAATGAAAAAGTATGAAGAGAAGCCCAGGTGGCCACCTTGCAAATTTCCAATGTGGAAGCCTTCGACCTCTCCGCCCAAGAAGCAGCTATAGTCCTAGTGTAATGAGCTTTACAAACCCTGGGAGCCTCTTTACCCTTAACTACATACGCCTCCCTAATACAATCCCTTAACCATCTAGCTAAGGAACTCTTAGAAGCCATTTGACCCCTCTTAAGACCCCCTAAGAGTACAAACAATCTGTCAGAAGATATGAAATCTTTGATTCTTCTGTGATAAACCCTAAGTGTTCTTCTTACATCCAATTTATGCAGCCATTGCTCTTTGTCATCGCTGGGTTTAGGGAAAAATGAGGGCCAAGAAACCGTCTGGTTTAGATAAAACTCAGATGCCATCTTTGGGACAAAAAAAAAATTTAAAAAGAGGAACCATCCAAAGAACTACTTTGTTTCTGATGGAACTTTGCACATGTTCGATATATCAAGATTGAACTACTATGGGATATGCTGAACAAAAATCAACTAAAGCTGCCATTGAAACAGCTATACACATAAACGCAACGCTTGACACAAGCACATGAAAAAACATTATTTTTGTTGCATCTCTGTGTGAGTTACACAGATAAAAAAGCCCCCGTGAATGCTAAGAGCAACCCAAAAAGAAAGGGAAGCAAGCGCGAGGTTCCAGGCTATGTGACGCCCAGGGAAGCTCTAGCTCTCTTGGATATTAGCCCACCTTTTATGAACTGGCTGGCTTCCCTTAATTTACCAGCAGCTCCACTTGCAGAGGACTGACACTGCAGGGTAGTTTGGACTCACCCAACCTGGCTTCAAGCTGGTGAGGGAAGAGTAGGGGTAACTGTCTCGCCACGGGGCTCATTTGCTCTCCTCCTCCGGCTGGTTCTGCAGCCCGAGCTGCACCATAAAACCCCACGCCGGCACCTGAGTTCATTTAAAGCTGCATTGGTCCCCAGGTTCTGTTAAATTAAACCAGGTTTCTAGTGAAAAGGCTACAGAATAAGGAGAGAAGGTGGTTGTTATGTTTTCTAGTCACGTATTATGATGCGTTCTGATGAAAATAAAGGAAGGATTCTAATAAATCCTTCTTATCACAACTCATCTTTCATCAGTGGAAAAAATAAGATTATCAGCCCAATATAGGACATTAACAGAGAAAATCTTAAATCCCTTTTGGTACTTAACACAACTTGGAACTACTGGGAACATAGCTCTCATTCTCCCATATCAAATCATCTTTCACTTCATCACTACAACTGAGATTTCTGACAATATGAAGTGAAAATAACACCAATAAACCCTTTTTCTAGCCAGATTTTTTTTTTTTTTTTAAGTTTCTCCCACCATGTCTTTTCTTCTCATCTCCAGAAACTGATGTAAGTAAGCAAAATTTTGGGAATAAAACCACCTGATGAGGAAAGCAACACCAAAAGCAAGGAAATGACTTCACTGACATCACCTGTAAAAGATTGACCTCTGCTTGTGTTTCAGGGCAAAAAGTAATTTTGTATTTTCTTTAGAACAGGCCTTCTTCTCAGAAGACTGCCTCCTAACCAAGATTAAATACTATTTCCCACTGTATAGAGGTGCCATTTAAGAACCTACTTGCTGTGGAGATGATTACTCCCGAGGAATACTCCTCGCAGAAGAAGGCTTAACACACTTTTGAAGAAGAGTTCTGAAGGTAATTAAGCTGTGAGAAATGCCTGCAGGATAAAGTCCTAAATAAGCTCCCTGGAAAGCAAAGTATTTCTCGTTGATGCTGCAATCATGAGGTTCTCTGAATTACTGGTGATCTGGTGTCTCGGACTGCAATTAGTTAAACGCCTCAAATAAATTTCCCATTCCGGAGTTTTTCGATTTGTTTACATTTTACCACGGGATATGGAAACAAAAAGAACACTTTAAAATTATGAATGTGTATCTGACCCTCCACATAACGGCCACGAGAAGCTCACTCTAACACCCCTGTGTAGGATCGAGGCCGTACAATGTAAAGCAAAGCGTACAATAGCTTAACGCTTCTCGAGAACCGGTGAAACTGAGAGATGAAAGGAGGCAGAAATGTATTGAAACCAGTCACAAAAATGGAACCTGACTGCAAATTCTATTTGAGCTTTGACAAATATTCTAAAAATGCACAGGTTAACCTGCATTTCTTTATTTCAGTGTCAGCATCTCGGAGGAAGAAGCCATCAACAAAATGTGTGCCTTAGAACTCTTCTTATTTCATCTTTTATTTCTTTATTTTTTGATCAATTCAGGAGACCACATTCCCAAAACACCTTTCTTCTCCGCCTGCAGCCTGACTACAGAGATATCAAATGTTTGACTCCACCTCTCCTCTCTCCCTAAGCAGCCTGCCCTCATTTCTGGTCTGATCCTTTCCTGCAATATAATCAAAGCTCTTGAAACCGCTTGCTCTCTGGTGACCTGGAATCTCTCTTCTGGCAGAAGTAGCAGAGCAGAAGAACATTTATGAGCAGACCGTGACCTGGAAGGTGTTATTCACCTGAATTTTCAGGGTGTTGGGTTCTCCTCATATGACATGAATGCAGTTAGAGAAGAAAGAGAATGAGCCTGGAATCTAAAGCAAACACAAACTTGAAGCTTGATCATGAAGCAGTTTATGTTCGGATGTAGAGCCTACTTCTATAAAACATCCACTCTAGCCAGTGGGATAAGCAGGACAGTAAACAGGTAAAAAGTTACCCAAACCCTTTTGATATCTTCAGCTGAGGGGTTCAAGCCCTTGCTGAGAGGCAGAGGTGGATCATCATCCATCCCAAGCCTGAGAAGGTTCAAGCCCCCACCCCTCTTTCACTTGGAGAGCAGACAGGTAATTTCCAGGTGAGCTTAAGCCACCACAGACCTCGAACTGCAAAACTGATGAGATCAAAGAGAACGAGGAGAGTAACCATGGACCAGGATGAGAGTCTTCCCTGGCAGGGAGGTCTTCTGATTCATGTCCCTTTTTCCTGCAATGCTCAAGTATTGTATTTTGCGTGATGGCTGTCCGGTGCCTCTCTGTGACAAAAAGTTGTGGAGTTTTATGGTAACAACAAAATTGTGAGTTATCTCACAATATAAGAGTAGATTAGATGTGGTGTTGAGGGATCTGGTGTAGGGGAGAACTTGTAGAGTAGGGCTGATGGTTGGACTTGATGATCCTGAGGGTCTCTTCCAACCTAAATGATTCTATGATTCTAATATCCAATTGTGTGTGCATGAATTTCAATTTATTAAATTAACATATAGTTAAGGAATATTCTCACATAGTTCAGGAATGCATTTTAAGAGTGTTCAGACATCTGCTGTCTCTGTCATACTTAGGCAAAGGATATTAATATCAGTAAGTGTTTGTCAGAACTACAGGTTCAAGCAGGACCATATACTAGCACATCTAGTTGCATCTACACTAAGACCAATTAAACTGATGTTCAAGTCAGTGTTTTTCTCTCCTGAAAAACGCAGCTTTCAAGGACAAGTTTGGAAACAATCAGAGTTTCCAAGAATCTGGACTCCCTGCATACTTCTGTCCTATGAGACACAGGACTTCACAGATAGCTCAGGAGGAGATATTATGTTACAGCGTTTGATAAGTTTCTCATCATTATCCTCCACCAATAACTGCTGCACTTCACATCTGTACAAACAACTATCAGTTCCTCTCCAGAAGTCATTGTGCTCAAAACTAAATCCACATATTTCAAAAAGTTTTTCAGTGGATGCAGCGATGTGCCTATTTATAAAATACAATGACATAAATTAGGTACTTACACTTGAAAGTCACGCAGAATTATCTTTTTACCCCAAGTGGAATCAATGAATAAGGAAAAGCATTCATTACCTTGAACATTCTTATTCTCCTCCGTAAGCGAAGGCACCAGCAGAATTTCTGCAGAGAGCTCCTCAATTTTTTCTTCCATTAACAAAAAGAGTTTGATAAGTTGAGAGAGACACTTGAGTTGATACAGCGTTAAGCAGAAGTTCCTTCCTTTTTTGTGGTATTCTTGGGAGGCTGTTCAAGTGAAATAATAAAATAACTTTTACTATTCCTTAAAAAATGAACCTGCAAAAGTGATTCTGTAAGAAATGGTAATACACCGAGTAATCTCATTTTTGATATCGGATAAGGTACCTTCTAAAGTACTCTTACATTAGTTCCTCCAAATTCTTTGGCATCTCTCCACTACCTGGGAAGTTACAACCCAATTCCAGGGTTTGTTATTCATTAACTAGGATATTATTTTTTTTCCCAAGCAACAGACCGACTCAGAAACCTTCTCACCTGTGTATTACAGAAAAAAAAACCACACTGTGCTGCAAAAAAACTGATTGAACAAAAGGGAAAAAAAACGCATCACCACTATGTTTTAATGGTTTGGGACATCACATCACTACACTGTCACTCCACAAGTCACCTTGTCTGTTTAACAATCTGCTAGCACAATACAGATGATGAATATGACATCTGAGTGAAAAGAAGCATCAATCTAGCACTCCACAACTTTAAATATGTGGGGTTGGAAAACAAGTGAGACTGTCAGGGAACAAACATCAGCAAGTATCACCCCTATAAGGGTTCGGTGCTAAAAAAGAGGAAACTGAACATTTTATTTTGAGAGGTTAACGCGTGTAATCACAACACATAATCATGTCACATCAGCCAGGGAACTCCCATCTGAGCGCAGTCAGACTATAAAAGACGGGGGAGCTCTTCTCCAGCTCAGCATTAACCCAACCACATGGCTTTAAGCCTTTTAATTTCCTAACTTCTTTCAAAGCAAGGCAATTTGCACTTCTGTGCAGGTGGGGGTGAGCGGATGCCCTGTCCCCCTGCATTTCCCCTGCTGACGTGACATCAGCAGAGCAGTTTATGCGGGAAGTGTCAGAGTGAGAGCCAGGGTAGTTTGAAAGGGAAGCTCTGAAAGACAAAAACAAACAGAAATTGATTGAAATGTACTTTCATGTGTCAAATCTCTCCTACCTTTGCCATTTTGAAGTACTCAGTACCTCCCTTTTCCCTCAAAGTTCCAAGTTGGGTTTTTTTTTTTGGTTTTATTTTCTTTAGGTATTCACAAATCACTTTTAAATAGACATAGATCTAAGTGGCAAAGCTGAGCCCTGAATACAAATTCCCTTATTTGCTATTCCTGTTTTGCAGCCTTAGAGACTGAACTGTGAGTTTTGCATCCACATCCGAATTTCCTCAAAGTTCCAAACAGATGTATTCATGCTAGTCCCTCGCATTCCTAAGAATGGCAAAAGAAAGTGTTAGGCGTAATTGCCTGTGCTAGTGCCTCTCCTCTCTGAATAACAAGTAAATAATACCTGTACTACTGGATTTCCAATTCTAAGTCTTAAACTTCCTCAAAAAAAAAAAACAAAAAAAACCAAAACCATTCTGCTATTCAGAGAAAAACCAGGGAATATAGACCGAGTTTAACCGACGTGAAATGACTGCCTGAGTCTGCAGCCAGCCAGAAATAACCGAGCCAAGACATACGATCCACAAATCACATCATAAAAACCAATGAAACGTTAGTTCTGCCTCCTGTAATTTGAAAAACTTGTGATGCTCCTGCCCCTTTTGCTGAGGAACAAAGAAACTTCCTAATTATTTCATTGCCCCAAGTGATACTGTCATTATTAGACTGAAAGGAAGTGGACGTAGAAGCCAAAGGTTTACTACAGAAATGTAAATTTTAGAATGTATTATCAAACTCAGAAAAAAGTAAAAACTTTTATTTTTACTTCCAATGACCATTCAAAGTTTATTTCAGCTGGAAGATAAAGATACTGAGCTCAAAGATCTCTCCTCCTTCATGGAATTAAGAAGTTGAGACAAGACTTTAAGTGACAAAGCACAGTACAGTGTATGCAAACAAACACTTATACAGTCATCAGAGCCAAAGCTTACTATTTAATGCTACGTCTGCTCTACAAACATCTAGAAAAGCCCTCTGGACTTTCAGCTTGTGAAGCGTAGGCAAAACTGTAGAGGCTTGAAGGTAGGGAAGAATACTGGGTTGATGTCATGGCTGGCATAAAACTCTGATACACAATTAAGAAACAGCTGGAGGTAAGCATGGAGGAAATTCTGGCTTTGATAAAAAGGCACAAACATAAGCAGCCAGCCCTCACAGTCAAGAGGAAAGGAGGTAAGAGAACAGTGTCTTAGGTGGACTCATGAAGGCCTGAAGCACAAAGTTGAAATCCCTTGAATCCGTGAGATTCAGAACTCATCAGAAACCCCTAAACTGTGGGCACTGAGAACACGGTGGCCCAGTTCAACGTGAACTGATGTGCAAAACTCTGTGTCACAATAACAGCATTAGGAAACAGAAAGATGAGACCACCACATAATGAAGACTATTCTCCAAGAATTGCTGATGAGAATTGCTGATGCTAATCAGCAGAATGATGTAAACAATCATCTTGCACCAAAGCTCTCAGGCAGAGAAACCTTAAGATGGGATGTGTCACACAGCCCAGCCCCTAAGATGTCTCTGGAAGGAGAAAAACAAAACAGCCAACTGAATACCTGTATAGCACTTATAGAGACCTCCATATACTATGAGTAACCCCTTCGTAAATCTTCTTATATCCTCTGTTAGGCTTTGATGAGATAAAGAAAACATAATGTGACTTAAGTGTGACATGAAAGTATACCAAAGATCCAGATGTGACAAACATTCATGCACATTTACACCGATGTATGAGTGAAGCTGGCCATCACGACAGCTTGACACCAAGTGGGGTGGGAGTGTTGATCTGCATGAGGGCAGGGAAACTCTGCACAGGGACTTGGATAGATTGGGTCCATGGGCCCATGTTAATGGCATGGGCTTCAACAAGGCCAAGTGCCAGGTCTGCCCTTGGGCCACACCAACCCCATGGATGGCTACAGGCTTGGGGCAGTGTGGCTGGAGCTGCCTCGAAGAAAAGGACCTGGGGGTGCTGGTCAACAAGCAGCTGAATATGAACCAGCAGTGTGCCCAGGTGGCCAAGAAGGCCAAGGGCATCCTGGCTATTATCCGTGACCAGCAGAAGTAGGGAGGTGATTGTCCCCCTGTGCTCAGCACTGGGGAGGCCACCCCTTAACTCTGGTGTCCAGTTCTGGGCAACTCAGCACAAGAGAGATCTGGAGGGGCTGGAGTGAGTGCAGAGGAGGGACATGGAGCTGGGGAAGGGCCTGGAGAAGAAATCTTATGAGAATAGATTGAGGGAGCTGGGAGTGTTTAATTGGAGGAAGAGGAGGCTGAGGGGAGACCTCATCCCTCTCTACAACTGCTTGAAAGGGCATTGGAGAGAGGTTGGTGCTGGTCTCTTCTCACGGGCAATGAGTGATAGAAGGAGAGGGAATGGCTGGAAGCTGCAGCAGGGTAGGGTTAGGCTGGCCATGAGGCAAGAATTCTTCCCAGCAGGAGTGGTCAGAGCCTGGACTGGGCTGCCCAGGGAAGGGATGGAGTTGCCATCTCTGAACGTTTTCAAGAGTCATTGAGATGTGGTGTTGGGGGATCTGGTGTAGGGGAGAACTTTGTAGAGTAGGGCTGATGGCTGGATTCAATGATCCCAAGGGCCTCTTCCAACCTAAATGAAAATATGGTTCTACAATCAACCAAAGCTGATCATAATAATGCAACAGGTATTGGAAAGGATAAGTGCTGGTCCTCTAACAGCTCTCAACTGCTGACTTGCAGAGCTGGCACAAATTTAGGTGTTATTCTGCAGTTTTTGATGTTCTTGACTCATGCTGATAATTTTTGACCTACCCACCCAACTTATCCATAGCTATCACTGCAACACTCTGTTCCATCTCTGTGTCCTCATACAGAAAGCATGGGTCTTACTGAAGAGTGGAGCATCTACAGCCACATAAGCATAAACCTATTGTGGGTTTGTTTCACAAAACCATGTTATTGGATAGTTCAACTTGAAGAAGTTGGCTTGAAGCTCAGTTCCGCTTATCTCAGCCACAGCAATGTGGAAGAACTGGACAGAGGGGACCTCCAGAATCGAATTTCCTTTCACACATGTTCATTTCCATGGCTGCAGTTTTATTGTCTCTCAGAAATGACAACTCTCTCATTAAGTGCCTGATGACCAAATAGTGTGCACAAACCTGAGTATCCAATGATTGACTGAAAGATCTTATACACGTCCCCGACTGTCAGGTTTCAGAACACTGATGGCAGCACCCAGCTTTGAAGACCACTGACCACTCCTGAATGAGCATATCACAGTTCATATTTTAGCAATGAAATGGTATTTCTCCTCAGACTTTGATATTTTTGGACAACCACAGGACAGAAACATTTAAGAGCTGTGTAACAGCAAACAGAAAAGTGGCCAAAGTAATGACATGGAGAAAATGTATATTGACTGTATTACCTATACTAGTGACTTCTGAACTGCTCTGGAAGCTGAATCTGCCAGCAGAAAAATCCTAAGCCAGTACAGTTGAGCTATCTTCAGGCACAACAAAAGAGATCCCAACCAAGCACAGTGTCCAGGAGCACCAAAGGCTGGCTGCTTCCTGAGGGATGGAGAGCAGACCACAGTAACATGGCCATCAGGACAGGTTCCTCAGCAGTCAGGGGCCTGTCCTGCTGTACCTAAGCAAGGCAAGAAGGGCAGACCCAGAGATGACAGTCAGGTTTCAATCAAGGGTCCAGATCATCAGCCATGTTTATGGTGATGATGCAAATCTGGGTAAGGAAGTTAACTCAAAGCGTGAAGTCAGGATCAGGTCCAGTGAGGGTAACAAAGTGAGAGAGTTCAGTTCAGTGATCATTGGGCAGGACCATGGTGAAAAGGCTCACACCAAGGTTCAAGCTCAGCCCAGGAAATATGAACCAATGGGAACCATGGCCAGTCACAGACATGGCTCTGGTGTAGATGGGACATCATACTGGCTATGACATATTTCAGTCAGGGGCTGAAGATCTGGTCCTCAGCTGAAACAGGTCTCTTGGTCAGGTTGTGGTGGAGGCCTCAGAAGAAGCGGCTCAAGGCCATTAGGCTCATTAGTGCATGCTGACCTCTGTTGCATAGCCCTCAAGGAGCTTCAGCTTCCAGACTAAAACCATGGAAGAACAGGTCAGTTCTGGAAAACTGTCTTTCAGCTTCACCAAGGACAGCACAACTATCTTGCTAAGAGGAAAGAAGAGAAAGTCCTTTACGTTTCTGCTGCCTAGACTGTGGTCCTTTCTGAGGGGTAGGAGGGAGAAGAGGTGGAAAAGTCAACAATTTCACTTGAGTTAACTTGAACCTGCACTGCACCTATTTGCAGCAAGTAAATAAATCTTGATGGTTCACCACAGAAAACTGGATGGAAGCAGAGGAGTAAGCTCAAAACTTTCATCCTCTTAACATTTAGAAAATCTGTACCCCTGGACTTGCAATGATGCAAAGGGGACATAGAGCGTACCTCATTTCCTCTGGCATGCTGATTTACCACCCCAACCATCAAATGACAGGCAGCAGGAGCCTGCCACCCCCAGCAAGATGACTCCTAGAGAGCTTTGCTTATAGAAAAAAGAGAAGTGTCAGGTAGAACTCATATCACACGTCTACCAAATTGTGCAAGGTTTGCCAGACCATGCAGATATATGGCATCAGGGGAACTGGGGAGACTTATTTTCAAGTTTGGCATTTCACTTTAGCAGAAGAAACTTCCTGAAGATCTGAAGGACACGTGACACTTGTTGAAGAAATGAAACATCTTACTAGAGACCATTGGGCTGGTTGTATCTGGGCAGATGGATACTACAGGTCTTCAGGAATGAGCACTCTGAACTGGCTGGTCAACCATCCTGCTAAACTGGGGGTTTGAGACAGGCTACACTAGATCTCAGGTTTCTGTTCAGATCTCATCCAAGCCTGATGACACCAAAAAAGCGAGAAACACATAGTCCTTTCCAAAGGAGAAGGAAAGCCTCAAATGCCAGTGAGTCTAAGCATGAAGGATGGCTACTGTAGATCTCACATGCCCAAGGAGAGGCCCCAAGTGAAGGTGTCATTGAAATAACCATAAGTAATAAATGGTATTCATTGGAGCAAAATGAAACAATGAGCCTGGCAGTAAAAAATTTAAAAATACATGAGACAAGCAGAATACCCAGGTCCCACATCCACCCAGTTAAGGCGGTGTTATGATAAACATACATCAGGAATAAAGCACAAATCAAGTCTGATCTACTTTTTTACACAGCCTCTTGAAACAATCTAAGCTTCTGTTCCATCCTTGCCTATTATGCAACCTAAATACTGATTTAGTTCTCAAAATTCTCATAAAGGTGTTTTAACATCTGAACATAAAACCCATGAGTCTTGCATTCTTTAACATACAATTAATCCAGGCTCTCGGGTAAATTCAAGCCAAAATTTGGTTCTACCATCCATAGGAAAAAAATCTTTTTCATTTTCATTGCATTTTCAAATGTTCTAAACCCAAATGAGTTTACTCAGCTGTTGTGCAATTTGGAGCAGAAGATCTGCTGTAACCCAGCCCATGGGTCCTTTTCCCCTGCTTGAATTCCCTGAATCACCCCAAACCTGAAAGTCCTATCATGGCCACCCCATCTCGCTTTTCTCCCTCTTCACTCAGACTGGAAAATTCTCTGGCAATTGGAGAAGCTGTACAGAAAAGATTACGATGAAAGAACCTAGACAAAGGGAACATAAATAACACCAACAAATTCCTGCTGAAACAGCAGTCAAGAATCACTAACACACACGCAGTTCTGCCGTTCCACTGCACAAATGATGACATTTGGTTACCAGTGAATATTTAGATTGAGATGCTGGTAATTCAAGATGAGCACGCAGGACAAACAAACCCTACAAAATGTAAGCACTCTCATCATAATTTTCTGCAGCCAGGTCTAGAAGACGAACTAGAAAACATCAAAAATGGCATTTGCTTTTGTGCAGATGAAGATACACACGCAAAATTCAGAAACACATTTATTTAGATTTTTGACAGCATTCTAAGGCCCTGCAACTTCTAAACTGCAGGTAAGTATGAGGCCTTAAATTATTTTTATGTCTTAGGCTTGAAATGCTAGACTGAAAACGATTTTAACTTAAGTAGCTGGCAAACCACTCTTTCTACCAATAAACAGCAAAAATGTATGAGACAGCACTTTGCTTGGAGTATGAAAAATGCAACACTCCAAACAAGTAAACTGTAGCTTTATGAAGTATTTAATACAAAACCCTGAGAATAAAGAGTAATGGAAAATGATTTTCACTTATACAAATCATAAGAAATGGTAGTGCAAAATATATATAGTTTGAAAATTTTCCAGCACTTCAAATAGGGGTGGCTAAGACAAGAGAGTCTTCATGTAATGTAAATACAAGAGCATAATATTGTAAAAATAGCTCAGTGGCTTCAGCTACAATGTCTTTTATCCCAGTATCCTGGGCTTGGACAGTGACTGAAAGAAGACTAAATAAATAATATAACAAGGAAATCACAGAATCATAGAATATTTTGGTTGCAAGAGACCCCTGGGATCATTGAGTCCAACCATCAGCCCTACTCTACAAGTTCTCCCCTACCCTCCATCCCTCAACACCACATCCAATCTACTCTGAAACACAGTCAGGGATGGGGACTCCACCACCTCCCTGNGTCACACTGTTTCTGATACAAGCCAGGATGCCCTTGGCCTTCTTGGCCACCTGGGCACACTGCTGGCTCATGTTCAGCCCCTTGTCACCCTGCGAGCTTCCCTGCCCTCATGCAGATGAACACTCCCACCCAACCTGGTGTCATCTGCTATCACATGCAAATCATACATGGTATTTTTTCTCTCAGAGTCTTGGCCTCGCTCTTGACCGCTTGCAGCTGGGAGCTGCTGGCAGATGTGGCACACTTCCACCATCTGTAGTGGGTGTCCATTTCACCAATTTCCACAGCTACCCTTTCACCTGACATAAATTTTCACCGTACATGACATTTTGTGGAGAGAAGTTCCAAGCTTTACCTACACACTGGGTTAAAAGAGAAATAGTTTTGGTTTTTTTTGCTTGAATAATTTAATCTTCTAGCTTCCCCTGATGACAACTCATTTCATGAATCAGCTACCGATAGGTGTTTATTTGCAGAATTATTCCCTTCATTTTATAGGCACCTATTGTGTCCTGCCATCTTAATTGTTTTTCAGAACTGACTCATTGTAGCTTGCTCATTTCTCCTTATATGGAAGCTGTTCTATGGGGGGGGTTTTATCAGCTTGTTGTCCTTCTCTAAGTTTTTTTCCAATTTCTGCTACACCAGCAACTAAGAAAAAAAAAAGCATACATAGGATATAGTATAATGAAACAGACAGAATCCATAATGTAAAAAGACACACGGGGTTTACTAGTGAAATCGGGGACAACTTTGCAATACCAGCAGTTAAATTAATACCTCATCTTCTAATAAGATAAATTAAATACACTGTAGAGCTAATTCTACTCAATACTAATTCCAATGAAAAATCAGCATGTAATTCAAACGTCAAGGTTAAATTCGGTGTGGATGCAATACATCTTGAACACTGAATCTCAGTCTCCTCTTATGTATTTGCATATAGAATATTTCCTGCAAAATAATGTGACCATTGGAGCTCTTAGGAATTAAAAAAAAATGACGGTATTAGAGAATTTCACTTAACCACTGAGGAAGCTGAGAAATGTTCAGATGGATTTTAAGCCAGCTAATAAGTTAATTAAAGCATTTTTCAAGCAGCACAGAGTGAAAGCCACATATTGAATAGAAGCACTTGATCGTAGCACCTGAGCTTCTCCTAAATACTTAAATTCAGTAGCAAGACATCTGCCTTTCCCTTACCACGTAAGAAGATTTGCCCTCATCTCTGAAAGCGAAGCAGCATGAGAAATAAGGCTGTGCTAAATCTAAATGACCTGTGTACACCTGCCAACTGGTGATTTTACAGCGAGTTTCAGAAGTGGTACTTCCCTCAAAGCTCTAGCTCTTGGAACCATTAAATAAAGTGTCTCCAATTTCCCTGGTTATAGCCTGGAAGCATTGAGAGTCTCCAAAGGCGTTAAGAAAGTATGCATGTGAATCAATCCCGTAACTTTAACACAACTTTTGTGGTGGTTTTTTTTTTTCTTTTCATTATTATTTATTCTTCTAACTATTTTCCCTTTTCCTTACCTGTTTGAAACACTTTGGCCCTCGCAACACCCGAACAGCCAATTCCGATCACTTCGGCCCGCCCAGGGATGTGACACAGTAAAGCGTGGCCCAGCGATCCCCGCGTCGCAGGTGAGCCGGCTGCGGCTGCTGGAGAGCAGCTACCAGGCAACACTCAGATTAATTAGCCTCCCTGCTCGTTGTGGAGAGCCACATGGCTAAACTGCTTCTGAGACTCGCCACCGAACCCTCGGAAAGCAACCGGGCGGCTGCCGCCTTCGGTGATTGCAGTGGGGACTTCTCCCTCAGCAGGAGCCCAGGGTTTAAAACCCTTTTAATCAATTTTACTATAAAACACCTTCCCGATGCATTTCAATACCATTCCCCTGCCCCCATTTATAAGGCTTAATTTCGCATAAGACAGATCTGCAATGTTGTTCTACAAGGGGCAGGAGAAAGGGTTGTCAGGGATTCCATCCGACAAAAGCCACGCGAGGAAGAGAGTCGAAACAGTGCAATATTCAAGCTAAAACCCAGCTACGACCTATGTACAAATAATAAAGCCTTTTCACACGTGGAAGGAGCACTTTGTTAAATTCTGAGAAGAAATAGCCTAGTAAAGCACCCGCAGCTGGGCTGCGAACAGGGATATTTCGAGGGGTAAATTTTCCAAGCAGTGCACGGGGAGTTCCCTACATAAATTCCATTAACAATAATGTCTTCCTCAGCTCTCAGCGATATTAACTTTTAAGTGATGCCATAACTATTATAACAATCTCGCCTTTATGACAGCATTCACGTGCACGCTCTCTCCTAAACACAGCT
This sequence comes from Jacana jacana, assembly GCA_013400555.1. NCBI lineage: Eukaryota > Metazoa > Chordata > Aves > Charadriiformes > Jacanidae > Jacana > Jacana jacana. Next base: position 111,062 of record VZTM01025686.1, on the reverse strand, counting down.
TCTCTATATTTGCCTTTAGTAACGATATATATTCATTTTTCATGGGCGTCTGCTCGCGGTTTTCTCGAACTGCCTGTTAGTGTATGCTTTTTAATGTAACTGCTAGGTTTAAATAATTAGCATTGCTGGATATAATCACTAATTTCCTCACACTGTAAGAGTCAACTTAATATTTCTGCGTAGCAGATGTAATACACAATATTACGCAGAACTAAATTATTACAAACAGTGCCAGCAGTTTTCTATACACAGCACTTAAGATAATTATAAAAAATCATCTTCATTACTGCACTCTAGCATTTTTTTTAACAGTTTAATTTGGATAGGTTACAAGATACATTCAAATCACACAGATACAATTACCGCAAACCCAAGAAGCCATAAAATGTTCCCAACCAAATCCCTTTGACCCTGTTGGTGCCTGTTCCTTGTTAATCTAAGGCAAACATTCTTTGCTGCCTGCATTCCTTATGGAATATGAGAGGAAAAAAAAACCAAACAACAACAACAACAAAAAAACCCACCAAAGCAGAAAGAGAGGAAATCCCTTAGCAGTTGTTATTGATTCCAGCGTTTACTGACTGAAAGTTAAGTGCCGTTTACAAAACAGAGCAGATGCAGATGCTGACAAAAAGGTAAACAATTGTTGCGTGGCTCGCTGCCAGATCCTAAGCCAATATATTAAACTCCGAGTGAAGCACATTTCCCCCTATAGATTGCACTTATTGCCACTTCATTTCCTATGTGCTCCGTCTCTCCGTTGCCGTGCCTGGCACTAAGCTATTTTCGGTCCTTGGGTGACCCCTGAGGCCCAGCGCTACCTCACATAGCCATTAGTGAAGGGAATTGCATGTGTCTGACATGGCCTGAAACCAATTATTTGATATTTTCTTCAGAATGATGCCCAACTCTGTTGGGAATGAGCAATCATGAAATAATTTACCCCCTGATTTAATTTTTTCCTGCACAAATTAGTTGTAGCCTGAGCTAGCGATACACAGCTGCCCGTGACACATCTCCGTCTTATCAAGATTCTACTTGAAATGATGAAAAAGGGAAGGGGTAGAGGGGCCGGGGTGGGGGGAGGAGAGTTGAAGAGAATAGGTTGGGGAATCCTGCTTTAAAAAGGCATTGACAAGTTTATCAGATGTACTGATCACACGTGCTCCGCGCTGATTGAAACTGACAGACCCATAAAGAACCATCAGCGCCGCGAAGGAAACCGCAGGGATGCAAACTGTTACCCCAGTGTTTAAGCTTGGGTTTGGTTTGTTTGTTTGGGGTTGGTTTTTTGTTTTGGTTGTTTTGATTTGTTTTGTTTTTTAAACACCCTCCTGGCTTTGCAGCTCCCCGCTACGTTCTACTGAAGCCCAGGAGTATCCGACACAGCAGCTCATGCAAACACACTACAGGTTGGCTTTCTTCTGGTCCCTTTTTTTTTTCCATTTTAAAAATAAAATAAATAATAAAAAAAAAATTAGTCACAGATCTAAAGATGGCAAACGTTTTCTTATCAGACATCACCATTAACTTGTGACTTTTGTAAGTGCTTATGCTATACATCCATACTGTGCACGTGTCAGAAAAGCTCAGTGAAGTAAGGGATCTCAACTTATGTATAAACATGGTAAGCATGTATAAATTTGCATATATTTAATCAAGAGAGTGTGTCTGCCATAGGAAGAGATATGTCACTGCCAGCTATTAAACAACCTCAGCGAAGACTACACTAATCTTTTGAAAGAGATGCTCTATACATGAAATTTTAATCAAATCTGCTCCATAATGCCTTCCCCACTTAAATGAGATGGGTTTTCACCTCCTCGTGAAGGTTGATCCCGTATCAGCTTGCTAGATGTTTGCCACTAACTGCTGAAGTCCTTTGTTAAGGCTGTGTCCTNAGTCCAGCCTGGGACGTTCACTGGTGCTGCTGGGGACGTGATCGTCGTCCTGGGAGCCTGATAGGGTTTTGTACAGACTGTAGACTTTTTTTCTTTATCCTTTCTTTTATATTCTTTTTTAATTTTTCTTTTTATTGTTTATTATATTATTGTTATTGATATTTCATGAAAGTAGTTTAGTTTTTATCTAAACTCCTGAATCTCTTAATCCTTTCCTCTTCTCTCTTTTCCTTAGGGGTGGGGGGAGGAAAAACCACGGTCAAAACCACGACAGGCTGAGTGTACAGCTCTGTCAAAATCGAGTCCTTACTGGTGATGGTGCTCGCCGACCAGCGGATGGAAGGGGAGACCAGAGCTGGAAACACTTCTGGGGGGGCAGGAACCTCTGAACCTCCTTGGACACCAGATGGATGTAGTAAACCCCGAGCACATCATCCCACCAGCCCGAGTCCTTGACAGCATCCAGCCACTTTACAACTGTATTGGAGAAATTACAGTGGCTTTCTCAGGTGCTCTGAGGGTGTTGTGCCCCGTGATTCGGTGTAATAAAACTACCTCATGCCTTCAGACACCGATCTCAGCTGGCTCTCAAACCAGAGGCTCAACCCGCCCTTCAGTCTTCCTCTAATAAATGGCACAACATTCAGATTCCACTCTGCCATTTCTGGTAGGCAATGACATTTTTTAAAATTCACATGTAAAAAAAAACGAGTCTAGGAATTAAAACTAATTAATGACGGGTCCTCTTAAGGAATTCAGCAGCTGGTATCCAAACATTTTCTGAGTAATGAAAGAGCAGACATTCTTTAAACTTCCCTTTAATTAAAACGGTCATAAAACTGTATATAGGCTACATTTGCTGTTGTTTATAGCATTTATAGACTTTTTTTAGGTACTATTTTATAACTGAAAACTTCCTCTGAAGTAGGGACTAGCAGCAAATGGTCCCCTTCAGAAAACTGTTAAGAATAATCCTATGACAAAATGTAGCATTTCTCAGCAGTACTGAAACCATGCTCTGGCCCTACCAATGACAAACTGGTTCCACACACGTTTTTTCACATTTTCTTGCCTGCACTGTGGGCTGAGGGAGTCACTGCCATCCCCAAAGTCTTACCCCTCATGCACAGAACCGAAGTAGACTCATAGAATCATAGAATCATTTAGGTTGGAAGAGACCCTTGGGATCATCAAGTCCAACCATCAGCCCTACTCTACAAGTTCTCCCCTACACCAGATCCCTCAACACCACATCCAATCTACTCTGAAACACAGTCAGGGATGGGGACTCCACCACCTCCCTGGGCAGCCCAGTCCACTGACTGACCACTCTCTCTGGGAAAAACTTTTTCCTCATGTCCAGCCTAACCCTCCCCTGCTGCAGCTTGCAGCCATTCCCTCTCCTTCTGTCACTCATTGCCCGTGAGAAGAGACCAGCACCCTCTCTCCAATGCCCTCTCAAGCAGTTGTAGAGAGGGATGAGGTCTCCCCTCAGCCTCCTCTTCCTCAAACTAAACAACCCCAACTCCCTCAATCGATCCTCATAAGCCTTATTCTCCAGATCTCTCACCAGCTTTGTTGCCCTCCTCTGTACTCGCTCCAGCACCTCGATATCTCTCTTGTGTTGAGGTGCCCAGAACTGGACACAATACTCAAGGTGTGTTTGAAGGCATCAACAAAGTCTGAGAGAGCCTGTATGAAACTGGAGATTGCACCTATTTTCAAACAGGGGAGACCTTGAAGAACTCTGGAGAAGCTGATCATCCCCTCCATTCTTTGCTGAAGGTGGAAGCAAGCACTGCCCGCTCCGTCAAAGTTTCTCCTGGGCTCTAGCTTTGACAGGGCTTGCAGGCTTCCCTGTAAAACATTTAGAACACTTGGCTGATAAGAAAAAAAACCAAAACCCCCAAAAAACACAACTGCAATTTGTATTTGAAAAATGCCGTAATTAACACATTCGTTTTAATCCGATCGCAATTTCTTTAATGTCAGCCAATATGAAAATGTCTGCTAGCTTTGTTTCTACCCTCTGCCTGTGCATTCACAGGGGGAATGGCTGGGAGTCTCAGGGATTGGCTCATTGCATCAGACCTGCTCTATTGAAATTAGATTGTTCGGAACTTTCAGCCAATCAGGGATTTCTATCGAGTGTTCGCCATCCTTCCTTTGTGTAGTCTACGCACGGTATTATGTATTTCCTTAAATAATAGATTAAAGTGCCTCTGTCACTTTTGCTTCTCTTGGAATTTCCAAGACATAACAGAGGCAGATAGTGACAGCTTTTGTTCTAATAAGAGAAAACATTCAAAAATTTACTTATAAAGCTGGAGCCAATACTCATATTTCTGCTTCCTACCTCTTTGTATTTCAAAACCCTAGTTAGGCAAAGCCACCACGAAGTTCTCATGATGTAAAATCATGAAACAAGCCCTGGCGTGGAGGAAGAAGGGCAGGCACTGCTGTTCTAAAACTTCTAGAGAAGCAAGTTTGGAAATTCACAACCTTTTAACAAATATTTTGTAGAAAGGCCAGAATAAAAATGAAGGATTAATCACTCATCAGCACCGATGTACACGCGCAGGTTCCCACTGACCGACCTGAGACCACACTCTTGAAACACCTCCTTATAGAGGAGCTGCCGGTGGTGCCTGTAACAGAACACCCAATTTTGGTGTCACAGGAAATGCTGGACTTTCCCCAGCACAAGAACAGCAAGCCAGTACTCTGCCCCTTGTACTTACACACAAAGAACTGCACCTGGGCCCAAGGATGATCTGTGTATGAAGCGACTGTGTTTCAGAGTGGATGAGATGTGGTGTTGAGGGATCTGGTGTAGGGCAGAACTTGTAGAGTGGGGCTGATGGTTGGACTCAATGATCCCAAGGGTCTCTTCCAACCTAAATGATTCTATGATTCTATTCTATGATTCTACTGGGAAAAGGAGGAAGCTCTTCTTCAAAGTCCAAAACTAGTAACTGATCCAATTCCAGAGAGTTCCACAACATTTAAGGGAACCACAAATCTGCAGACGACTAACTGCTACATTTCTAACAAAGAAGCTGGACTGGTCTATAGCCACCTTTCTCCACTCTACATCATAAAGACAGGAATATCTCCATTGCCTTGCTCGGTTCAGAAGAGAAGGCTCCAGGGAGACCTTAGAGCAGCCTTCCAGTACCTGAAGGGGCTACAAGAGAGCTGGGGAGGGACTCTTTGTCAGGGAGTGCAGTGACAGGATAAGGGGTAATGGCTTTAAACTGGAAGAGGGGAGATTTAGATGAGATACCAGAAAGAAATTCTTTGGTGTGAGGGTGGTGAGAGCCTGGCCCAGGTTGCCCAGAGAAGCTGTGGCTGCCCCATCCCTGGAGGGGTTCAAGGCCAGGCTGGATGGGGCTTGGAGCCACCTGGTCTGGTGGGAGGTGTCCCTGCCCAGGGCAGGGAGGTTGGAACTTGATGATCTTGAAGGTCCCTTCCAACTCTAACCATTCTAGGATTCTATGATTCTATGACTGAAAGTTTTGTTTTTCCAAAACTGGGTAAGATACAGCAGCCCCTTGAACGAAGATGGAGGTTTGTTTTTTAATTTCTAAGCCCGAGGCACAGAGAAAAGGAGACTCGTGTTCAAACTTAGCATGTAACATCCATCCTGTGGATGTGACACACCTCCAATTTAAACACCTATTGTTTTAATCACAATGGTCTATTTTGAAGTTGAATTTGCTCTCTGAATACATATTTTCTGGCAGAAGAGGTTCTCTGTCTAGACAATAATCACAGCCAGGACCAGCTAATTAACTTGTGATTACATGATGGCTGATGCGTGTATTGAAAAGACTCCTGTAACAACTTTCTTTTCCATCCACGCTGCAGAAGCCTCTTTAAAAGGCACTTTTGAAGTCCTCTCTTATCTGCCAAAGTTCTACACACTTTTCTTCACACAGGCCTACATTCTGAAGTAAGAGAGCCTAGCTTAGTAATTCTCGCTCAGATTTTTGTCACTTTTTATTATTAAACAGAATAGTATAGTATGGAAGTCTCAAGTTGACCTCTGAACGCTCACAAAGTGTCCAGATGGAGAGTAAATCACTTTCATCTTTTAAACTTGGGAGGAGAATGCAATAATTAGAGGGCATAGTGAGTTAAATGCTCTCTTCATGCTGAGGAAGAACTCGCAGGTGTGCTGAGAGAGCAAAAAGGAAGATAATTAGTTGGTGTTTGCTAATTGTGGACATTTTGAAAGTAAAAAAAAAGACTACCAAGATTGGAATAATCCCCTTTCAATCTCTACAGAAATCAGAAAACGGGTTCAAGTTCCTGTTGGAAAAGATGAAGTGGAAGAACTGGGTTAGGGAACAACAGCGTAACAGCAATACAACCCAAAAGAAGATAAAGAATTTCATGTTTAGAAATGTATTGGTAATCTGAAAAGTAAAGTTAGTGTTCACCTATCTTATTAAATTAACAACATGTTAAGAAAATGCTGTAATGGGCATATTTTCAATATGGCAAAGAGTCAATAACTAGATCTCACCGCCCGCATTGGTATCACGGGCTTAATAAGTAATTCCCAGCAACTGCTCTAAAAAGAAGGAAGGTATTCATGCATGCTACCAGCTTTGAAATTCTGTCAGCTCAACTGACATTTCAGTAACTTAGATACTGTTATCTTACCCCCTACTATAAGCTTAAAAAGTAACAAGCTTAATGCTTTTGTAATCTTTACGAAAATGTCATTCTCCCACTAGAAACACATTTGTGGTCGAGGGGTATTATGTTCATATGGCCTTTAAAAGAGTTCCTCTCTTTTATTAAAACTCCAACTCTCTGTGTTCAAACAGATGGTTTTGTTTTCTCCCCAGTACTACTTATATTTCCATTTAATATAATTGTGCAGTAGAAATCAAATACAATACTTGCAAGGGTAAGAAATAAATAATATGTGACAAAGAGGCTATGAAACACATTATTTCCTATATTAAATGCAAAGACATTTATTTTGTTTCCCCTGAGTAATAGGATCTTGTTTTGGCTGTCAAAATTTCATAGGCTTCCCAAGGAACAAAGACAACTGCAGAAACCTGCATCATATCTGTATGTCCACTGCTTTTCCATTTTACCTTCCTTTCATATATTCCCACTGAGTCCATTCGCTCCATTCTTTAAACAGGTGACAATTAAGCCCATTGAATACCTCTGTGTTGATTGGCTCAGAATACACAAACAGGAAACTGCAGTATTTATAAAGAAATGTAACCACGACCTCTGCATTTCACTCAATCCATTATGGGGTACCCATGTCACTTTCACTGATGTCCTCATTTTATCTGTGAAGAGCGTTAAGAGAGAAGTGTGGAACATTGTAAATACTGGAATATTGTAAAGCTTAAAAGAATGAAAAAAACCCAAACCTTTAAATAAACCTCCATAATAAATTCTAAAATCATAGAATCACAGAATCATTTAGGTTGGCAGAGACCCTTGGGATCATTGAGTCCAACCATCAGCCCCACTCTACAAGTTCTCCCCTACACCAGATCCCTCAACACCACACCCAAATGTCATGTTTCTAAAATGTTTGCCCCTTAGCAACTGAAAACTTGCTCGTATTAATGCAAGGATGTGGGCAATATAATGAGCTCGGAGCGTTGAGGCAGGAGGTGATACTGGATATTATAATGCACATGGGCTACTTCACATTATCTTGCCTTACCAGCACCTCAGAAAGATGCAGCAGGAGTTTCTAGGACGGAACAGTAATAGGGCCAGCCGACTGAGACACCTTCCCCCCTTCCTCCAAATACTTCTGAGAAGCCAGATTTCAACAATGGGCCACAGATAAGAAAACGTGATGGAAAATCAATTGCAACTACCACATCGACATTGTAAACTATCTGTTATGGATTGTAATCTGGACAGAAATGTCAAAAAAAGGTGCAAAGATGTAAATACTAATTTCATGAAACCAAGTCTGGAATTTTTTAATTTCTAGATATGAATGGGAGAACAGATTATACTAAAGTTATTGAGTCGTAATTATTCCCAGACATGAACAATTGGGGTTTTTTTCACCACGCAGTCACTAAACCAGCAGGTATCAATGCTATTTTAGGCATACTTCTGCTAGATAAGACAAAGATCATAGGAGATTGGCTGTAGGCAATAATAGTGGCTCAAGAGATCACAAACCGACTGAGTTTAAATTAAATGGAAGGATAAAAGCCAGTCTGAAACTAAGGTTCTTGATTTCAAAGGGAGGAAATAATAAACGAGGGGAAATAAAGCCACGTGCACATGAATGTGGAGGAGAAATCAAATTTCAGTCGAATGTGCAAAACCCAAAACTTGTATTTCAAGTTTAGCTGGACAGCAAATTGTTGGGAATAGGCAAGCGACCTCAAAATAGGTCACTAGACCTTACCAAGCACTTTCATTTACTGTCCCATAGTTACCTCCATTTCAACAAATTACTCCAAAGTCTGTTTCTCTTCTTGCTCTCAATTCTACTGCACAACTGGAGCTCCTCTAAACAACACCGAGACCTTCTATTCCAGTTTAGATAGAGGCCATATTCACATCAGGTGTTCCATAAACACATTATATTCCTTAGAAACTCATGAATATTTAAAGACAACAAATTACATACATCATAATTCAATCGCAGTTTGCATTTGAATATATCTTTAGAATAGAATGGAATCTGGTCATAATCTGGAGAAAGAAAAGAGAAAGGAAGCCTGCTGGACACATAAGTAAGAGGATGGTATACTGGAGCAAAAGTGTAAAAGAGAAATATTAAAATTAACCAGTGAAGGTCATTTACATTACCTCCACTTTGCAATGATATTTTCTTAAAAATAAACACTTACTGGTTTTGATGAACACACTATGTACTGCCTCAGTTTTTAAAAACAAGTTTAAGATTTTTAAGGTTATAAATGATATAAATACAGTAAACTATATATTTTATTGGCAAATGCTAGTAGATTTGAGACCCTTTTTAAGGGTGTCTGGCAAGCTTGTGACTATATGAAAACATTAAGCCAATGAATTCGAATGTGTCACAAAAAATAAAACTCTGAGCCCTCCTCTCTGTTTAGGTTTAACCACAGGAAATTAAAAAATAGGCAAAGTACTCTACACGTGTATTTACACTCCCTATATATACAGATTAAACATTATATAATTAAAGCCAGAGAAAACATTCCACTAATACACAGAATATGTATAATTTCATGGGTTTTAAGTTTCTTTGGCTCATGCCTTATCACTTACGCGAGTAGCTGTTGCTCCAGCTAAAAGAGATGGAGGATTAAGATAGTTTAGTAATGCTTGATTAAACCAGCTTAACATTTTTGTAAACAAAGGAAAGCGAAAAAGGTTCAAAAGGTAAAATTGCAATCCACATTTAAAAGACTTACTGCAAATAATTTCTGAGAAATATCACACTGGAAATTGAAGCAAAATATCGTAAGAGATAAGCTGAAAACCAGCTGTCTGCATGATTCTTTCCATGCCAAGTATGTTAACAGATACATCACTTTTTTAGTATTTTTTTTCTAAATACCGTAGCACTACATAAACTTTTGAGAGAATATGATTACTAAGACAGAAAAGCCTAAACAACATCTCAGAAAATTCCGTCATACAACATTTGAGGGGTGGGAGGGCTGGGAAACATTCCTCAGACGTCATTTTAGCAGACTGGAAACGCAGATGAGGGTAGACAGAGAAATTATGACCCATGCTAGACAAAAAAAAACCCTATGAGACTAACCCAACTAGTAATGGCTGAATCCCGCACTGTTAAAGGCAGTAAGAGTCACCGAATTAACAGGATCAAGATTCAACATAAAAACACCTGCCTCCACTAGAGAGGGCAAGCAGAGATGCCAAGTTCCCAAAACCATGCCTCTTCTCACACAGCATTTTCCCAGTTTCTCTCTCAAACCGCGCTCATGCTCAGCCCTGATAAATACATACAGTCTCGTTACAGTATTTGACAAATAACTGTTCTAATACAATATGAAAACAAAAGTGTTAATTCCTTACTTCACAAATAGATCACTATATATGAAATATTTTAAAGATTTATAACTCTGTTAAAGCTTGTTATAGACTACCTATATTTTCCTGACAGAAGTAGGTCATCCATACAAAGTTTTCTGAGGTTCTAGCCTTGTTTCATTATTTTCTGTTGTTTTTTCCTCCCCTGTACAGTAGGATCAATTACAGCAGTTCTTATGAAAAAAAAGAAAAAAAAAACAAAAAGCCAATACAAAAATCAAACCAAATCCCACATTTCCCTGAGGGTGAACTAAGTAAACCCAAACCCTTTTCTCACCTCTGGGATAACGGTCCCAATTAAATGCCCTAGATTAAACTATTTTGCTGTTCTGAAATGTGCTGGTTTGGTGGCTTCCAGAGGGCAGAGGCAACAGGCATCAAGAAATAAGAAACACATTGGTATAACTGTCTTTCAGCTAAGAAAAAATACCTCCTTCCCTTTCTCCCCTTCCCTCCACACTCCAGCATGTGGGGTTTTTGATACTCAGAAAACAGGGTACCACTGTCAAGGCAACCTATTAAAGCTGGTTTTAAACATAATCTATGTATCTACAGATCTGCCTACAGTATTTGTACAGACTTCCACTCTCAGCTGTGGGAGGGAAGCAAAGGTATGAGAAAGTGGTAGGAGTTCCAAGCAGGAAAAGCCACTTGACACTAAGAACTTGCCTACCATTACAAACTGCCCCAAACAAGTCACTCTGTAGAATTTCTTCCATCATATTTATTTCAGCGTCAACTGTCCTGTGAATGCTTTTATTAGAATGGAAAAAGTGCCTTTTTCTGGCTTAGCATGGCACAAATGTGGTATGTTCAAACATCTAGAAGAGAGGCATCACTTTCCAGAAAAGCCTCCTCACAGGTGAGCTCACACGTGGTGAACTATTCCATAATAATCATTTTGGTAACGATATAAGTATCGATTTAGCACTTGAGTTAATTAATCATACCAAATAGTAGGCACAAAATAACCACAAAATTAATAAAACAACCCCATCCTATGCAACTTCCCAACTCGTTTTGCCCTAGGCTGCTGATTTCACTGTTGTTTGGCTGCAGCCTATAAGCGCAGATGATCTAGAACAGTCTGGTTCTGCTGAGCAGGGGCAAGAGAGGCTGTGGGGCAACCAGTGCTTGCCCCCTGCACCAGCCTCGTGAAGTGAAACAGAACAGAGCACTACACAGCGAGGAGACCAAGACAGGAGGGTGGCAGCCACTGGGAGGAAAGCAATTTTGGGGAGGAGATGGTATTAACAAACCACACTGCCAAACACAGCTTGTGGGTGCCAAGGGGACAGCTGCCGTGCCAGCAAATCAGACCTGGAAAACACTTTGAGTCCAAATAAAAATATATTCTGTAGGATTTTTGAAATAAAGAAACATAATTTATTTAAAAAAAAATAAATAATTCCTGCAGGTCCCAAGATTTACTTTGTGTATTCTAATCTTCCTCTGTTCTTTTGAATGTGCCATGGAACTCTGCACCAGGCACCTGTCCCGAGGGATGCTCTGGAGTAAAACCACATAAAGACACACCTTTACATTTAAGCAGAGGAATTATTATCTTAATAGATTGAAGGACTGTTCTCTCCTTTCTTGTAATACAGAAGCAGTAAATGTGTGGGGTTTTTTAGAGAGTCACCCCTATGGTCATTTAAATCTCCACATCTTAGATGTAAAATGGAGATAACTGAACGTCCCCACCTTTGTGAGCTGTTTTGAGGCTGAAAGAAAAATCAAGTTACAAACTTCCAACTCCATACCAGCCATTTTTTTGCCAGTGAGTCTTTCCACTAATTCCCATCTCGCTGTGTAAGTCAAAGATACATTTCTTGACGTTTACTTCGTAACTCAACATTACTCTGACACAACTTCTTGTTTCCCACCAACACTCCTTCCCACTAATGTATCTGCTTCATGCTCAGCTTCTCCTCCGTTCACATTATCTGTCTGCATGCCTTTTTCTTTACCTTATCTTTCACATATTTCACATATTCCTCCATATTTCACCTTCTGTTGAAAGCTTATTTATGCGTGGGATCCTGGTGGGCAGCAGGATGCCCATGAGCCAGCACTGTGCCCTCATGGCCAAGAAGGCCAATGGCATCCTGGGGTGTATCAGAAGGGGGGTGGTCAGTAGGTGGAGAGAGGTTCTCCTCCCCCTCTACTCTGCCCTGGGGAGACCCCATCTGGAATATGGTGTCCAGTTCTGGGCCCCTCAGTTCCAGAAGGACAGGAAACTGCTGGAGAGAGCCCAGGGCAGAGCCACAAAGACGACGAAGGGAGTGGAGCATCTCTCATATGAGGAAAGGCTGAGGGAGCTGGGTCTCTTGAGCTTGGAGAAGAGGAGACTGAGGGGGGACCTCATGAATGTTGATAAATCTGTAAAGGGTGAGTGTCAGGAGGATGGAGCCAGGCTCTTCTCAGTGACGTCCAATGACAGGACAAGGGGCAATGGGTGGGAGCTGGAACAGAGGAGGTTCCACTTCAATAGGAGGAACAACTTCTTCAGGGTGAGGGTGAGGGAACCCTGGCAGGGGCTGCCCAGGGAGATGGTGGAGTCTCCTTCTCTGGAGACAGCCCAAACCCGCCTGGAGGGGTTCCTGTGTGACCTGCTCTGTGTGTTCCTGCTCCGGCAGGGGATGGGACTAGAGGAGCTTTCAAGGTCCCTTCCCATCCCTGTGATTTCCTCTAGTGGAATTTCTAATTGGCTTACATTAACATGTACACAGATTTTAAAACTCACCAGATTATAGTCTTCTTCTTGCGCAGACCTGGCAAATCATCACCTCACTCATCCTCTGTGCACGCTGTACAGCCCAAAGATCTGACTTGTTTCCAGATTTTTCACACAATCCTAAACTTTTAATATTTTCTGTCTGCAAACTACTTCACCTTTATGTAAGGCTACATGTTAAACAAACAGCTCTTGCACAGAGGAGTGCTCAAAACTCTGCACTGAAAAGGCAATTACATATAATCATGCAATTATGTTATGAAAGTTCTCATTCTGTATTTTTTGCTGAAGCTCTGATTTCCCCTTTTGGAAATTAGCATGGCAGACTCACCAACTGTGAAAAGAAAGTACAGTAAATACCACATTGATAACAGGTTCCTTTTCTGCCCTTAAATTCTTTAGAACAAGAAGAAATGGTGCAGTGGCATTAACTCACTGTACTTTTGTAAGGCTAGAAAACTTTAATTTTTATTTTTTTTTTTAATTAGAAACCGCATAGTTATCTTTCAGGTCAGCTCAGGTGCATGAATTTGTGTTTATTTCATGGTCACACTACTGTATTGACTTTCCTCTAAAGTTCTTTAAATCTGGAAAAAGTGGAAATAGAGGACCAGAGAGTTTCTTTTTTTTTTTTAAATCTGGATTAAATAGTTCTTATTCCTTTACACACTTCAGCAGCTAGAATAAATTAGACTGAAAAAAATATCTATGTCATGAAAATGTTATCCGGTGAATTATAACGGGGTTTCTATATCCATGAGCATAAGATACTCTCCCTTACTTTAATACCTTTTTCCTCACAATTCTGAAACAGTCTTTAATTCAACTGCAGTAATATGGTTAAAAAATAAAGCTGTAATTAATAATACTAGGCCTCTCTCTTCATAGGAAACAATCAAGTGCACCAAAAAAACAGCAGTATAATTAAAAGAATATCTACTAAAATGAACATAAATAAGGCTACTAACCCACAGCATGAACTGTTCCTTTATGCTTCTTTGAAATCCTGTTTGCCTTAACTATATGTAGAGCATTTTCTTTGAACTGCAGCTCACAAAGTCTTTCAAGAAGAACTGTGATTTCTTCGGTGATGGTATCCAGGTAAGCTTCATTAATAAACCTCAAGGAGGAAGAAGGATCAATAGTTCCACTCAGTATATACAAATCCTCCTTTATCATTGTGCACAGTGTGGGTATGGAGCTTTGGTAACCGTGAACCACTTTATCAAAATTTGTTTCACCACAACTGGACAAAACACAGTTCTGGAGAAGGTCGCTAACCCGTTTATTCTGCATATTTTGATACTTCGTTAAGACTTCCGATTCCGGGTAAAGAAAGAAAAGTTGCTGTATGCACTGAGTTTTAAGCTCCATCTGTTGCTGTAACACAGTAGTATTTGGCTCTTCTTGACTTTGCAGCCTATTTACTAAAAATCGTCGAAGGTGCAATCTCACATCATCCCAGAGGGATTTCACATCCATAGTTGAGTCGTCCTCAATGGCGTGGAGGGAAGAGGTTAACTCAAAAGGGGTCCCACTTGGAGTACAGGGAAAGGAGACACCACACTGGCTAGAGAGGTCCAGAAGGAAGTGAAGTATCATTTCTTCTCGATTTTGCTCATTCTTCAGCAAGCTTTGCTAAGAAAGGCAGAGCAGAGAGTATTTTAGCAATGTTCCGTTAGCTCCGGTTCGTCAAATGAGCAGCTTCATCCTAGGGTACCAATTATTTCCAGTGCTAATTGTCTGAACAGCAAATAAGAGACTCAAATTGCTACATAAACAACAGAGATAACCAAGCCTGTTTTCCCATGGAAAACCCATCTCCTTGTCCTCCTGTTCCCAATAACTCACATTTCCCATCTTTCCTACCCCCTCGACCTCTTTTATCAACCAGTTCTAACCCACACTGCAAAGGAAAGCTTTGGAAAGCTCATTAGGTAAGCCTTGGCAGCCTGTTTGTTGTGGTCCACACACACACACACTCCCCCCTTTGAAAGAAGATGGTGTGAAAAATTACTCAGGCTTTACATAGATAATGACAGGTTGTGCTCATGAAACCAAACCAGGAATTTATAAAATGAAACGCTGATGCTTCCTTTGTTCTGGCTCAGCAGGCAATCGTCAAAAAGGCCATTCTAAGGATAAAATAATCTTCCCCAGAACCTCCCAAAAGAAGGAAAATTGAAAACCTGTTAAGAATTGAACAGACCTCGATCACACAGGGCAGGAGAATAAGAAGCCTTGTATCCCATCAAACCAAGAGAGCGACTGATAAATCAGCAGGGACCTCTACAGACATTTCAGCCACGTGGGATGGAGAAGGAGAAAGCCAATTAACCAAGGAGGTGAAACCACGTGGATGGACGCACTGTTCCTACTTCACCTGACCCTCTTGTCCAGGGCCAGGATCTCCTGCTTCAGGACCGAGAGGCCACGCAGCGGGTCCTCCTGTCACGGCTCAGTGCTTTCTACTTGGCCCAGAATGACACAAAGTTAAACAGCACTCTGCAGATTTCCTCTAAGTCTATGTGGCAAGTCTAGATGGACAAGGCATGTCCAACACACGACTAGAAGACCATGCCAACACTGGACACCAAAATCTCCCTCCTCTCTCAGAGAAAAAAAGCCTGCCTGTCATAAACCCATTTCCCACAACCTCAACGTTTTTCCTGCTGCAGTTTGGCTTTGGACAAGCCCTAGGCCCACCAACTCTTTATTTGTAAAGACCTACTCTCAGTCCTCCAGCTGAACTAGAGCTACCCACCCATTTCCCCATCGCAGACACAAGAAAACTGAGTGAAATTGGTGGTTCTCTTGACTTTTGGGGTTTCAGGACGCAAGTGGCCAAGCCTGAGGTGAATGAGGATCCAGAATCCCTCCCAGTTGCTCCTCCACCTCCTATGACTTCTCAACAACAGGGAAAATCATGGTGGAAATCATGTAAGGATTGTTGTCTCCATTCCTGCCTTTTATCTATGTCTCCCAGCTATAGTCCATCCTACAAAGCAAGGCTGGCAAGGAAACTCTCAGCAACCTTCCACCTTCAGATTTATTCAACCTAAACTATTTGAGGAAATTATTTATTTCTTTTCCAATTTGAAAGTGAGAGAAATAAAACAAATTTGAGCCTGGTATTGCTTAAATATAATATTTTCCAATACAAACTGTTCAATTTTTTCTACTGCAGCAGGCTTTTATGGGTAAATATTTTATAAAATATAANCCCCCCCCCCCCGCCTTTGAGTCACAACAATTTTCAATATCCAAACTTCTATCCTTTCTTCAGGCTGATTCAGAACTGTTGCACTCTTTTGGGAGAAAACAAGCGTTTAACCTTCCTATTGCCCTTTACTCTGGAGCACTCCATGATGAAAAACAAAAAATAACACTTGCACCACAGTAGCTAATTCTGAACAAAAGGCAGAGAGCACGATTGCCTCCCATATAAGAAAGTCTTAAAAATAGCAGACTAGCTATCTGCTTCCATTTTACATCTTTATTTCAGAATGTTCCTGTGGATTTTTTCTACTTACAAGCAGGAAACACACATGGAAGAAATAATAATATGGGAAATTATCAGTCAAATATCATCCCATAAAAGCATTAGTGTGATAGAGATATGTGCAACTCCTGTAAATCTGAAATCACACTTATCAATGTGCATAAGGCTGATTTGATTTTCATTATAAACTAAAGTATTCCATGAAGTTTTCTGTCCAAAGACAATGTGTCTCAACGTCTAAACTGAAACCCTACTCAGACACCCCCGTGTCGAAGGGTCAAGTATCCACAGGTAAGAATTCTGGAGTTTAAAGGTTAACTCTTTTTTTCATGAATCATGCTCAAATAGTATATTCTGACATGAAGAAAACAAGAGAAGCTGTCAGAACAGTGAACCTAACTGATGCCTTTGGATGATGAATCCAGGCTGTCTTCCAAGCAAATCCCTAATGCTGTTTTTTAAGGTTAAGCAGCAACATTTTTATTCATGAAAGCAAGTAAGAATCTAAGTATTGTTTCAAGCCCTTTGCAACTTAAACTAAAGCATTAAAAACAGGGAGCTTGCAGATGCCGTCTTAGAAGACTCAAAGTTACTCAGAAAAAGAGCCCCTGAAGTGAACTTTGAAGCTCTGAAAACACAGTGTCATCAAGTCTCTTTGAACATTGCCTTTATTGACATAAGCTTTTCTATTTGAAAATTAATCTGTAAAAATACTTCAAAAGATGGTGCCAAAACTATTCAGGAGGAAAAGAATCAAATTAGTATCCAAAGGTTTTAGAGAACCATGAAAAGCTCTCTTAGGAGTGCAGAAAGTCAGTGACAATAATATACAGCAAACCTTTGGCGTTTGTGGTCTACCAGCTGGACTGCTCTCTACTATAAGCTACCACCTGCTGGATCAACAAAAAAAATCCAGTAAAATAAAGTTTATTTTAAATGAAGGTTTCCTCATTAGTTGAGCATGAAACGAATTTATTGAAGATGTGTACACATACGTATTTAAAGTATTTAGAATTACACAACAGTGCACAGAATGATGACGTTTCAGATAATTAAGGCTTTCAGGCTTCAGGAAGAACCTCTCAGTATTTCCATCAGAGTTCACAAATGCCTGAGAACACCTTGCTAGCAATAAACTTACGTGTAGCACCTCAGCCAAAGCACACACAGAACTTTGCTCATTCTTGTCAATTGCTCCAGCAGCTTGAAAGATAAGCAAAAAAACCCAACAAAATAAACACACATAACGAGGGATAACAATTGTCCTGAAGTAGAAGAAAGGCCATTATTATTGCAGATGTATTTTATGATACTGAATTAAAAGCCTGCAAGTGAGAAATTAAGTCAACTGAGTAATTAGCTCAATGGATGGAGGCACACATTTAAGAAAGGTCAGATGGCAATAATCTCATTAATGCTGAGGAGTACTGAAAATAGTTCACTGCAGACCTATTTACGCAGCTAAACACGAACTCACTGTGATGATTACTTCTTACAGATGAGCTGCCTATGCTAATGCACACGTGCTTTTCATCTGGAGTCTCACCTACACAACAGGCTGGATTATCTAACAAGCCACCAGCCTGGAAACACCAGCGATCTCCAAGTTCCCAAGCTCCAGATGTTTTCCTGATAAACTGTGCAGAATCTGGGCTTTGAGGCTTCTCACACTCTGCTGCTGGTTCAGCAGCCTGCCTGCCACAGAGCCCTTCCCAAGGCTTAACTGGACTCTACATGCCCACAAGCCACCGTCAGGCAGCCAGTGAGCTCCTGGGAAGATACAAGATATACCCAAAGTGTTTCAGAGAGCCTTTCAGGACCTTTTGGTATTTCCCAAACAAATGCCGCCACCTGGTGTTCAGGTATATGGCTTGAATAGACCTTGGAGAAGGAAGAAAGCAGGGAATGGACACAAGGAAGTCATGGTAGCCATGCCCTCTTCTGAGGGGGTTTAAGCCTCTAGCCGGATGAAGAGGAATAGCAAAATCATCCACAAGCTGGCATTTCCTGGGATTCTCTCATTTTGTCTGGACCAAGTGTGACACGTTAGCAGTCTGACACCCTTGAGAGGGGTGATTGCTGACAGCAACATTCACACTGATCACCTCTGCCAGAGAATCACTTCTTCACCCTATGGATGTCAAAGACCCGGTGTTTCTGCAGGCGTTCTCCTCACTTGAAACAGTCGGTGGATTCAAGGTGGGGCTGAAAGGTCAACAACCACTTTTAGGAGCTCAAAAAACTGAGAGGTGACTGAAGCGTGAGCTCTGGCCAGGAGACTGTCCCAAAGGAGAAAATACTCCACCTCTCCACAGCAGCTTTCCTCTGCCCATAGAGCCAATCTTAGCCAGAACACACTCGTGTCCTGTAACTACACCGTGACGTGGAAATGATAAAGAACAATCCACTGGAGACTGCTTATTTGTTCTGACCCTCATACATCTCTTCACCTTACAAACACACATATGCATAGTTTATACATAAGCTTGCAGGCTGTCATTTACTGAGGTGTCATCCCTCACTTATCTAGCAACTTCAATTTTCCAGACATCCATTCCCCCTCAGGTTAAGGCCAACTTTAAATGAAAACTTTGGATAAAAAATAACTTCTAGAGTGACAGAATTTTTGGTGGAAGTGAAATGTGATGTCTAGTTACGCTCAAGTTGTACAACTTGCTAGAACAACCAATGTAGGTCCCACATCTTTAACTGGAAAAAGCAGATTGGAAGCTGACACCTCAATAATGTGTAAAGGACAATAATCTGTGTCAGGCAAGTCAAATGCATGCCAATGTAAGTGAAGAACAAGAGGTAACAGGAACAGCCCTGGTGTAGACAGTCACTTCAGATGTTTTTTTACAGACACATGTTTACAACGCAGTCCTAGTAGCAATGAGCATGTTGGTAGGACTGTGAAAAGATTTCCTTCCAATTTTTTCCTATTTAAGGCATGAGCAGAAGGAAAAAAAAAGCAACCCTGAATGTGGACTTCAAAGAAGTACTAAGCCTTATAATAGAATTTCTGAACTATCCTCACCACAGTGAATACTGAAATGAGAAAAATCATTAACCCCCAGAAAACCCTCCCAAAACAGCCATCGTACAAGCAACTTTCCCAAAGATTAAACAGGAAGTAAACAATTAGTAAATTATTTTTACCAGGGTTCTAAGGAACTCCATCAACTCTCCATGGTGTGTGGAAGAAGGTCTGAGAGAACTAAAGTTGCAGTTGTTTAGCCACTGAAGGCAGTCAGTTGTGCTTTGTAGCATTTCATCAGTACAGGTTTCATTTACTTCTGATTGCAGGTCTTTTAGACACTGTTCTATGCTAAAAAAAAAAGAAGAAAAGAACAAAAAAAGAAAGAAAACCAAAAACAAAATCACAGGATTTTTTTCATGATTTGGAGATAAAAGCATTTTATATTTTCCATATTTTAAAAAGAAAAACTACTTCATATTCATGTGGCACAAGTCATTCTTTCTCCTAGATTAAATTACTCTTGCAAAGCAAGGCACGATTAACATTTAAATACTGTTGAGTCAGAGCTAAAGTAATTTTCCTTACGTCCAGACTGTACCATGCTCAGTAGGAGTAGGTCCTGCTTTACTTCTCAAACAATCTTGTACTTTTTAATAAAGCAGTCAGTGGATACGGCATTATCTAACCTAAGATCCGGTCCTCGGTGCTTAATTATCTAAAGCAGAGACTATAAACTGCATCAGCTACTGCGTTCAGGGGTGAATGTGTCATTTTGCTCCTTTAGCAATCAGCAGTTGTTTCATAATACATAACACATATCAACGACTTCTTAAAGACCCACTGACACCACAGAAAAATGCTGAAAAGAATTTTAGAGTCAGTTGTGCTGAGAAAGCAGATCTTCTCTCCCTTGTTTTTGTCATCAGAATATTTCAAAGAAAACAGAGTTTGTTTTCAAGGAGCTGATCCACTCCTAAATGTTCACCTAGAATCTCAACCCTGTTTATGAAGTCAGATGCAGCTGGATAGTACAGGGATTTCAGTTCCAAAAAAAAAACCCCAATTGAATATCCAAAATTATTTTATTTGCATGGGCACTTACACGGAAATGAAAAAAAGGAGACAAATCTAGAAACAATCTAACTCTCTATCAACTCCTACAACAACACCTTTGCAGTATTTCAGAACTACACTTAAAAAAACCCAAACAATATTTTATATAGTTTCAGTTAGAAAAGTAGCATTGACTAGATTGAGGCAGCTCTAGATATAATACAAAGAGAGCCAAAAATAAGACGGATGCCAGTTTAATTTATTGAACTGGATGGAAAGTTATTCTGACTGCAATTTTAATTTTATTCTTGAGTATAATAGTTATTCCACTTCTGTTCTTACAGCTGATAAGGGATGCAAGTTTTAACACAAATTACAATTCAGTCCTTTCTGTCTCAGTAGAGTTACAGGACTAGAGGAGACTCAGCTCTTCACAGGTATTGCAAGGTCAGATACTTTTGATGGCATTACTTTCTGTTTTCTTTACATGAACCAGACAACAATCTTGCCTACCATACTGCCACTTAGAATCACAGAATCATTGAGATTGGAAGAGACCCTTGGGATCAGTGCATTTTGCAGCAGTCATTGGCTGTTCTAGCACAGAGGAGTGAATCATAGAATCATTCAGGTTGGAAGAGACCCTTGGGATCAAGGAGTCCAACCATCAGCCCCACTCTACAAGTTCTCCCCTACACCAGATCCCTCAACACCACATCCAATCTACTCTGAAACACAGTCAGGGATGGGGACTCCACCACCTCCCTGGGCAGCTGATTCCACTGACTGACCACTCTCTCTGGGAAAAACTTTTTCCTCGTGGCCAGCCTAACCCTACCCTGCTGCAGCTTGCAGCCATTCCCTCTCCTTCTATCGCTCATTGCCCGTGAGAAGAGACCAGCACCAACCTCTCTGCAATGCCCTTTCAAGCAGTTGTGGAGAGGGATGAGGTCTCCCCTCAGCCTCCTCTTCCTCAAACTAAACAGTCCCAGCTCCCTCAATGGCTCCTCATAAGATTTATTCTCCAGGCCCTTCCCCAGCTCCGTGTCCCTCCTCTGCACTCGCTCCAGCCCCTCCAGATCTCTCTTGTGCTGAGGTGCCCAGAACTGGACACCAGACTCAAGGGGTGGCCTCCCCAGTGCTGAGCACAGGGGGACAATCCCCTCCCTACTGCTGCTGGTCACATTATTCTTTATACAAGCCAGGATGCCCTTGGCCTTCTTGGCCACCTGGGCACGCTTGCCTCACTATTTTGTAGACATGAAGTGTGACTGTTTCTCATCAGCTGCTCTCCAGCATTTTCCAACTTGACTAGTTTTCGCAAAAGAAGACAAGAGAGGAAGGTTAGAAAAGAGGACAGGCAGAGGAGAAAAAGAGAGGGAATAAAAGAAACGACATAAATAAAATCTTTAATTGTATTACAAGCCATGACAAAAATACCAAAATAAAGATCTCCAGTTTTCATAAAAATATAGAAAACCATGTGGCTTTTTTTATTTATAACCATGAGTAAAATTTGTAACTGTTTTCTGCATTCCTACTCTGTGTGAAAAGATTAATTTTGCAAAAAATGTCATCTTTTTGGAGGAAAGTATTTTTATTAAAAATATAATCTACTTTGAATACCAAATTAAAAACATCCTAAACACTACTAACCCACAGCAATTTGTAACAAGAAATCACTGATGAAAGACCCTATCACCCACTGACTACACTTCACCATTTAATTCCGCCTGCAGTACTGTTTTCAGGATGTGAAAGAGGTATTTATTTGATTTTCTACTGGATTTTCTCTTTTATTGAGTGATTTGCATTTCATTCTTTTACAGATGTTACGCAATGTACCTTAAATTCCTACAAGCTGTCTCATTCTGATCAACAGCAATAAAGTAAATCAGTGTCATCCATACCTTTGGGAACCCAGTCTGTTAATTTGAATTGACATTTTAAAAAAAAATAAAAAGGAAGCAAGTGATCACACTAAATTATGTTCATAGATAAAAAGTGGTTGCATTTCCTTGTTATTACTACCTTACTTAAAACAAGCACAAAGGAGAGAAGCGCATTTTTTCTGATAATGCCGTCAAGACTTATCATCTGTGATCAGTTTTGCTGTGTGCCTTTTACTTCTGTAAAATACACCTCTTAATAACCACAAGCTGCACATGAAAACTGCATCAACCACGATCACAGAACGCAAGGACAGAAGGGCAACATCCCCAACAGCGTCGGGGAAAAACCCACATAAATGGTTTCCAAAACTATTGACTGCACGGGTTCTACAGGAAATTTCATCAAAATACACAGATCACTCTGAACAGCTTATTTTCCCATATTTAATTGTATTCAGTGAGAATTATGGGTGTATTTCTTTTATGCTTTAAAGACATGAAGTTAACCACTCAAAGTCTATCCAGCTAAAGTCAACAGATTTTACAGCTGCATTATCTTCAGAAACCAAATTAAACTGCCACAACTGATGCCTAAATTTATATAAAATTTTGAACCTTATGTGGCCTGTAAAACGTTATAAAAGTGATGACTTGGACTTGATGATCCCAAGGGTCTCTTCCAACCAAAATGATGCCAAAGTCCTAAGATTGAGTTCAAAATGAGGTGCACAAGTATTGTCCCACCATCAAAGGACCTGACCAGATGCACAAAGGGCCTTCACAAAAAATGATCACCCTCCAGCTGTGGTCCACTCAGGTTCCTGATGGGAAAAGCCATAAATACCAACTCTACACTTGACAATCTTTTTAACTCGTGAAGCCTGTTCTGAGGACTATGAAACTGAATGGCTTGTTCCTACACCTTGGCTCCTGGGACACCACGGTGTGCTGATGTGCCTCGTTCCATCACACCCAGTGGCTTACAGCCTTGTGTGTTGTCAAAGGCACCACTGCCGTTAGTCTGCTTCAATCTGCTTCATCTTTGACACAGGAATCTGTGGGCAAAGCAATAAACCACAAGCTCCTCTTCCCTGGAGATCTTCCAGGGGAAGCTGGAGGAGGCCCTGGGCAACCTGGTCTAGTTGGGGGTGTCCCTGCTGACTGTGGGGAGGTGGGACTAGATGACCCTGGAAGTCCCTTCTGGCCCGGAACATGCCATGATTCTTTGAACAGGCTACAGCCTCCACAGAACCAGATATTTTGGTAATTTGTCCCAACACTGATAAGGGGATTAGATGGATCTATTTCAGGGGCAGTCCCTGTAGGTACAAATCATGGTAAGTCTATTCATTTTATTTAATCCTTTTATTCCAATAAAGTAAACACTGAATTAAGACTAACACTGTTTTTCATTGTATGAAAATATTTTCATCATGTTTGCTCACTACATACTGTAGGTAAACATGGTCTCAAAATCACTGCCATTTCCTCTAAGGTTTTTTTCAGCACTTAGTGTTACATGAACATGGTTAATTATAGATACTTATTCCCTTACATTAATTTAAAATTATTACGTGAAGTATTCAGGAACAGTGTTTTTCAGTTACCACTGGAAAAAAAAAAACCCACCATTTTTAGCCTGTATTCTCTGTGTTTAGAAAGCAATCATTTTAAAGAAAAAACTCCTGCCAAATAGGATTCAATTTTTTCTCACTAGCCAGTATTTAAAGCTGTAATTTCACATCAGCATAGGGAGAAAGAGACTTTGATTTCCTTTTTTAGACAGCAAACTTGCTGCAGTTTTAAAAATTGTAAACAAAATATACCATTTTGATGTGAAAGATGTGCTTAATGTATTTAATGACTTTTATTCTTAAAAGTACAATTACAAAAAGCCACATAAAGTGCTAAATTCCTTTTTCCCCCCCCAAACAATCCTTTCTCATTAAGGTTTAACTGCAAATATATTTCCCTAAGTCCAGTGCAGGAATTTTTTTAAAACTAGCTCCTTTTCTTAAAACAAATTGAGGCATCAACCCAAATGATGTCAACTGATACTAAACATGATGAGAGTGTAAATGGTCTTAAAATCATGTGCAGTCAGTGGAAAAATACAACCATGTAACCCCTGTCTACATCAGAAATCAAAGATCTGGGGCACAACAGGCAAATCAGACGTGACTCAGTACTTTTCCCCTATTTACTATAGTTAACTGGTTCTGCACCCCACATGTATGTTTTCTGAAACATCCTCTGAAACTCCAAATTCTAATGGCAAAGTGTGGCACAAAATTCATGAGACACTGTTGAGACACTGCTGAACCTAACCAGAAGGTTCTTAATTCTTCTGGGTATTAAGCCTCCTGGTACCACATTAAATAGCTGTTCCTGCCCAGATGAAAGGTCCCCATGTCTCTTACAGTAGTCATGAGGAGATGCCAAAGAATAAATATAAAAAATAAATAAAATAAAATAATAATAAAAAAAAGATTTCTTGGGATATTTTCATTTCCTGCAACAGTTTGTTACCTAAGTACTTAAATCAGACAGTGTCCTAGTGTTTAATATCCCTCAATTTTTTTCTTCCACTGATAATCCTACTTTTTTATGACCCTGTGGAAACAACATAAACAGAACAAAAAATTGTGGCCAAACTACTAAGGAAGGGATGGAATATAAAAGCTCAAAGACAAAAAATTAACCTTGCTCTGTAGCAGAGAAAGCTGACAGTCATGCTCATACGGATTCTTGTAAAACTGCAAGAAAGAATTCTTTAGTCCCACACAAACAGCATCTTAAGCCCATGTGGGCACATTAACGCTTGCAGTTAGTACCACTGATATACCATTGCACCAGTGAAAATTATTTCACTGAAATAGCTTCTGCTTTTTAGGTAAGGGTGGGGTGGTTGGTTTGTTTTGGTTTTGTTTGTTTTTTGGGTTTTTTTTGTTTTTTTTTTTTTTTGTTACAGACTAAGCAAAGTTCTGTTATGATACCTGTGTCCATGCTGGAGTGCATTTCTGGAGTAGCATGTCAATAGCATTTGGTAGGAACTCCCACTGTAGAGAGCCAGCCTTGATTTGAGAACTCCTCAGTACTCTCATTTATTGCTAGTAAGAGTTTTTAGGAATAACCCCATCATGCAGATCAACTGGTTTTTAAGTGGCTGCATGGATGGACAAACAGCTACAAACCAGGCACTACAATGGAACAATGGAACCAAGAGTGCAAGCACTGTCACACGGACAGGACATTATTTTGAAAAGCA
>VZTM01025686.1:55829-85635 GCA_013400555.1 Jacana jacana | reverse complement strand
TATCAAAATGAGGGTTGCTGTCTCCATGTATCATTTCCCATTGCTTAAGATCACCATGAGTGAAGTTGAAAGATGATCCTTAACTCCTTTCAATTCCTAACAAGCAAGCACTGTTTCAATTTATTTCATATAGCATATGGAATGCCATAAAATGGCAATGAGATTGGTTAAATTAAACTGCTAAGCTATAAAGTGAAATTCTCTTTAAACCTCATGTTACTGATGCTTAAGATCCTCGTACTCATGGAGATCTGTTTTTAGAATTGCAGTTTACATGTCTGTCCCTTAATTATAACAGACTGTTTTAAAAGAAATTAAATAATTGTTTCCCATGGTTTTTGAGGACAGAAGCAGTAATATAACTATATATAACCA
This sequence comes from Jacana jacana, assembly GCA_013400555.1. NCBI lineage: Eukaryota > Metazoa > Chordata > Aves > Charadriiformes > Jacanidae > Jacana > Jacana jacana. Next base: position 85,260 of record VZTM01025686.1, on the reverse strand, counting down.
TATAAGCACTACATAATATTTTTTATTACCATGTATATTCATTAAAAAGCTCGACTGGTAAAGATACAGGACATTTTGTGCAAAATCCACATCTGGAAAGCTGTGTGTCACAGGACCTGCCATACACTTCAAGCAGTAAGAGATCTTTGAGAAAGACTTTTACCAGTGTAATTCCCACAGGCATTTTCCTTCTAATGCTGTCTACCATGTGGAAACAAACATTTTCTTCTATTTCATGAGAGCTGACCTGCCAAAAATGACATATTGAGAAAATTTCCCATGATCTACCCACAACTTCATGAGGTCATTGATGATACCTCAGCACTCACTGCGTGGTAATAAACGACAATTTAACCACAAATATAAATAATTTATTTTGTAGTAACTTTAAAATCACTAGATACACTCCATAAAGATTCACACAAATAATGTTTTGATATCTTCATCTTAAAAAGAAACAAGAGGTTTTACTAAAAATGGCTATTTATCATCTTGTGTGTTCCCACAATGCTTATGATAACCTACAGTAACGTTCATGGTACAATGCATCTCCTAGGATTTCTAAAATTGGGGAAAAAAAGAGACTCTTGTCATTCCAGGACTGTAAGGTTTATATTCTTGTTCTTTATGTTCTGCTCTGGTCTATGTGACCATCAGCTTATTCTTTCTGACATATCCACTTGCTTACTCTCACTAACCCAACTGCATAAACAGATTAAATTCCTTCTTGTATGTTATATTCTTTACAACACAGGAGACAGCTATAAAGCTGCTACTGCTAATAATATAGGTTACCACCTCATATTTGTGTGTATGTTAACTTTTCTCACATAGTTTGACTATATTATTCTCTTATTCAAAGTTCTACTCAAAATAAAATAAGGCCAATAAATGTGAATCATAGAATCATAGAATCATTTAGGTTGGAAAAGACCCTTGGGATCATCAAGTCCAACCATCAGCCCCACTCTACAAGTTCTCCCCTACACCAGATCCCTCAACACCACATCCAATCTACTCTGAAACACAGTCAGGGATGGGGACTCCACCCCCTCCCTGGGCAGCTGATTCCACTGACTGACCACTCTCTCTGGGAAAAACTTTTTCCTCATGTCCAGCCTAACCCTACCCTGCTGCAGCTTGCAGCCATTCCCTCTCCTTCTATCGCTCATTGCCCGTGAGAAGAGACCAGCACCAACCTCTCTGCAATGCCCTTTCAAGCAGTTATAGAGAGGGATGAGGTCTCCCCTCAGCCTCCTCTTCCTCAAACTAAACAACCCCAACTCCCTCAATCGATCCTCATAAGATTTATTCTCCAGGCCCTTCCCCAGCTCCGTGTCCCTCCTCTGCACTCGCTCCAGCCCCTCCAGATCTCTCTTGTGCTGAGGTGCCCAGAACTGGACACCAGACTCAAGGGGTGGCCTCCCCAGTGCTGAGCACAGGGGGACAATCACCTCCCTACTGCTGCTGGTCACACTATTTTATATGCAAGCCAGGATGCCCTTGGCCTTCTTGGCCGCCTGGGCACACTGCTGGCTCATGTTCAGCCTCCCATCAACCAGAAGTTAGATGTTATTTTGCAAGCAGCAATATGAAACTGATGGAAAGACTAACTATAAACACTTCATCACTTTAGCAAAATGCTGTTATTTCTTAAGACAAATATATATTGACACTTGTCCTAAAACCCAGCAATTATTCAAAGCATGAGTCTGAAAGTTACAGGCTGATAAAGCTGAAAACCTTGAAAAAATTCATTTCCTCATATTCCTTGTACGGCAATCTTGGACTTTAAGGTGTAAAACACAAACACAGCCCCTGCTTCAAGGGCTTTGTAAGCTACTTCACATTTCTGATTTACCTCCTAAAAAAACATACCCACTGAAACTGTGAATTAAGTCTACCACTGAAACCAGAAAGCAAGAGAATAGTGACGATTCCGCACCTCGGCAAGAGAAACTTACTCCGCAGCGTAACCGTCAGTTCTACCTGAAGCATGGCCCACCCTTCATTTCTGATCTTCTTTTAAAGACTTGAGATATTTCAGTCCACAAGATGTAAGCTTTGCTCTGATGACTTATTTCAAATTACTGGCAGCCACACATAGGAGTCTTTCAACTCCGTTGAGCAAAACAGAAAAACAACACAGTGAAAAAAAATGGCTAAACCCCACCGTTTTCTTGTCCTTTCTCTCATGAAATGCGTTGGGAAATTTTGCAGAGCAGAGGTCTGGTCTTCTGTAGATGTATGTGATCACTAAATAACTACTGGTGGGAGTTAAGGGACGGAGTCTCTATTAAAACAGCCGATCTCTGAGAAACCGTGCTGCCGGGCCAAGCAGGGTGGCCAGAGACAGCTTCCCACAGTCAGTCATCGTGCACACAGACAGCACAGGCTGAACAGGAATAGAGCTGCACTCCTCTCTCAGTTTCCTTACTCACTCCCAGCTACTGCCCCGAATTGAGTAAGAATTTAGTAACATTATTCCAAGGTCTTTGTAAGTACTAGATCGTCAACTAGATGCTACAGTAATGCACTTGATCAGGAGGCAGGTTACCTTCACACAGAACAATCAAATCATTTTTGCAAGATGTGGTAAATATTAGGCATGAGTAAAACTGAATAAAATTAACAATTTTGTTTCTCTACTATTAGCCAAATTCTGCCAAGTATTCAACGGCTACTGGGATTTTGGATGGAGATACCAATATTTTGTTAATTCTCTTGAATAGCAAGAAAATGAGGTGTAGATGCTTCCTGAAAATTCCAGAGAGGAATAAGTCAAGATTTTCTTCAGAATAAAAGAAAGATAACTCTTGCAGCACATCTCAGTTTAAAAAAAAAACCAATATGTTTCTATGCAAATCAGTAAAGAAATGGACAACAACTGAAAAATGTCAAACTAAGATACTTATTGAGGTACTTTTCAGACAGTCTTATTATTCACAAGTTAGGGATCTTGTTAGTTCCTCAAGTAATGATGATAATTTATACTGAACAGTTATAGGACAAGATGCAATGTTATAGATGCTTATGAATATTGACTTCACTGGAGCCCTTCAAAAGAACACTTTCATCAAGATCCCAAATGACTGAATTACTGCTAATTAGAGGGTCAGGTTGAAGTTCATCAGATTGAAGTCAAACTGAGTCTGTGTGAAAAGCCTCACAAGATACAGTCTCCAGTGTACTGTGGAGATACAAAAATAATTTCATTGAATCCCAAGCAATTGTTCCACTGAAGAAGACCTAGAATACTTCACGGTGTCCTACAGCCTCATAGAATCTATTGTCACTTTGTCAATGCTAAAGGGCAGCCTTCACTCACTGAAGACATTGACTATCCCTGACTGTGTTTCAGAGTGGTTGAGATGTGGTGTTGAGGGATCTGGTGTAGGGGAGAACTTCGTAGAGTAGGGCTGATGGTTGGACTTGATGATCCCAAGGGTCTCTGCCAACCTAAATGATTCTATGATTCTATGATTCTATTTTCTAGGTGTAGTATAAGTCAATTTTATATGAATTTGCTTCAGAATACTGTACAAGGAAGAACTTTTACATTGTAGTTTTGCAGGGAAGCTGTTTTATTTAATGATGGTTGGACTCCATGATCCCAAGGGTCTCTGCCAACCTGAATGATTCTATGATTCTATGACAGCACTGAATGCACATACACAGAGAAAAACAACTGTTGAGGAAATTTCATGCTTACAACCGCTTTCGAGTTATGTACGATAACCTTCATTTCAAGCTGAGTACCTTATTTGCTGCTGGTATTTCTTATTAAATACCAGCTGAAAGTTTAGTTCTATGGATAGCTCAAAAATTAACACCTACTGATGCTTAATCCTCCAATTAGAAAAAAAAAGAAGTAAAAATCCCAAAGGCTCACTTTTGATTAGCAGTACAAGTCAAAGCAAACGTGAGGGGAAACTTGAGGAAGAGGAGGCTGAGGGGAGACCTCATCCCTCTCTCCAACTGCTTGAAAGGGCATTGCAGAGAGGTTGGTGCTGGTCTCTTCTCACGGGCAATGAGCGATAGAAGGAGAGGGAATGGCTGCAAGCTGCAGCAGGGTAGGGTTAGGCTGGACATGAGGAAAAAGTTTTTCACAGAGAGAGTGGTCAGTCAGTGGAATCAGCTGCCCAGGGAGGGGGTGGAGTCCCCATCCCTGACTGTGTTTCAGAGTGGATGAGATGTGGTGTTGAGGGATCTGGTGTAGGGGAGAACTTGTAGAGTAGGGCTGATGGTTGGACTCCATGATCCCAAGGTTCTCTTCCCACCTGAATGATTCTGTGATTCTATGAAAGACTGAAGACAAATGGCCATCCTGATGAAACTAAGAACACAACTTCATGCTTCAGAGTAACCCAAGACCATCCCTGCCCACACAACTGGCCAGCAGTGACAGTAATTTTGAGATTTCATATTCATCCCCTTCTATAAATTGAGTTAATATTCAAGTGTAATGAGAGGTCTATTATATACCAGTGAATGAGTGAACCACTTACTCCCTTAAAACTTACAAATAAAACAGTTTCACACAGATGGCNAAAAAATTTTTCCACAAGTGGTCTTTTTTTTTTTTTTTTTTTTTGGTTATAGCACCAAATAGACTTGGTACAATACAAAAATACTGAAGGTAATTCAACTACTGGAAAGCATATCTGATTTGTCGTGCCACACAATTTTGTAAAAGCTATTCAGTTGGAAGGCAATAAATGAGCATTCAAGTGATTTACACACTTTTGGATCATAATTTTTTACACAATGTTTTATTTTTAAAAATATATATATGCTGTATACTATTATGTTTATTCTCTGTGGTATAATAAAATCATAAATCTATCTGATGAAAAATGGATTGTATTCCAATTGTATCACTGTAGCACATAGAGCTGCTCTTATCATACCACTTACAAAGATCAATGGTAACTTGAAAATGATTTCATTCCATGCTACCTCTAATATATTAGCAATAAAAGGACTCTTTTTAATTTAAAAGTCACATCAGCTGCTGTCCATCTTCTTTTAAACTCCCCTCCATTTCTGAAAATGACATATTACAGGAGCAAAATACCACCTGGTAACTACAGGGCTACTTTCCGATTTTCCTTGTGAAAATTAGTTTAAAAACTAGATCCAGTGTCAGTTCAGCAGAAATACAAAGCTTTTCCTGACATGTGCTGTTGTGTACCACACCCTAATCCTGTGATGATATTAATGTAAAATGTAATGTAAATTGTTAACCGATGTAAACTACCATTACAAGCAACAAACAGCTGGTTGGCTTTACCACAGCCAAAAGTCTCCTCAACCTGCAGCATTTTACATTTTACACACATCAAAAAAACAAAGGGAGTGCTAAAAAGTGCATTCCAGAGGCTCATCTTAATAATAACCTTGCTAAGTCTCTGGCTGACTCTGCATAGTGATGACAAACTCACTCTTATTTGGAAGCTGAAGAGGTGACAAGACCTGCCCCAAATCCCGGTGCTGTTACTTCCCGCAGACACAAGGCCATAGCCGCTCAAAACCCCAGTGCCTATCACTGTGCCGTGACTTCAACACAACCCCAAGTGTCTACGTTTCACTGATGTCAACAGCTGGAAAGCTGTAATGCAAAACTGCACGATGGAGTGGTCCACAGGAGTGCATTCCCCAGACCTTCACCGCCATTGCTACCCTGGGGTTACTACCATCGCAACCACGCTTGTAAACACTCTGTTTTCAAATTAAAACCTTCACATAGAATCATAGAATCATAGAATCATTTAGGTTGGCAGAGACCCCTGGGATCATCAAGTCCAACCATCAGCCCTACTCTACAAGTTCTCCCCTACACTAGATCCCTCAACACCACATCTAATCTGCTCTTANCAATACTCAAGGGGTGGCCTCACCAGTGCTGAGCACAGGGGGACAATCACCTCCCTACTGCTGCTGGTCACACTATTCTTTATGCAAGCCAGGATGCCCTTGGCCTTCTTGGCCACCTGGGCACACTGCTGGCTCATGTTCAGCCTCCTGTCGACCAGCACCCCCAGGTCCTTTTCTGCCAGGCAGCTCCAGCCACACTGCCCCAAGCCTGTAGCCATCCATGGGGTTGTTGTGGCCCAAGTGCAGGACCCGGCACTTGGCCTCGTTGAAGGCCATGCCATTAACATTGGCCCATCTATCCAGTCTATCCAAGTCCCTCTGTAGAGCTTCCCTGGCCTGAAAAGTCCCTCAGCTTGGCATAAACAATACAGCAACACTTCAGCAAGGACCTAAATCAGTGATCAGAGAGACACAGCGACGGCTTCGGGAAGCTGTCTGGGAGCGGGCACAGACCTCTGACAAATGTGGGCTTCACTAAAATCCCAGCATCCAAAAACAGATGCCACGAAGGGCATTCTTGGAAACCATGCAAATAAATAACATCTACGTTTTCCAAAGGCAAGAGCTTTCAAAATTCACTGTAAAATTATGCATATACATGTCTTGTACCTCTGGATGTACACTTACATTTTTAAAGGGGCAACTAGTTTATTCATTCACGAGTATCTTTCACAGATCAAAGTGTTTTAAAGGCACTAAAGAGTTTAGCCACAAAAAGGATTTTCAAATAAGGCACAAAACCTCGAGCTGATGTTGATGTGGTCATGCAAAAAATCCACATCAAAAGCAACGCTTTCCGTACTCCACTGCTCCTATAGCGCTGATTTTTGGAAACCAGCATGTTTCAAAGAATTCACCACAAAATACATTAGAAAGCAAATTCTAGTTAGAAAACCTTGTATTGCGGCGTATCAGTTTTAACTGAAATAGGTAAAATACAAACTTCTTTTATATAAGAAAGATTACATATATTAACTCGCATTTTCTACTTCTGTTCAAAATGCTTAAAGAATACACTGAGATCAAATTTTGCTTTTTTTTGTATAACTCTGTGACTCTTTTAGTGAATAAAAATTCTGTCTCGTAGCTGTCGGAAATACAAGTGTCATGGGAATACACATTTTCTTCCTCCACTATCACACCTACTGCAATAACTCCTAAGATTAGAGATGATTCAACTGCTAAAAATGCTCTGCAGAGAAAGACAGTAGCACAAAAAATATATAGCATTAAAGACCTGCTAAATGCTCAAGTGGTTAGGCTAACTTACTGCTGAAGTAATTATTGGAATTTTAACCTACAACTAGACAAGAAAGAAAAGAAAAGCAGTATTCCCTAAATGCAGTGAGTGCCACTAATATTTTGGATACAGATAAAGTACTCTTTACCTAGAAGAGTTCTTCTTTATTTTTTCATCAAGATCACTCAGGACTTGTTGAAACTCCAGTTCTCCGGGAAGGACACTTAACAAACAGTCTAAATTGGATGAATCAAGTGAATACTCTCCTCCCCATTCCATTTTCAGGAACTGTAAGACAGACACAGAAAAGTGCTTAAGTAATAGAAAAACTCAGAGAAGTATGAAAATATATTGAAAACATTTTCCTCCTTGGAAATACCCAGATTAATAATGGAAGCATTTATGTAGGGAACTGTAAATCAGTGCTGAAAAGTAAACCCTGGGCATCCTTCTGAGCAGAGTGCTACGGTGAGGACATAGGTAAATTTCATAATATCTCGCTTTTTTTTTTGTTTAAAAAAAAAACAGTTCTTTTAGCTTAGTCAGAGCAGTAGCTTTCTTAATAATAATTATTATTATTTTTAAATTTTAGAAAGAAAAGCCTGACTATTATAACTGGAAACTATAAAAGTAAATACATCAGAGGGTAAATAGATATTCTCTGTGCTTAATATTTCTGTCCAAGGAGTAACTGATTTCTGGAAATCAAACACACCATTGCAAATACCTAGAATATAAAAATCCTGACCAAAACACTAAAATGCACCAGAAAACAAGAGTCATGTTGCTTTGTACACAATTTACCCAACAAATATTTTGCCAAAACGCAGTTCAAATGAAGACATTAAATCCCAGGAGTCTTTATATCAGAAGCAAAGTCTTAGTGGAATTATTTTCTCCTGTGTTCTGTTTTTCCCGTATTCTCTTTTTTGGGAAATAATGGCATTTATTTTACAACCAGTGATGACTTACTACTGACGTTAAAGAAACAATCACACAGAAAGTGGAAACTTCTTAATAACCTGTATATTTCACATCAACTATTCCATAATACCATTCATATTGCATTAGTAACATGAGGAACAAACATAACCATTCAGATGCACACCATGTTTGGACAACAAAACACAGTGAATTAATAAATACACTGTTTTTCTCATAAGCAATACTCTTTTATGCAGCAGTTACAGTGCTGGTTGGAAATTTACCTAGAGGCACTAGGAGAAAAATAGAGTGAGAGTTTTTATAAGTGAGCAGTGTAAAAGAGACCTGTTCCAAAGGAACATCAGATTAAGATGTGAGGGCAGGACGACAGTTTTTGGTCAAATATGAGAGCAGACCTAAAAGTAGCAGAACTGTGAATTTCTTCAGCAGAAATTACACTAGTGATTCTGGTTTTGTCCTTTCAAAACAAAGTTAGAACAAACATGAGGGTCCTTTAAAGGTGAGTGTCTTGCACACTGGAATTAGTAATACAATACTATGAAATATTTCCTGGATATATAATTTCCTTAAATTCTCAGAAGCTACAGAATGCTCCTCTGAAAACAGCAATTCAAAGACTTCCAAAATTTTGGAATGTACCTGAAACTTGGTCAACCCTTCTGGTTAAAAAGTTTCAGTGTAAACAAAATACATCACATAACACACTGAGGGGAGAACAGTCTTTGAATGTAAGATTTAAAGCACCTTAACAGATGTTGCTGCAATTAAAGACAGCGTGCTTAAAAGCAGAAGTTAAAATGTGTTCTCCCAAATGCTGAAGTATTTCTCATTTTCTCTGGCAAAAAAAACAGCAGGCCAGTGGGGAACCTTCCTCAACCAATGGAAAACCATTAAAAGGTGTTTTATAGAACTGAGAGAAGAGGAATACTGAAAATACATCGTTCACTCACGTCTGATACCATTACATGCAGGCATGGTCACACAAATCTGCTCCCCTTTCTCTTCAGAAACCTCAGAGCTTAAACGGAACACGATGCTAACCCCATTCAGTACCAGTAACTCTAGCCCATCTTTCAGCAGCAGCAGGGAGGTGATTGTCCCCCTGTGCTCAGCACTGGGGAGGCCACCCCTTGAGTCTGGTGTCCAGTTCTGGGCACCTCAGCACAAGAGAGATCTGGAGGGGCTGGAGCAAGTACAGAGGAGGGACACGGAGCTGGTGAGAGGCCTGGAGAATAAGGCTTATGAGGATCGATTGAGGGAGCTGGGATTGTTGAGTTTGAGGAAGAGGAGGCTGAGGGGAGACCTCATCCCTCTCTACAACTGCTTGAAAGGGCATTGCAGAGAGGTTGGTGCTGGTCTCTTCTCACGGGCAATGAGCGATAGAAGGAGAGGGAATGGCTGCAAGCTGCAGCAGGGTAGGGTTAGGCTGGACATGAGGAAAAAGTTTTTCCCAGAGAGAGTGGTCAGTCAGTGGAATCAGCTGCCCAGGGAGGTGGTGGAGTCCCCATCCCTGACTGTGTTTCAGAGTAGATTGGATGTGGTGTTGAGGGATCTGGTGTAGGGGAGAACTTGTAGAGTGGGGCTGATGGTTGGACTTGATGATCCCAGGGGTCTCTTCCAAGCTAAATGATTCTATGATCCACTCCTCTGTGCTAGAACAGCCAATGACTGCTGCAAAATGCACTGTGTAGCAGATACTGGTAGTGCCAAAATAACAACAGCTTGGAGCGATTCAGAGTTTTCATCTAACAGCTGCACTATCAAAATTGTATAGTTGTATTTATTCCTAACTCTCTCCCTCACAGGATAGCCAAAAGAAGCTTCTCAGCTTCCTCAGAAACACACCGGTATAGTTTACAGACCACTTACTGCCTGAAAAATTCATCACATGAAAAAAAATCACCCTGTAAAACATGACAGCCCAGTTTTCATGTATGCATTCCTGTAAGATTCCTATGTCATACTACTCCAGCTCACTTGTCAAAAGAAGGTAATTATTCCCTTCTGTCTTGGTTTATGGGGGAAAATGCAATATTTGATTATTCAGCTTTTAAGTATTGTTGTAGATGGCCAATAGCAATCTCTTATGAAAATACAAGCATTTCTCTGATACGAGAGTAAGGCTTGAAGAAGCAAAATAGGAATATGTTTCAGAAGGAAAAACTCTGTCTATAATGATATAAATAAATTCAATCTGGGCAGAAATTGTACTGTGTAACTTAGTGTAAGACGTGCCAGGGCCCGGGAAGCACCAATTGGGCTGTAAGTGTCTGACAACCAGGACTCACAGCAGCAGAACTGGACGATCACTCTGGTGCCTCCCTTGGGAGCAGGAGGATGATCACCGGCTGGAGAGGTCCCTCCCTGCCATTTGGGTCATCCCCCTTCTCCCCCGACCCTCAAAGAGCAGCCAGTCACCGCTGCTCCCTGACAGCCAGGGTGACACACTCCTCCTCCGACAGCAAAAAAAAGCAAGTTTTGATAAAAAGCAAATGCCTTTGTTAAAAATTGTGTGATTTGCAATAATACGGAGGACGAACTCCGTTATGAAACTTCAAACAAGGTACTTCAGACAGTTTCAACCCATTTCTTCAGCAAAGGTGATTAATTTAATGCTTGTTATTAGGCTACATAAAAAGCATCATCCCATCATTTTTCTATTTACTATTACAGTGAAATATTGTACGATCTGAGACAAATGATCCTACAGAACCTGCTTCAGATGTGACTCCGTGTGTCCCCATCTGCAAGAGGTCTGGTTGTTTCCAAAACATACTGTAGGACCATTCACCACCACTAAAATGACGTAGCTGTCCACCTTTCTGCTGGGTACTCAAGAAATTTAACCTGTGTACCGTGTTGCTTGAAAATAAACATCATTCCAGTCTCTTATTTCAATGCACACGCATGTTAAATCAGTGCAATTCACCTTCTTTGTATCGATCTCCCAGTTCTAACAGGCTTGACACAATGAATCAATTTTTATCAAAAACTATTAAGCCTATTGGGAAAAATGGAACATTCAAGTCGATACAACAGACACTCCCTCCTTTTTCAATTCACAGAGTGTTTGTGAACAGAACTAATACAAGCACTTTTACTTTTTTCTTAACTTTTTAGGGTTTTCTTTTTCAATGTCACTCAAAAGGAAACGACCTTCCCATAGGAGTCCTACATAAAATGATCCTTGGTTTGCACTGGGTATTTCTTCTTTCTGACACAACTCAATAAACATCATTTTAAAAACCTTCAACTGAAACCACACGTGCCAAATTCCCCAGCATTTCTTTGAGTAGTTTGTAATGCTTATATTTACCGTAACAAGCATTTATTCTCAGACATATTGTTTGTAAAAGTTACGTGGGCCTACAACAGATTTTTGTATGAGCATTTTTATCGAATTTATGTGTGATAGAACGCTATATTTGTACAAACCACAGTGTTTAACTATAGCTCCATAGTCTAACATACTGTAGAAACGCAGCTAACAGACATCTCTCACTGTTAGACACGGCACTATTCTTTTTAAATTTAAATTATGAGTCCTTCATGACACTGGGTAAAACATCACTAGGTCATGTTTACGGCATACAAAGCCATTCCAGCATTTTTACAAACTCTGTAAACATCAATACTTACTTATTGATAAACACTTAGTACTGTTACTCCTTTATTTCCCGATGGCACTTCAGTCACTTAAGATTCTTGGTTAGATTTCAGAGGGTTTCAGATACCACAGGAAAGCACCAACCATGGAGAACGATGGGCAAATTTTATGGTTTAATTACACAGGACAACTAAATACAGTTTCAAAGTTCAGTTTGCCTGGAGATTCCTCTGAATCGATTTCCAAATTCTAATGGAAAAATAATCAGCTGGGCTAAAGAAACAGAAGTAGCTATGTGTTCAAGAAAATCACAGCAGAGCTAAAGCAGAAAGTTTAAAGTTAGACTTTATGGTTTCTCATAATGTTTGACAACACTTTATTAAGCTTCCAACTACACTTTAAACTTTGATGGGTTTTCAAATGCCCTGTTGTACCTTGATGCAAACCCTAAGTAAACGAAGAAGCCTAAGGCACTATACCTCTTTATACGACGCAGGTATGAAGAGATCTGTCTTTGAGCTCTGTAGCACCTACTCGAGCAAATCACACAGTAGGTTTCCAGAAAAATGACAAAACAAACCATCAAGTCTCAACAAAAACACTAGTGAGTATGAAATAACCTATGTAAGACATCTACACAGAGTGTACTACTTAAGCTGATATTTAATGGAACCAACCATTTATGGTTGTTTCCATTACTAAGTAAATTGATTAAGAGTGATCTTTATTTGGGTAGAATGCCTTAATTCCCCGTATTTCTAACCTATTAAGGCCAGAATATGATGTAATATATAACAGATCCGTACCACAAGACTGAAAGTTAACAATAAACAATGTTAATTTAATAAACCCAAATAACTTTACCATCAATGGTTTGACAAATATAGAGAAATAAATACCAAGTTTGTGTCTAATAGCTGAAGAATAAAAGAAATAAAAAAATCCTTCAATGTCATTGAGCTTCATCATTTATTACAGTAAAATTGTTTTGATTGTATCATAACTTCTGTTATTGACCACGACACGTGTAAGCAAACATGGATAAAAAACCCAGCACTGATCACAAATCCAACATTTCTATAAACTATACCACATTTAACTCCACAAGTCAGTCTTTAAAAAGTTATTCAAGAGTTAAAGAACCCATGACCTCTCATTAATTTCATTGAGTTAATGCCAATATAGAATTTTAGCTCTTGTGTAATGAGATACTTATTTCCAAATAGTTCAAAGATTACCATTAGTATGTCTAAAGATAACTTTAAAATAATTATTTGTATTTCAAAACGAAACAATGACTTGTACACATAAAATATTTAAAACCTATTATCTAATACATTTATTCATTTAGCACTGTTTTTTCCACATATAATATTCCAAACTTCAGCACAAAATGCCTTGTCTAAGTGCAATCCAAGCACCACGGCAATCAAATTTTCTGGACTGTTACTTTGCAGCCAATCTAAATATTTGAAAACTTGCTTTAACATTATATGAGTTTTGCCCCGAAAGCTCTCACTCCACCCGTATCCAGGACGATAAAAGAAAATTATTACCATTTGCACTACTTTAAAGAAGGGTTTTCAATGCACCCGTGATTTGGAAACGGGGGTATTTCAAACCGCAGCACCACAGGCACAGAGAGCTCGCCAAATCGCTGAGGCTTTTTTCCTCCTCCTGCTGCTGCTGCTGCTGCTCTTACAGGAGATACCTCTTTATTGCCCTAGCATCCTTGTAAAACTAAAAGGGGACGAGAGAATTGACAAGATTTTTTCATCACTCGGCTCACACTTTCAAACCATCCTCTTAACAATGATTTCCTTTATCTACCTCTGGTTGCACAACTGCTCCCAGCCGCTTTACAGCACAGAGGATGTCATCTGCCATCGCACAGCAGGCAGCGACAGCGACGGCAATGGCTCCAGATAACACCGTTCCGTGTGAAATTCCCACTGTTCTGGACTCCACACCCTCTGAATATTTAAATTTATTTGGGAGCCACACAGGGCTTACACAAGAAATACATTAAAAAAAATCATAACTTCTCCGGCTCTGCTCTGACGCAGCAAAAGCTCCTTACCCAATTTTCTGTGGTAAAAAAAGCCTCTAAGACCCGTATCGCTGATTTTTGGTAGAAGGCTGGTAGAAGAAAAGGAAGAAATTAAAAATTCTTTCTGAAAAGAGTATGACCCGTTGTTGTTTCTGCTGATAGTCGGGTATTGGAGACCTCTATTTCAATTTTCTGATTTACCTTCCATATTCACAATTTCCCACGCTCTGCCAAAGCATACACAGCTTTTACAAAAAGAATACTGTACAGTTCTAGTAAAAAAAAAAACAAAACAAACAACATTTAATGCATATAAAAATAGTCTTCATGAGGTAGTATTTACAAAATATTTTGAATGCCACAAATAACTTCAAAATAAGTTTTATTAGAAACATCTTGTAATGTTTCCCCTGCAGACTTTCCACATTTGCTGTTGTCATAAACTTATATTTAAATGTTGATTTTATATTCATCAGTTATTACTCACCACATGCACAACACATTTCCCTTTATGTATTGCAAGGACAGAATCTCGGTATCTATGATTAAATTTGTAACTGTATTGAACTCGCTTTTTCTCCCAAATGCTGCCATTGTAAGACACAGCGGATAAAAAAGGGGGGAATAAGCTACAACCCACAGTGGGGCTGAAGAAACGTAGTCCTCACGATGGATGAAACAGAAAACTGTGCCTTTTACCTAAAGCTGAAATATCTGAAGGCAGTTCTCTGGTCTATGGCTGCTGTATCAGCCATTGAGTCAATGATACTGTCTAAAGCCTTGAGAAAGGGCTGGGTTTGTATTGTCTTACAAATCTTCCCAGGCTGATGCACATTTCTGACAAATGGCATATGCTATTATTTTTCATATCTGTGGGTTGTTCAAACTATGCTTTTTTAGTCCTGTTTGCTAGGCCCATGTACGTGTGAGAATGTAAAAGTAAGATCCATGAGTTCTCCCCGCTGCCTTCCCCCCAGTCCTTGAGTCACACCAAATGTTGAGAATATAAAGCAAAGGAATCAGCACTGCTTTTTTAGGTTTCCTGCTATTTGGGACTGGCAGGAGATGTTCAAAGACAGGGAGAGAATTCTCATTTACATGAACTTAATCAAACACTATTGGTCAAAGGCAGTGACTTCAAAAGAGGAACATGCCATCTGGAGTTGCAAGGAAACTCCTGAGGAGTTATGTCAGAAGAAAGGAATAAAGCGTAACGTGATTTCATAACCTTCAGAAGAGAAGAAATGGCCATTTTCTGAGTAACTCCAGTGAAACAGTCCTGTATCATCTTTGTCTCTCAGCCAGTAGCCCCGTAGCAGGAATCCCACCGTGTACTACATCCCAGATTCTGTACTGACAAACAAGCCATTCTCACACAAGAAGTACACAAACATTAAGCATCCCACCTGTGAAAATTCGGTGGCTTTCCCTACCTTCAGTAAGTGTGACAGCAAGAGTTTGTACACAAGCATGGATTTTTTTTTCCTTTTTTTCCCTTTTCTGGCTTTCTTTAGCAGAGATAAAAGAAGGATTCAAGAAGCCTCTTCTCATAGAATTCTTTGTGTGTGTGTGTGCCTGTCGTGCTATTATATTTAGTAAGTTAAAAAAAAAACAACAGATAAACCTGGTGCAATGATGTCTTCTTTCGTTATGGATTATAATTCATTGACTTACATTTATTTACTTTGTTTTATTTACTTATAAAAAAAAATATTAATAGAATCATAGAATGGTTTGGGTGGGAAGCAACCACCTTCAAGACCTCCCACCAGAGCAAGTTGCTCCAAGCCCCCTCCAACCTGGCCTTGAACCCCTCCAGGGATGGGGCAGCCACAGCTTCTCTGGGCAACCTGGGCCAGGCTCTCACCACCCTCACACCAAAGAAGTTCTTCCCCACAGCTCAGCTCCATCTCTTTCCCCTCTTTCAGGATCAAACCTTCCTCCTCGTCCAATGGCTCCCCTCCCTGATCCAGAGTCCCTCCCCATCTCTCCTCTAGCCCCTTTAGGGACTGAAGGAGCTCTAAGATTCCCCCGGAGCCTTCTCTTCTCCAGCCTGAACCCCCACAACTCTCTCAGCCTGAGGGGCTCCATCCCTCGCAGCATCTTTGATAATCTTCATGGCCTCCTCTGGATCTGTACCAACAGGTCCGTGTCCTTGTGCTGAGGACCCCAAGCTGGATGCAGTACTCCAGGTGGGGTACCACCAGAGCAGAATAGGGGATTCTTTTATCCAATAATTCACTTTTCTGCCATTGCCACGTACACACAAATGCAGCATAAAATCCTTTTCTGCCCTTATGCCCGATTAAGACTACATCAATCAATATCATTGTCAAATGGATAGGCTTTATCATTGATGGATGTTTTAAAAATACTTTTGAATTAAAAACAATTACCAATCAGTAAAGTAATCACTAACACGTAGAGAAGAGATTCTTAGAAGCCTAGTTAGAAATACCCACTGTAGGTTTTCTTATAATCCCTTTTTTTTTTTGGACTAAGGTTATTTCCCAAGAAAATATAAACTCATCAGAATAATTTCAAAATAGCATGGAGCATTTAACGCATTTTCTACAGCTAAAGCTGAGGATCATTAAGTATTCAGTAAATCTTGCTTACCAGTACAAGAAAATGTCTGAGACCAGCAATTACTTTCCCCAGAAAGACTGCCTGGTATTGTGTTTTTTCCTGAAGGACAAGAATATAAGGTATCTTCTGTGTGTGAGACTAACGGTACATCTACTGCAGAATTGTCTTTCCAATTGTGGCAATAAGAGATGCTATTTAGGGATAATAAGCGAGTTTTCTCACTTTCTCTCACTTACAAACTCAGAAAGAAGAGGTAATAGTTTATAAACCCCCACATCCCTCTCAGAACTATGCTCTCAAAAACAGCTGCTGCAGCATTCCTATCTTGCTTGTCATTAATGTCTAAAATTGCACAGATTTATAAGGACTGTACTGAAGGAACTAATCTTTTAACACACTGGTAAAGAACCTAACATATACCATTTTCAACTAAAAACCTTACAAATACATACTAGCTACCTCTACACTAGACCATAAAAGCCTTTTCTTTTCTTGTTTATTGGAAAAAATCCTCCATCTGGACACAATACTCTTTGAGGACAATGGTATTTAAAGGAAAGAAATTTCAAGACCTCTGAGGTCTTATGGTTCAGTAGATCAGATACAGAGTTGTTAGAATTTTAACAGGAAATAGCCTTCCAATGAAACTATTATATTTTAAAAGAATTACAAAAAAAAAGTCTGAGACCACAGCTTTTAAAAGGTAGGCTGCTATTTCAGTCCCTTCACTCCTGCACTTTCTATTTTCTTCCATTACTTCTCAATTTAAAGCTGAGAGTTTGAAAAATGTCAATTTTATAACAACGAAACAGAGACACTCTCCACAGAGATGTCTCTTAAGTGGGTCCAGGCTAACATTCACAATCTTAAAGGCTTGTTTATTAGTACAATAAAAATAAATGCTGCCATTAATGCTTCTTACTCAATTCTAAACGGGGTCATATGAAACATTTATCTCCTCTTTTTTCTTCTTTTTTTTTTAATTAAAAAATCTTTCATTTCTGAAATCAAAAGTTGAAACATGTTTTTGCTGGCATAATTCAACACGTGAAGGTTTCATGCCATACTGCCTAATGCTCACTATGTAATTAAGATCCTAGAGGGCATTGCATTCACATGCTGCTTCTTGTTCACCTGTGATTTTCAACTCCAAAAGCGCTGCTGGGCTTCTGTTTTTCTCTCCTTGAAAAAAAAACATGGTCTGTGTATGTGTCTTTCTCCGTGCTGTCCCAGGTGCATCCCTCCCACAATTCCAGCCAAGTTTTGCAGAGACTCAGTGATAATTAAGTTTTAATAACCTTCAGGAAAATAGTTGCGCAAACGGAAAAGAAAATCCCTGTAAATTACTCCGATGAATTTACACATGATTTTGTAATCTCACATAAGAGAGAAAGCCTTCAAACATTAGGTATTCCTAAGTGAAGATGCTGTGATACTGGAAAACATGGAAAGTGATGACCCCAGATCCTTAAATGTCAGGGACAGCGTGAAGTTGGTACCTGACAAAGCTGTATGACAAGCACCAGTCCTCCTGGAGGGAGCATGATAACAGACACCCCGCTGTGCCTCCTGATTTCGGCATTCAGTGATAACAGCTATTACTGCCTGTGAGGATAATCCCTGCTCTGATTTGTGCTATCTGTAGGCCTTGGGAAGCAGGGAAAGAAAGTCTCCAAAGGCTTTTTGCAGAAAGGGACTGGATGAGTGAGCAGGACAAAGAGTGATTTAGAGAGGAACACAATGTGCCTTACACTTATGGTAAAGGCATCTACTAGCGAGGGGTGGCAGAGACGGCTCAATAAGGCACCTGGAAAAAACACCTTACCAAAAATGAGGGCACATCTCTAAAAAGCTCCCTGTTGTCTGACTGCAGGAATGGGTTGTTTGGGGACAACTGAATTATACCCAGGACCTTGCTGTTTGGCAGATGGGTTGTGCCTGGAATGTTTTAGACAGAAAACGCCCGTGATAGGCAGAAGCAGAAAAGGCAACTCTACTCGATGGGAGACTCTGAGACACTTTTGCACCATTTACAGTAAAAAAGTATGTTCCTAGTGGTTTTAAGTACTGATGACTACCCTCTGCTACATCCAGGAGTGTCAGCTTGACTCCTCTCCTCTTTGAACCACGGGAAAAAATGAGGGGCTATCTGCAGCCCTTCGGGCTGCTCCTACACACGACTAACCCGAGCTGCATGCGCTGTCTCAGCAAGCTGTCCTCAAAATGCATCATCAGTGGAGTTGGGGAGACCTCAGCACGCTCTAGATAGTGATTTGAAATAATCGTGAAAGATATTTTCTGACATCAAACCTCTTTGGGAAACATCAGAGGGAAACAACAGAACAAGAGGGAATGGCTGCAAGCTGCAGCAGGGGAGGGTTAGGCTGGACATGAGGAAAAAGTTTTTCCCAGAGAGAGTGGTCAGTCAGTGGAATCAGCTGCCCAGGGAGGTGGTGGAGTCCCCATCCCTGACTGTGTTTCAGAGTAGATTGGATGTGGTGTTGAGGGATCTGGTGTAGGGGAGAACTTGTAGAGTAGGTCTGATGGTTGGACTTGATGATCCCAAGGGTCTCTTCCAACCTGGATGATTCTGTGATTCTATGATTCTATGACTCTATGATTCTATGATCAGCAGCTGCACTCAGAATGGCCTGCTGACAGAAAGGAGGTGGACCTTGCCAGAGCAAAGCGCCATGGCAGGACTTCAGGACAGCAGGATCCACAGGTCTGGCTTCATTAGGCACTTCTGAAACCTCACTCAGGATGAAAACCTCAGGGAGTGACACACAGTGTGCTGGAGATACAGAAAGATGCTTCTCCATTGCATCTCAGAACCATGTCACCTTCTATGTCTGTGTTCCTCAGTAAGTCTTGCTGGAGCGAGTACAGAGGAGGGACAGGAAACTAGTGAAAGGCCTGGAGAATAAGGCTTATGAGGATCGATTGAGGGAGTTTGCAGCTGGTCACAAGTGGTTCCTCAGGGCTCAGTGTTGGGGCCTTTCCTTTTTAGTATCTTCATTGATGATGCCAATAGGGACATAGAAAACACTATCAGTAAGTTTGTAGATGACACTAAGNGAGTGCAGAGGAGGGACACGGAGCTGGGGAAGGGCCTGCAGAATAAGGCTTATGAGGATCGATTGAGGGAGCTGGGAGTGTTTAGTTTGAGGAAGAGGAGGCTGAGGGGAGACCTCATCCCTCTCTACAACTGCTTGAAAGGGCATTGCAGAGAGGTTGGTGCTGGTCTCTTCTCACGGGCAATGAGCGATAGAAGGAGAGGGAATGGCTGCAAGCTGCAGCAGGGTAGGGTTAGGCTGGACATGAGGAAAAAGTTTTTCCCAGAGAGAGTGGTCAGTCAGTGGAATCAGCTGCCCAGGGAGGTGGTGGAGTCCCCATCCCTGACTGTGTTTCAGAGTAGACTGGATGTGGTGTTGAGGGATCTGGTGTAGGGGAGAACTTGTAGAGTAGGGCTGATGGTTGGACTCCATGATCCCAAGGGTCTCTTCCAACCTGAATGATTCTAGGATTCTAATATGTTGCATATCACAGTATTTTAAATAGTGAAGTTTTTGTTAAGAAATTATATGGGACTATCAATTTTTTTAGTTTCCACTTTTTTTCAGAAAAAGATCCAAGTGAGGCTCCAAGAGTCAATTTTTATTCATAACTCCTAAATTACCTAACAAATTGTGCACTTCTATGAATAAAATTTAATGTGGTAAGTAACATACATTTTGCAAATAGACTTTTTTTAGATATTTATAGTTTGGGGTTTTTTCAAATAAACCTTTTATCAATAAAATGTTATTGCTTTCTTTCTTCATAACCGAATGTTGCCACACTGACAGAACTATCCAATTACACCCAGTTTCTGGTGTTCCCCAGAGTTATGGAGTCTTTTAAGTCACGCCATATTTTTCACTGGCTGTGTTCCTCACACCCAGCTGGAACTCTCCAGCTCACAGCAGGCTACATGGGCAAGAAAATCCTCAAAAGCCCAGGTTTCTTGCTTAGCATTTATTCTCACCTACCACTTACGCCCAGACTTACGTGTTAGCTAAAGTACAGATAAATAGACTGTGGTTAATATGGTATTAAAGATATAAAGTATGGGTGTTACAGATTGCTCAGAGTGAGAAACTAAGGTCAGATCTCTGCGTGCTGGGGACTTGAATACTGGAAGTCCATTGAGGCATAATCTGGGTACAATACTTCCTAGAGAAGTTGTGAGAATGAAAGAAACCCAATTAGATAAACCCTAATTTTGAAGAACTATTACAGAGCTTTGAGAAAGAAGCTTCAATAGACCAAACTTATTAGCAAATTATAGCATACACTTTCTTAAACTTACACAATTATACACTTGTATTTCCTTACATTTATTATATACTTACACTTTAATAAACTCTAAGTTAAATGTTTGAAAAGTTACATGTTTGCAGGACCGATGGTTTTTCAGAGCATTTTATAAAGATATCTGTGCTGTGTTCATGTCACAGTCACATCATTTCAAATAGCTGACTAGAAGAAGATGCAGGGCTGTGGAGGTTCTTTACAAATCTATGAATTCCATTCAGAACACCGCTGTGATTTTGTGTAGACTTTGTATCTAATAAAATAATATAAAAATTGTCCTAAATATTTCCAAGCCAAAGTGAGCAAACTTCCTATTTCTTAGGTTGAGATACATTTTTGAAGATAAAAGTCTGCTTCTGTTTGAGAACACACAGACAGTGAAAGTAAGTCTCCCGGCTTTGCTGAAGTAGCACAACAAAGGCAGAAAGCATACAAGTATTCTGAATCTCCAGGCTTGCCACACGTTGGGAAAAAATAGTAACTATCAAAAAGGATGAGTCCAAAAAAGATATGTGAGTGGTTCTGAAAGGGTATTTGTTAGCTCTCAAAACATCCAGCTAGTATTTCTACCTTGGAATGGCTGCTGCATGACCCAGAGATCACTTCTGAACCACATGGTTTTCCATGGACCATCATATAGTCTTGTACTCAACCAAATATAACTGCAATCACTGCTTAAGACAGGGAAGGCAACACGATTCCACATGTAACCTGTCTTGGCTTCCTACACCAGAGAGCAGTTTGTGGCCCATAGCTTCCCAATCTACAGGCCTATTTCTGATTCAGAAAGCAGTATATTAAGTCACTTTCTAAAACTGAATACTCTCAAGGACATGGAAATAGATGGAAAAGATTAGGTAAAGATAAAGAGAAGTAGAACAGAAAGCTCTTGATTAACTTTACTAATAGTTACCTTACTTGCTTGGAAACTCAACCTTCTTGTCCGTTTAAACAACCTTACAGACCCAGATGTTAATGCAACAGAGATTGCAGTATTTTTTTGTCTTAGGCTTACATTTTATTAAAGTTCACCTTTTAACTGCAACCAAGATAAAAGAATAAGATTTGATAAAGTATTTGTAGGTAAAACTACTCGGCTCTTTTCTAAAATAAGAAACATGGTAAGAACTTGCATAATTGGTGTAAACAAGAAGAAACCTGAGGCCTCGTCTGCATTATAGTCCAAAGGACTTCCTCCTCAAAGTTCAGCCCCTTTAGTGACAATAAACCCTAGCCTCATTTGTAGCAACTCACTCCTTAATACCATCCATTCACTGTCATCTTTCTTACAAATCCTACTGTGGATTTTGACTCTGGTTTTAGACATTTGTTGATAGGATCTAACTTAAATCACCTGTGATTTCACACTGCTACTCCTGAACGCTTCTCAATATGCAAGTTAGTCATCATGCTCACATGGCTCTCACCTCACGGAGACAGGAATAGCTGCCAGAAAATAACTGTCACTCTGTCTTGGGCAACTGGTCAAAAAGGCGTAATTAGCGACTGGGAATGTTCTTTGTGCTACTGCAGATGAACATAATTCAGTAAGTCAACACAGGAAACCCTTCCAGATACGAAGTTCTAGAGCTTCCCTGTGTTCCAAAGGAAAATAAATCTTCATGCTAAACTGCTAAAGAGGCCTCAGCACCGTCACACAACCCTTGTGTCAGACACGGGAGTCCCTGCGGGATAAATAAGAGGCAGATCCTCTCAGTATGAAAACAACGATGGTGGGACAATCTGCAAAATGCTGATGGTTTGTCATGTTCTTTTCACTACACTTCATTTAAGCAAAATTTCATTTATGTGACTTCTGAAATGTGGAAATTTATTTCACTTTGACAGCCTTTGAAAAGATGTTTTAAAAATACTGAAAATAGTTATTTAGTTTAATGTCCTTGTTTAAAAATGTTCTCACATTACTCTTCTATTTCAATAAGCCTTTAACAGCTGATACCACAGAAAGGCAGGAGATTCACATGTTACTTTACCAAAATTCAGCATTAGCTTCTAGCTCCAGTGGTTCTGGAAAACAACAGCCACCACATACAATCAAAAAAAAATCAGTCCTTTAAATAAAACACTAACAAGAAAGGTAAAAGGGAGATTATCAGCTGAGAACTGACCTGTTGGAGAGCAGCGTAGGGGAAAGNGACACCCAATGACAGGACAAGGGGCAATGGGTGCAAGCTGGAACAGAGATTTCCATATTTCCATATTTCCAATGGAAGATATATTTCACATATTTCCACTTAAATATGAGAAGAAACGTCTTCAAAGTGAGGGTAACAGAGCACTGGAAGAGGCTGCCCAGGGAGGTTGTGGAGTCTCCTTCTCCGGAGACATTCAAAACAAGGTCCTTTCCCAATCCCTGATATTCTGTGATTTTGTGATTAACCCTTAGAAACCAACAAGAAATGTTTAATCACTATATACACTAGATTCTGCTGACCATGGCCTCTCAAGAGCCCCACTAAACGCTTTTGGTGACCTTTTTCTCCATTTCTTATGAGATGTCTTCAGGATAAGATTCCACGCCCTTCCCTTTTGGGAAAGGCACAAAGCCTCCCCCTTCAGCACAGTTTGCTTTGAATACATCTTTGTGGGGGTGGAAAGTCTGCTAATCACAGAGAGGCCAAAATGTAAACACATGTATTACATTTGCAGTAAAATGCTACTTTGTATAAATAAGGAAATGCATTTGTGTTGTTTACATTAAGAATAAAAGTTAGTACAACTATTACACACTAACATGAACATGCAATGAAGAATCTGAGTCATAGAGTCACTCAGGTTGGAAGAGACCCTTGGGATCATTCAGTCCAACCATCAGCCCCACTCTACAGAGTTCTCCCCTAGAAAGTAACTCTAGAACTATGCAAAACAGTTCATATTTACTTTTGCCAGGACCATCTCCTATGATGAGCTGTGTTCCAAGTCTCTAAACAAATATCATAACTTTCGTACTTGAAAATACTTTAAATACTGAAATCACAGGGTTTGAGTTCATTACGTCTCTCTCCTTGCTCTTGAGACTAATTGCACAGAAAGACATTAGAAAATCATAGAATGGTTAGAGTTGGAAGGGACCTTCAAGATCATCAAGTTCCAACCCCCTGCCCTGGGCAGGGACACCTCCCACCACACCAGGTTGCTCCAAACCCCATTCAGCCTGGCCTTGAACCCCTCTAGGGATGGGGCAGCCACAGCTTCTCTGGGCAACCTGGGCCAGGCTCTCACCACCCTCACACCAAAGAAGTTCTCTCTAGTATCTAACCTAAATCTTCCTTCTTTCAGTTCAAAACCATTACCCCTCATCCTATTGTTACACTCCCTGACAAAGAGTCCCTCCTCAGCTCTCCTGTAGCCCCTTCAGGTACTGGAAGGGACTGTAAGGTCTCCCTGGAGCCTTCTTTTCTCCAGGCTGAACCACCCCAGCTCTCTCAGCCTGCCCAATGTAGCCTGAGCCCAACATACAGCCTGATCCAACTGATCTCCCCTTCCATGAAGACCAGACACGAGGAGACAGAGACGGATTCCAACAAACCATGGATATTTTGAGAATTATGAGCTTTTGGCTGAGTAACATGGTAAAATTCTGCACATTCAGGTAGGGATGCTTTCCTCCAACCCTAACTAACCTAGACTAAGTCCACGCAGATGGTAATCTAATTTTTAAATGTTAAATATAAATTTAAAATAAGCATTCTGTAATTTGTGTTATTTTTAAAAAAAAAAATCTCTACTTGGCAGCACTTGTGCACAAAGCATTTGAACAATACCAGCACTGAATGATGACATGGAGACACAGAAATAATTACAGAACTAAGCCTGTACCTGACATTTGTCACTGTTAGTTCCCAAATGAAATTCATTTATTAGGGGAGGGAAATGGAAAAGTCCTTCCAATTGCCTTCAAAGTGGCTGTCTCTGTCACCTCCCATCTGGTGCTAACATCAGAATGCCACCTCACACCTGCAATCGGCTGCTGAACCCACGTTTCCCGGCACAGCAAACCCACCTCCACCCCTGTCCAAGTGTGGCACAATTAATATTCCCTTGCACTGAAAAGAGACACAAGGTCACTAAAACACCCAGTGTAACTGCTGATGGTGCATAAGCATCCTGCAGTGCTGTAACACTACTTACTAACAGCACGATCTGCGAAAATGGGTAAGCTGAAGAGAAGCAGGCAGCTGCAAAGGAGCAAACAGGAACTTACGGTTGCTCAAGAAAACATGTACCAACAGGAAAATGTGCAAGATAAGAGAAAAATATACAAATAAAGCAACAGACACGTCTGTTGGAAGCATAGGAACCCTGCAGAATAAAGGGAAAGGGTATCTGGCAAAACCAGAGCATGTCCTGATCCTAAAAAATAAAATCAATTATGTTGAGAGCAAATGAGATCCTCCTAATTTCTTTGAGGAGGAGTGTAAGAAGCATAAAATACAAAGGCAATAATGTGGTGAGAAATCGCTTATTGGGTTCATGCTTTCCCTCATTAAGGAGCTTGTGGCTGGCTGCTTCATTAAGAACCCAAACCATCAAGTGTGAGCACCATATACTCAAACTTTAGGATATGCTTGTTAAGAACTAACTGGTTTGGTCTTGTGTCAGAATGACTGACAAAGAGGACGTACGGTGCACATTGGTTACTAATGTCAAGCTAGAATGGTATTGCTTCAAAGTGTGAAATTGGCCTGATGTATCTGCCTTCTAGCAAGACAACAATCTGTAATTCCCTAAATGATAAATATACACACACTTGAGCTGAGCTGCAAGCGTCACACTCTCGTGTGTAGAGTTCCATTCCTAGGTCTGCTGACTTCACTACAGAGCAGGAGTTGGGTAAATTGCCTACAACTATCCTTTAAACTTTATCAGAGCAAAAACAGTATTTCCTTCCTCTCCTTTCCTTTGTCCTATTTAAATTGTGAGCTCTTCTCATAGAATCATAGAATCATTTAGGTTGGAAGAGACCCTTGGGATCATCAAGTCCAACCATCAGCCCCACTCTACAAGTTCTCCCCTACACCAGATCCCTCAACACCACATCTAATCTACTCTTAAACACAGTCAGGGATGGGGACTCCACCCCCTCCCTGGGCAGCTGATTCCACTGACTGACCACTCTCTCTGGGAAAAACTTTTTCCTCATGGCCAGCCTAACCCTACCCTGCTGCAGCTTGCAGCCATTCCCTCTCCTTCTATCGCTCATTGCCCGTGAGAAGAGACCAGCACCAACCTCTCTACAATGCCCTTTCAAGCAGTTGTAGAGAGGGATGAGGTCTCCCCTCAGCCTCCTCTTCCTCAAACTAAACAATCCCAACTCCCTCAATTGATCCTCATAAGCCTTATTCTCCAGGCCTCTCACCAGCTTCATGTCCCTCCTCTGCACTCGCTCCAGCCCCTCCAGATCTCTCTTGTGCTGAGGTGCCCAGAACTGGACACAAGACTCAAGGGGTGGCCTCACCAGTGCTGAGCACAGGGGGACAATCACCTCCCTACTGCTGCTGGTCACACCATTCTTTATGCAAGCCAGGATGCCCTTGGCCTTCTTGGCCGCCTGGGCACACTGCTGGCTCATGTTCAGCCGCCTGTCGACCAGCACCCCCAGGTCCTTTTTCTCCTCACCCCATGAGCTTCATGTGCTCCATCGCTGCAGCACCTCCTTCCCCATTGTCCCCACGCTGTTTTAACCACCACCCTCTTATGCCCTGACAGCCCTCCTTTTACAAGCCTGTGAACAATTCTCTGTCACCTCTTTTCCCTCAGTCATTCTGCTCCCTCACCCGTTTTGTTCTGGGAGATGAATCACTCTGGATGCTAACACGCTTCACTCCACGGTGAGGACGGGTGAGGGTGAGAGACGGGACGTGTGACACTGGCGTGGCTCAACTGCTCAAACATGGCATGACGTTGTTTGAAAGATATGAAGCTATGGCTACACTAAATAACAGCAAAGGCTTTCGGGTGTCACTTGTTCTCCTTGCAGTTCTCTTAATTTCCTGTAAAATCCGAACACTCTACACTGAAAATTGCCCTAAAATACAATTTTTCACAAAGTTCCCATACTGGAAAAAAAAAAAAATTAAAAAAGAGAAGGAAACCACTTAGAAACCTTTAAACTTGACTAATCAGATGTCTTCCTTCTGCCCTAACTTGCCTATTCAAAAATGGAAAGTTTACCTATACAACCAAGACATAAAACAAAGGATTAAGATTAAATAATGCATTGTATATTCACCAGACACCAACAGATGCATAGAGTGTGAAGCTAATGTATCTTCAACAATTAAAAATTCAGCTATATGAATATTGCAATAATTTAAGTTTTTAAATTATTTACCTCGAAGTGGCAGAAAAGATCACTATTTAAAAATAACATGCAAGATGCAAGTCATGAAAAATTGATGTGAAACAGCAATCTTTACAACTTGAGCTCACTTCATGCAAAACTATTAATGCTAAAAAATTCCTACCAAAAATCAAGTCATCGGAAAAAGAAATTTTATGACTTGTTCCATCAATTCTTAATCCTTGTTTTATTCCCTCTGAAGTATACCAGCAGGCTGTATGAGCTCAAAATAATAAAAAAAAAAAGGATAAGGAGTTGCTGCTTAAATCAGATCACAAAGCAGAAAATTAAATTCTTTCTGAACCACTCCCTTTTTCCTTCCATTTGCCCCTCTAGCCTTGCATTTTCTGCTACACTCCCCCTCTCAAATCTCCCAGTGAAAATAAATGCTGGATGGCTTTGTGTCAGGAAAATCATCTATACTGCATTTTACTGTATTTGCTGCTTAACATATCCCAACAGTGAACCTAACATTTAGAATCTATCATATCAACATAGTCATCATGATCCAAGCTGCAAATAATAGAGAGTGTCACTGTCAATTTTGCTTTCTCACACTTCCTTCCCTTCACTTCATCTGATTTTAATAATCCCTGTCAAACCACAAACAGTCCAAATTACCTTCCTGACACAGGAGCTTTCAAGGAAGAGACAGAATCTCAACTTTCATTTAGTGACTACAAAAGCAAGCTGTCCGACTGGACAAATATTATTTCCACTCTTGACAATTTCTACAGCAAAGCAGGCTTTTTAATTTTCACTGAAGCTGCCAAGGGTTTGATATAAGCTTCTTGTTTAGTGTAGATTGACTCACAGGATTAGCAAAATAACAACTGTAATTGTGTTTAAAGAAGCCGGCACTTTGAAGCCGAAGAAGAAACTGCTTGCAAAAGGTGACAACTGCATGTCACAAGCTAACTGAATTAAGGAAAAGATTACACAAATAATTTCAGTTTTGTAGATCTCACAGGATCTGTTTCAAGACCGTACCGCGTGTATCAGATTGACCGAGTGGCTGCTGCTAATATGTAATATAAATCAGGATTTCAAGGAGGACAACTTCATATTCAACTACATCAGCGAGGATCTAAGAAAGGTTAGCACTTGGCAACGGGACACATGTTCAAGGCAAATAAGCTTCCCCAAAAGGATGTGATCTGTAATCATTTTCCTCTCTATTGGCTTGCCTTCAAAGTCAGCTTGATAACCTAGGTCACTGCTTCACACAGATCGGTTTAAAAGTAATTGATTTCTGTGATGAGGCACAGTATTGTGTAATTAGCATTCTGTTTGAAGTTTATGTGGATTAATCAAAGCATAATACATTTTAATATAAAATATTTCCTTCACATGGACACACCGGTCCCTCTCACCATACAGAAGTCTATTGCTTCTTACTGTTTTGACTTATTTAAAGTAGCAACTAGGTGTTGAAGTGTTACCAGTTATAAAAACAGCAAACAGAATAACCAAGCTGTTTCCCCATCAGAAGTATTTGTTCAAATACCCCAGACTGCCTGTCCCGTGCACAGGCCTAATTTAAGTCCAACCAAAGCCAGTTTTAAAGATTCTTTGGTAACTAGTCAGAATACACCAAAACAATAAAAGCCTATCTTTGAGGAATCCATAGCACCACTATGAAATGCAGAGGCATATGCCTAGATGGTTTCTAGAGTTTCACAACAAGAACAGTAATACAGCAGCGTACTAGTGTTCTCTTAACACTTTGGGCTGGCAAGTGGCTCTCCATGACCACTCATCTTCATGGCAAGACATCCTCCTGCTTGCTTTTTTATTCTGTTTTTCTTCTTAGTGAAGAGTAAGAGTTTTAACAGCTTATCCTATTTATCTCCTTTAGCACTGCTAGCCTAAGCACAATTTTGATACTCAGCAGTATATTGATTCTACCATATGAGGCATGCATCCAATTGGATCTGTGAGTTCTTTTATTCTAAAAGGGTTTGATCAAAAGATCACTTAAAGGAGAAAAAAAATTACATAGTAACACACAGACCAGTGGTATTCTCATTTTTAAATTAAAGGACATTGATTTAAGCTTCTTTACATGAAGTGCTTAGTCTTGACTACGTCTTGACTTCTAGTTAACTACCAGTTTGAACCCAGAGCAGAATTCATAACTGATACAGCTGGCTTTATGCATTAAATGAGCACAGATTATATATCATTTAGTGTTTAGGCACTGCCAAACACACTGGAAGTAGGAGAGAGGTTAGCCATCTGTAAGAAGTATATTAGAATACAAATATACTGACTGATACAAAAGAATGTCTACACCACATCTACTCAATGGTAATTAAAACACTTGTGCACAACTAACCCTTGTCTGTAATGGTTTTGCAGTTCTGTAACTATTAGGGGAGCTGGATTTTTTAATGTTTTTCT
>VZTM01025686.1:42430-55795 GCA_013400555.1 Jacana jacana | reverse complement strand
TTTTAAGACAGGAGCTTCTTATTAATCCGTAAGCAATATATGAGTTATTTTCTCAACTAGTTGCTCAGAGGCAGCCTTTATCTTCACAGAGCATCCTCTTTACATTGTGATCACATTTTGTGTCTCTTGATAATTTACATCCTCAGACCTTGCACTTTATTTCTTGGCACAAAGTGCAAGTCATCACAACTATGATGCTACAAAAGCAAAAAAACAAACAAACAAACAAAGCATAACCAAGCAGCACTTTAAAAAGAATATTTATCCACAATACCTTTCCATTGCTGCTGAAGAAGAAAGAAAGGAAAATAAAGGAATGGCTACAGTGGAAGGAACTTCCTTCTTCTCAAGGATCTCTTAGACTCACACTCCATCCTGAAGCTCCTCATCACAGAGCAACTAAGAGTCCGGCAGCTCCTGAAACAACACCTCGTAGCTGATGGTGAAGTTCATTTACCCCTACACTGTGTGTCCCTATAGGCCACGAACGTACCACGTGGGTGTGATTCAAGAATACCCATGGAGAACCTTAACACAACCTACTGTCTCTTCTGGAAAGACGCTGTGTCAAGAGCAGGATTTCAAAATAGGATAGAGGCAACGGTGTTGAAAGGTGGGAGAGGGAATCATAACAAAATGCATTCACTCAGAGGAAAGTAAATCTTTCTTTGGAACCAGACCAGGCCATAAATTACTGCGCAAAAAAAGGAAAGACAATCAGCTGATTTGTGATGCAAAAAAGGGGTTCCTCCTCCCTATCACCTTAAACAACTACTGTAAAGATACTACTACATTCTCTGGTGCAGAAAGCACTTAGCCTTTGGTTTCATGATTAAGAAGGCAACTATTCATAAATATCTTACAAGTGAACACTGTGCACTGTGGTATTTCTTACATAATTACAAGACTCAAACGAGCTGTGCAACCAAGCAAGAAGTGGAACTACAGGGTAAACAACGTGCACTACTTGCCTATCACATGAAATAACTCTTTTGCTTCGGAACAAAACTGGTCTGGAAAGGAAAGATCTCATTTTTTTCAAGGAAGATTGCATTGAAAGCTTGCACAGAGAAAGAGAGAGGGACTTTGCAGGGTAAAGACAAAGGACTAGAGACTTTTTTCTAGGCTCACATTAATGTTTTAACAAATTTCATTTTCCTTATATTAATTTTAGAGTATTTTACAACTTTTGCAAAGTTAAAAATTAACAAGCCATATAAGATTCAAGCCAGAAACTTACATTACAATCAATTTTTTAAGGTTCAATCAATATGGGTTTTAATTTAATTCCCCAAAACTGAGCATGGTAACAATTCCACCAGAATATCTTTCAGAAGCATGAGCTGTGACCAAATCTATATTTAGCTAAAAGTTCTATGGTGAACCTTAGAGTTTCAACTATATTCTATTAATCTGCAAGAAAAATCATGCTTGCTGTGACCCAGCCAACAGCAGGGGGTCCCAACCCAAGATTCCCTTCACTGGTACATCACCAGGAAGCTGTGTGGAGGATGCCACAAGCACAAACAAAACATCAAATGAGAAAACCAGTTAATGGTGCATATTCTGAAAAAGGGAGAAAAAGGTCAGGGACAGAACAGTGAGGGAGTGTTTATTGAAATGACATATTTTTCCTAGATTGGCTGGTAACAAGTGGCATGACAGTATCCCACCTCATGCTAACCTTTGGAGACGAGTATTGTTCAGAAACTTTAAGTTTGTTCCATATTAAGAGAAACAAAAGTTCATTGCTTTGCAAGTGTCTATCATGGAATGGCATTGAACAAACACTTTTAATATCAAGGCAGACTGGAATTATTTTTCCTTCTTTTTTCTTTTTTTTTGTTCTGTCACAATGTGCACCAGGGACAGGTTTATTATATGAAAGGAACCAAGTGGTCTATCTTCCTCAGCAACCTCTGTACTTGCATTGACTGACATAACTCACACGCTCTCAGTTAAGTGGCATGCTAAGAATTAAAAGCATTGCAGAGCTGACCACTCCTATTTCAAATAATCCACTTTTTTATCTGTGCTACCGGATCATACAGGTCCCTAAACCACCTCTTGGAGCGACTACAAGTTTTTATTCAAGTTGGATTTTTATACTATCATGTACTAATGGCAACACAATCAAAAGAGTGGGAAGAAATAGATTGACTGCACTGAAAAAAGACCTCATTTTCTGACCCTTTCTTCACAGGGTCAAGAGAGTTTATTAGCGTTTTCTGTATATGGCAGAACTGACTCTATTCTGCTCCAAATATAATAAATATTAGGGACTGTTGCACTTAAGCAAATGCTGGAAATTACAATGCACATTTCAAAACCAGTGCTGTAGATTACTTGTGTGATAACCATTTAAATTCTTACTACAGAGTGACCTTATTCATGTTTCTGACAAAATGTCCTGGGTTTAGCTCGAAGAGAGTTAATATTTTTTCTAGCAGCTGTGATTTGGATTTAGTATGAGATAACCAGGTAACACATGCTGGTTTAGTTGTTGGTAGGTGATGTTTACATTACTCAAGGACTTCTCATAGACTTTGAGAGGGAGCAAAGACATAGCAAGCTGGCCAATATCCCAAAGCACAGACATCATGCTTAGCACACAAATGGGCATTGGCCAGGGCAGGAATCTGCAATCACTGCTCAGGATCTTTGGGGCTGGGAGCAACTGGTGTTGCATCACTTCTTTTGTATATTATTTTCCTTTTTTTTTTTCTTTCCCCTCTTCCATTAATGTCCTATTAAATGGTCTTTACCTCAATCCACAAATTTCTCCCTCCCTCCTTTTCTCCCTCTTCTCCTTACCCTACTGGGGGAAGGAGGGAGAGAGTGAGACACTGTGAGGTCCTTGTTACCACGACACAAAATAACACTCACACAAAGTTCACACCTATCCATTTCTTAATAGTTACCACAACTAGTCATTTTTATAGCCGGTGTAAAGAGGTAATAATCCATAAAATGGCAATCTGAACAAAGCTTGCTTTGAACTTTTTAAAAGCTCAAATTTAAATGTAACATCTCCATTTTCCTCATTCAATAACAATTCATATATACTCTTCCTCAGCATCAATAAGCACTTTCCTATAAACATCACAGGTCTCATCTAACCACCCAGCAAGAACTTGTAAAGTATTTATAGTTTACAGCAACTCAATTTCAGAATATCCCAATATACAATTTACATAAATACATACCTTCAGTCAATATATTCTCTCTGTAACCGAAATCTTCAATTTTAAGGGGCTATGCATTACATTCGGTTACTAAATCATCAGTGGTCCTATGCAAAAAGAACGTAGTAAAATTACTAACAGGTAGTATTTGAGGAACCAACACTTTCACAGACAAAAATCCAAATCGCTTAAGTATTATATAAAATTGCTCATAAAATAAGACAGCAGGCTTCTCTAATTCCAACTGGCAAATAATAATCCAAGTTCAAAATGTTAAAAAAAAAAGGTTTAACTTCAGGAGCTTCCATTTCTGTTCGTACTAGACAAACTATGGTGCCACATAGCACTTAATTTCATTGTTCCAAAGGTATAAAAGCAATTGGGAAAAGATACATAGAGGATGGGAAATTAGTAGGCCATGGAATGACCCAAAGTAGCATATGGAGATACAGGAAATGCTTTGACAAAGTCCACACAGCTCAGTAGTTTCATTGAGAATAATCTACCTTGTCATCATCCATTTGTAGAATAAGCAACTCAGAAAAAGGAAAAGAAGTTTGAAATGAAGCTTCCATATATTACAGTCAATTTTAAGAAAAATGGAGAGAGGCTTTTTACCAAGGGCTGTGGGGACAGAACATGGGGGAAGAGTTTGACACTAAAAGAGGGGAGATGGAGCTGAGATGTGGGGAAGAACCTCTTTGGTGTGAGGGTGGTGAGACCCTGGCCCAGGTTGCCCAGAGAAGCTGTGGCTGCCCCATCCCTGGAGGGGTTCAAGGCCAGGTTGGAGGGGGCTGGGAGCAAACTGGTGTGGTGGGAGGTGTGCCCTGCCCAGGGCAGGGGGTTGGAACTGGATGACCTTTAAGGTCCCTTCCAACTCTAACCATTCTATGATTCTCTAAGGCATTCTAAATGTAGTGAACTTTTATTCAGTACTGTTTATTAAATTGAAAATGGTTCTTTATATGTGGAAAAGAACTGGGAAGTCTTAGCACTTTCCAGGGGTTTAACTGAAGTACCCAACAACTAAAGCTGCTGAAATTCCCAAGTTCTGTAGAAGAATCAGCAAAGACAAAAGCAAAAGAAGTTTAAAAGAACTGCATGTAAGTTTGACAACGGGATAGCCCTTGTTCTTCGACCAATAGTTCCAAGCCTGTATTATAAATGAAGAACAAAGCCAACAAAGCCTGTACTTTTCCCACTGCTTTTATTACTTTTTCGAAGACAGAGGCTATGCAAAAAGCTATATAAAAAATGACAGTAAGGTTGTAACTCCAGCTCACAAAAGCCAAGAAATTTAAAGTTAGTGTGACATTCAATCCTTAAATCATGCAATTGTGCTTCTTTTTTAAAAAGCAACAATGCAAGTTAATGACAAGTTGTCAGCCCTAACTTTGAATTGCCTGAAGTTTGTCATTTGGTGTTTGTGTCACAACCTTAATGTTATTTAAATGTAGTTTTTAGTATCTATTATTTAAAAAGGTCTACTTTACGACAGCAAAAAGCTTTGATGGAATAAACCTCAAAGTACACTGTAGTGCTGGTGTGCCACTTCATTAGAAGTAGTGCATAAAACATATGCTGTTGACAAATCTAATTCATTAAAGGTGAGGTAGATGCACTTTAAAACAACTGGATGGCATCATTATCTACAGTTCCTTTTATAAATTATTCTTCTTTTCCCTTTTGACTGAACTTGTCAGGGCTCCTTTTTCAGACTGTGAATGTTTTTGCCTTAAAATTCAATACCTTCAACATGTTTGGACAAGTTAAATAAGTAGTGTATTTGCTAAAACTGAAATTGTAAGCAGAAACATTCACACTGATTATTTCACCTATATTAACTAATGAGAAATAAAATTAACCAACAATGTATAAGATTTTCAGCTTTATCAAACGTAAAGTTTAAAAATACAGAGAAGAGGAAATTACAAAGTACAACAGAGAAGCATTCTGGCAGCATTTTGCATTGCTATTCAGATGGCTTGGATTTGATACTGAATTGAATTCTGCAAGAGAGAAGAAGATCAGGCACATCACAAAGCTGACAGCTACCTGACATACCTCGTGATAAAGGGAAGAATTGCTAACTATGTCACTCAGACTTTTAGGTACAGACCATACTGGTATAGGAACTAACGGCTATAGAAGGGTCCATAACTACAGTTAAACTGGTATCTGAAGCATGGCCCATCAGAGTGTTACATTCCTTCAACGGCCTTCCAACAGATAAAAGACACAGAACTAGTCAAAAACTGGTCAAACTCTATCTTAGAATACCATTTCCTTGGAGAACATGGAAATTTTTCTCCTTAGCCCAGAAAGAATGAATTCCTCCTATCACTGTGGTCTCCAAATCACAGTGCAGGAGCTTCACTGATCTACTGAGAAACTAAAGTGGAATAGAAGGCTTTTGAGGACTGAATATAACAGAAGTGATGGTTAAAGTCCACTACTCACATATTCAGCATAACTCTAAACTACACTGTATACAGGGAAACTGGGAAAAAAATAATCAAAGATTCTTAACCAAGGATTCTTTCTGTAACATAATTTTCCATTTAATTCCTTACAAAGTGACCTAAATCTATCTATTAAAAATATAGAGAGAATTTTTTTTCACAGAGTGCATGATCATACTTCAATATGTCAGTAATCTGTACAAATATTTTGTAATTAATTGGCTGGATTAATAAAGAATTCTGTCTTGTTCAAGAAAAACCCGTGTAGAGCACATAATGTCATCTCATCCTACATATTTCTACATGGACACACATTCACACACATGTTTTTAGCTATATGCAGTGTCTCAGATTAACTCTAGATTGTCTAGTGCAGACAAGCTCATTCCAGTGTGACACTTACCCTGAAAATTTAAATGGTGGACACTATGCTTAGAAAAAAATGGCATATAAATTAACTTAAATATAAAAACACCCCTGAATATAATTAATAATATTTTATGCCTCTACAGACTGCAGCAGATCAGTTTCTGCAGGCAACTCTAAATATTCAAACTGAAATGTGACAGATTAATTTACTACATTCCAATCAGCAGCTGCCATTTACCTCAGAAGATTTACGTCATGTATGTCCGAGATGCCATACATGCAATTCTCCTAATTAGTCTCCCTGTTAATCCCAATGCTGGGTTTTTTTGTTCCCTCTCCTGCCATACTGTCTTTACAACCCCATGAGCGGAACAGTCATGTTTCTTTAAGCCTTCTGCCACCAAAAATGGTAAGTGTTAGCTGCCCATGGACAAAGGTACAGTGGCACCTCCACTCCAGGAGACACATCTCAAAGGCCAACTGCCCAGAACCATGAAGGGAACTGAATTCAAAGTAATTCAACTTACAACACCCTTATTACTGAAAAGGTCCACGTCCTGTTGACTGCTGGTACTAGCCTCTTTTCTGGTAAAGCCATTTCTGAGATCTGTGAAGGGGGCAGCAGTTCACCTCTAAACACTGGGGAAGTAGGACTGTGCGGGCTTTGAGTTCTACTCAGGTCTGCCTAACAAATCTTTGAGGGTGCTGCTGAGAGTTGGGGGAGGGCAGGAAAAGGAGAGAAACAGGGGTGGCATGCTCAGAGAGTCTGTGCTTATACAGAAGAGCCCCCAGTGCCTTCTCAAAGGAAGCTTTCATGCCCCCCAACATTTCCTGAAATGATACTCTGTTCCCAGGCAGGGATTTCAGTCCTGCTCGTACTGCAGCCCTCACTGACGATCTTCATGAGCCCTTCTGTCAATACTGGCACTCCAGAAGGGAGAACCTACTGACAGCAAAAACCTTCTATGCTAACAAATGTCATTGCTTCATTGGGAAAGTGGAAGAAAAGAGGGAGAGACCTTGTCTATGTCATTGCTTCAAAGGAAGTCTTTTATTCTTCTGTGCATACCTCTCCTGCAAAAGGTTTGGCTGCTTTTACTGCAATCCTAGAATCATTCAGGTTGGAAGGGACCCTTGGGATCACCAAATCCAACCATCAGCCCCACTCTACAAAGGTCTCCCCTACACCAGATCCCCCAACACCACATATCAACCACTCTGAAACACAGTCAGGGATGGGGACTCCACCCCCTCCCTGGGCAGCCCAGTCCAGCCCATTCTTGCTGGGAAGAATTCCTGCCTCATGCCCAGCCTAACCCTACCCTGCTGCAGCTTGAAGCCCTTTCCTCTCCTTCTACCACTCATTGCCTGTGAGAAGAGACCAGCACCAACCTCTCTCCAATGTCCTTTCAAGCAGTTGTAGAGAGGGATGAGGTCTCCCCTCCTGTCAGCCTCCTCTTCCTCACACTCAACAGTCCCAAGGTTATTTTCAGGTAATGAAAGTTACTAATCCTCAGGTTACTTTCAGGACGGTGTTTGGAGAACCTCTTTGATCCTCATAAAGCTCCCAGGACTACAGATGACAGAAGGACATCACTGTGTCTTTCCTTGAGGCAACACTTCTCTCTGGGTGGGAGAATGATTTTCATGTCTTACACCTGGGTATGCCAAAGCCAAGTGGAATCACACACTAAAGATCACAGAAACAAAACTCCACTGAGTGCCCAAAACCCAGACTGTGATGGGGCACAATCAGCAATTAAGGAAAATTTCTTGTTCATCCGATTTTTCACAAGACTCAACCAGAAAAATAAAAATTATCCATGTTCAGCTTATTTTGCATTGAAACTGATCCTAAAGCCTATCTGAAGAGAAATCCACTTTCAGATGGCAATAGGTTACCACATTAATAGGATCTATTCCTTTGCTATTACACTGACAGGTAATTTTGGATTTATTCTTTGGTAAATACTGTCTGTTTTCTGAGCCTTGTAGACAGCAATTTCTGACAAAAGGAAAACCAATGAAGACACTATTTCAGTACTGAATACTTTAACTACAATCCTCAAGAGACACTGATATCCCTCCCTTCTGAGGCAACCTGGAATTCTTAGGGACCGACGATGAAGCTGTAAGGATAAAATAGTGACCTGCAAAATCTGCTTCACCTTAAGAGACAACTAAACTGTTAGAAGGAACCACTACCATATTCAGATTACTTCACCTTAAATACCAAATCTATATAATCCTTATTTTATGTATATGTATATATATATATAATTTTTAGATAATCTTCTGGTTACGTGTTGATAAAATACAGATAGAATTGTAACCTGCTTTAGGGTATTTTGCTACTAGCTTGCTCTTCTTGTACCTTCATTATCTTCCCTATTACAATTTATGTCATATTTTCTCCTAACTTCTTCTTTGTCATATTTTCCTTTTCTCCTTCCATCCACAGTCTTCTATACCTTTTGCCTGCCCTCTGTGCTGACCTCAAGCAGAGTGAACAGCAGGGAAGGTAAAAAGTGTACATGCAACACGTTACCCCACTGGTTACATCATGTCTAACTTGATTTTCTGATGTCTGTGAGCCAGGGTTCACGTTTATCTACATTGTGGGGCATCAATCACACTGTTGGCAGTTGCCTAATAAGAAATAAAACTCTGGGGGAAGAAGGGCTACTGCAGAGAAGACACCATTCGGGAATACTGTGAGTATATAAACCTATTTAACAACAATTATTAAGAAAAAATGTAATATATAAAATAAATACATGAGATATATATATATATACACAAATAATATACAACACAAACATTCACCATTCTGACTGCAGTTACTTAGGAAAGCAGAATACACAAAAGACAAGGACAAATTTTAAAACACAGCAAAAAATAAAAAAAAACCAAACCAATCAACAAATAAGATCTGAATGATCTTATGTGGATTCTCAAAAGGAAAAATAAAAAAAGGAAGGTGAAAGGATTTTGGTGCAGGAAATTTTGCTGATCACATCAGAATGGACCTCCTACATAGTAGAAAAAATTAAAAAGTCAGTGGGGGAATTAGGCCAATTAAGCATTCCAGACAGGTCCAGCAGATTTAGGTCAGGGCAGGAGAACAGTAATACGATTAAGAAAGAAGGTCCAAGCAGCCAGGGACTAACTCTTGTCAGGCAAAGGCGAGAAACTTTACGTGTTAGGAAAGGTAAGTATCAAATGCAAAATGAACCTATTAAACTACCTTTATTTTAAAAGAAAGAACAGTCAAACTCTGCCTTACTCCAAGTCATGAGTGCCTCAGAGAGCACTAATGAAGTGCAGTTCTCTAATTCATTAAAGAGTGAATTAATACAGATAAAGAATCTAACCTGGCATCATTTACAGAAGAGTCACTGAACAAGCTGCTGGGGGCCGCTCTGTCCTCCCTGCATTTGCCCCTCGGCCCTGACTGACTCCCTGATGGACACGAATGGAAAGTGAGTTGGCGGAAGGGCGGATGAACGCAAGGAGACAGAGGATACACTGAGTTTACAATGATCAGAAGAGGAAATATTCTACGTAAGAAAAATGGTTACAAGACAGAAACGCAGATGGTACCTCCTGAAAAGATCATAAAGATGGTTTTAGATAAGCATAATGTTTATCTTGGTAAAACTCAAGAGTTTACATTATCAGTAAGGCTCGAACAAAAGCAACAATTTTCACAATGCTTGTTTTGCCATTCTGTATTCATCAGCTCATGAAAGAAACCATAGGTTGGTTTATAGA
The DNA here is from genome assembly GCA_013400555.1 of Jacana jacana. NCBI lineage: Eukaryota > Metazoa > Chordata > Aves > Charadriiformes > Jacanidae > Jacana > Jacana jacana. Next base: position 46,005 of record VZTM01025686.1, on the reverse strand, counting down.
AGAACCATTATTGTTAACAGGCTATTCAAGCTTCTGTGGATTTACATGATTTCTAATTCTTGTAATCCCTTATCACTACAGAAGCAAAATTAAATTCCTTCGCTGTTTCAACAAAGCCAGAGTCAGTGCTTCATACTGTCAAAATGGACTTAAAATAGGGTACAAAGTTAGGTTTTTCTCCACATGAAGGCAGTGTGGAGACATTTCATAGTGTTTTAGCTATTATGGCTGTGAGAAACTGACTTTTCAGCGTAGTTTCTCATTTTCTGTACAAAGCTGTGATTACTAAGTGTTTGAGCAAAATCTGCCTTAAGGCACCGTGATTTCTATTTTGTCAAATTATACTGCTTAAACAAGTATACACATGCAGTGTTGAGGCAACAGAAGAAAAAAAGCTCTAATGAACAATTTTTTAAACTCTGAAATTGTTAATCTACCAACTGATACACTTCTTTGCCTCGGAGAAAATACTTTAAGCACATAAAGCAAAATGTCTTCCATTAGATAAGAAAAATCTGTCAGATCACACTTGATAATGGAAGAGACACTTATGCATGGATTGCATTATGATGACAATTACTGCAAGAACTTACGTATCATTTTCGCCACAGGAAGTCAAAAGGCTAGAAAAGGGCAAAAACTGGGAAAAAAACCCAACCCAAGCCCTAAAATTGCAAAGTGAAGGATAAAGTGGTACAGGCTTGTGGAAAGAGGCTGTGAGACTTAAAGACAAGGTTCAACAGTGATCACGTTGACCACGGCAACAAGGAGACCTGGAGAAAAATAACCACACCTATTACCTGAAGTAAAATATTTGTCTGTGGGAAAATGTAATAAGTGAAATTTCAAGGCAAGAGACCTGGTGGTAATTCAACTACCTGCAGAACATAAAGGAGACAAAAATAATAGGGCAGAATGCTAGAATTGTGGAATGAAGCTGAAATTTTTCTTTTCTGTCTCTAGGAAAAGTCAAGAAAGGAAATGTCTCAGAGAGAGGGGCACCTGAAACACTGTAAGTAATCTCTTTTTGTGAAAGAGTAAAAGGCACACTTATTTCTCTGATCTTGACTTCTTAAAGGACTGAGGACGTGAAGGCTGTACAGCCATTGTTGATAAACCTTAAGATGTAATTAGAAGTATTTTGTAAGTGAAATACCGTTTATGTAACACAGAAAAACGCTTCCTAATTGTTATAAAACATGCCACGTGCTGTAGNAGCAGGGGGTGGGAGGGCGGGGGAGCTAGAACATACTTAATTCTCAAAGGTAACAAATCATCATCATATAAGAGTGCAACTTCTCCACTAGTAGCCAGTTCACAGTGTTGTGTGCTTAAATTTATGGTACTGTTTGCTGAAGATTTCCCCAGCCTGCTAATGGCCCTGTGGCATAAAACTGCTGTTAGTCACTAGTTAAGTAATGGTCCATAGTCAGTTGTAGTTAATAAGAACTGTTAACTTTTAAAAATATTAATCCAAACATTATCCGTTTCAGCTTTACAAGAGTAAATAAACTCAGAAGTATTTATTCATACAAACTGTGCTACTAGTTTCTAAAATAAATAAATTTTTACTATCAAATTTAAAAAGTAAGTATATTTAGGGACAGCAGATTAAGTGTGGTCCAAACTTGAGATGGCATTTTACAAAACAAGCACCGTTGTTTGATTTTCTGCACTCCCGTTACAAGAATTAACACGACAACCTTTACAGTGCTGACAACTCAACAGTGAACGTGTAAAGGCGCAAGAGGTACAAAATACAAAACGCAGCTCATCTTCAGTAATCAACCAAGAAACGCAAACAACAAACACAGCCCTTTAACTCTGAAGATCAAGTAAAGGTTTAAAGATTTTACAGTGCCACTTGTATCAAGAACTGGCGACAGAGGTTGTTCACGGTCACTTCTTCACGCTTGCATACGAAAATATGTACCTGCCACGTTACGGACACAGAAGATGGGAAAAACTTCAGTCAGCTTTAAGGGTACCAGAATATTTCATAAACAGCAACTGAGGCCTCGCAGAACTACTTTTCCATTTTGATAGTTGGGAAGCTCAGCCAGATTTAAAAACGAGTGTCCAACGTGCTGCCAACCTTTAATGTCTGCAGACAGGTGAGTTTGGTTTTCTTTCCACAGTATCTATGTATGTGTTCCTTCTACCGACCTAAGCTGCAGTGACAAATACTCAGTACTTGTGAATGTTTTTGCCATACATTTCTCAGTTTACAGGTCTTAAATACAAAACAGCCACCTCAGCGAGTACAAAGCGACTTGTCCATTATCACATAAGAGTTTTATGGAAGGGAAGAGAGTAGCATTCACTTCTCTAAGGAGGCAATTCAATAGCCTGTGGTTTTTCTTTTCTGCTTGCACTGGGATGAGTGCCTTATACTCTCCAACTGCATAAAAGAAGTGTTCTGCAAAGCTAACTGTATTTGTTACAAAGCACTAGCAAATTCCTTGTGCTCTGTCCACTCAGTGCATTCAACGACACAGGAATCAAGTCAAAAATAACCTCTCAAACACAGAAAGGGCCAAAATAAAGTTTCACAGACAATCACAACACTGGGATTTCTGCATTTCTAAATTCTGATTTGAGTGCTTGAGGTACAATCTGGATATTATTTCCACCTTTTCATGTGGCTTTGTAATTCAAAAAACCCATCAAAACCTGACTTCCATAAAGAAGAGTCAGCATCGACGTGATCAGCAGGGCACCAACATATGTGCCTCAGTTATCTGGCTGCAGCAGCACATGGTCATCTTCCCTGAGGATTGGCCATCATGTGGCACAAGACACTCTGGAAGTTTCTCTAAGACACAGAGAAAAAGGCACTGAGGATCAGAAACCCTCTGTCCCTTTCCTGACTCTCACAGACAGCCCATTCCAGAGGGGAGACTCTTCAGCCTGCACCTACATCCAACTCCACCTGGTTCCTCGGTCAGCTTCCTCAAGCCAGCCAGGTCTCTTCCATCTTCCAGCCTCACCAGGTTGCCTTCCACTCTTTTAACTCTGCTGAGCAACAGAAATGGTGATTTTCAGACTCTGAGGTGGCAAAGGCCTGTTTCCCCATTTGCCCTCTGCCACACCTGCCCCTTCCCTGGCCACTCAGTCCTCCCAGCCTGAGGGAAGGTCACCTTCTCCCTGGTCCTGAGGGAAGGCCACCTCCTCCCTAGCCACCCAGTCCTCCCTCCTGTGGGAAGACCACCACACCTCCACCTGAGGGAAGGCTTCCCTCCCTCTTAACTGGACAACCCATCCTGAGGGATGGCCTTCCCCTCCCTGGGCATCTTGTCATAAGGGAAGGCCTTCCCCTCCCTGGGCACCCCATCCTGAGGGAAGGCCTCCTTCAGCCCCAGGCACCCTGCTCTCCCAGCCTGAGGGAAGGCCACCTCCTCCCTGGCCACCCAGTCCTCCCTCCTGTGAGAAACCCACCGCACCTGAGGGAAGGCCTCCCTCCCTCTTTATCGAACAACCCTTCTTGAGGGATGGCCTTATCATGAGGGATGGCCTTATCATAAGGGAAAGCCTTCTCTCTGAGCATCCCATCCTGAGGGAAGCCCCCCCCCCCC
>VZTM01025686.1:12489-41845 GCA_013400555.1 Jacana jacana | reverse complement strand
GGTGCCTTAAATGTCTCCTTTTTCATTCGTTTTCCTCTCTGCAGATGGCCAGCGGCAGCCAGAAGCGGGTAGTCCAGTTCACCGGATTTAATAAACGGGAGAAGGCGGCGCTGCTGGAATGGCTCTTCAGACTGGACTGCGTTTTTTTGCACGATAAGGTATGGTTCGGTAAAGGACCTGTTGAATAAGGGCAGGAACAAAAACGTGTCGTTCCTGAGAGAACGCGGGGTGCAGTGGTTAACGCTCCGCCTAAAAACAGCCAAGAAAGCTAAAGCGTTTCCCAGTGATACCAGTGTGGTGTTTTGCTTTTGTTTTGCTAGAAATACAGGAATTGTACGCACCTTATAGCAAAAAAGCCGAGCAAGAGTGAGAAGTTCTTAGCTGCCTGTGCTGCAGGTGAGTGGAATTTCCTAAGACTGGACCATAACCTTTAACAGAGCATTATGCTGAAGTTCTCCTTCTTTTTGGTGGGGATGTTTTCCTGCCATCTTCCTTTATGTGGTCTGCATGTGTTCCCAGGCAGAAGGGTTGCTTATGTGTTAGGTAAATGATGAAGTACTATCCAAATTATTTGGGTGCTTAAAAAAAATGGCTTGTTTGAAAAGGAGGCAGAGAGCGTATGGGCAGCCGTAGTCAGCATGCACCAGATTCATGTGCAGCATTCACTGGTAAAGGTCACTGGAAGTTCCTGTTTACGCAGCAGGAGAAAATTCCAGGCTTTTACCATCCTGACTCAAAGCCTTTCCTCTTTACTCTTGCTTTTCTTACACCTAAGGGCTGATGCCAAAATCCATAAGTGACTGAAATGCTCGTAGATTGAGAATTCTGTATTTTAAGATATCTTTGTAGAGAGATTACGTGGAAGGATTTTATGATGAGTTTAGGAAAATCCCGTGGAGCTACAAGATTTCACAATACTCCTACTTCAACTGGTTAAACGTGATCTTTATTTCCCATATAATGTATTATACTAGAATGTTAAAGCAATTGTTAGGATGGATAATCTTAAATTTAGGAGTTAACAGATAGAAAGGGGTAAACATAGGTCTGGGTTTAAAGACATATGTAAATTCTTGATTTCATATTTGTACTTAAATAGTGTATAAATAGGAACTTCCAATCACCTGTCAGTGCTAGAATGTAGGGGTGTACATACATTTGTACACAAACGTGGTTCCTTGTACTAACCTGAAATTCTGATCACTCTCTGATCAAAAAGGAAATAGACCAAAAAGTTTCCATAAGGGAAACAATATTAGAATACAGAAAGATTTCTGCCATAGCACTTCATTTTAACCACTGTAAACCTTTGAGTTAATGGTTTCTTACTTTGGGGGATTTAAAACATCTGGAGATGTTTTCTTTAACTTAGCAGAAACATATGTGGCATCCACACAGCAATGCAAAACTCTGTCTTCTTCCTGCACTTGCAAATCTTCCCCAATACCATCTAGTACTTTTTAATGCTGAAAAAAGTGCTCTTTTTTGGGTAAGCATTGCTCCTGCTCTTGATGGCAGTGAGAGCGTGCTCATTCCTACTGCAGTTGTTTTTCCCAAGTAAGTGTAAAAGATCATGTTTCCACCCATTTAGAACTCCCTAGAGGCAAAGAGAAATACTGCCAAGGATGCCAGTCTTATTGCACTTCCTGTCTGCCAGAAGTTTTGAGATGGAAACTTTTGAAATGCAGGTGATTTTTAGCATACAGGTTGCACGCAGTGTAAAGTACCTTTCCCAGTCGTAAGTCTACTGGTACCTGTGCTAGGTTGTGCAGGAGTACCATCTGTGCTCCTGCACTGAGACATTTTGCCAGTCAACCCCGCTGTTCTGTGGAACCAATTAGGTTCACACAATTCAAGTCAATTTCCCTTGCAGTATCTTCTGTAGGGAGTGTTTCAATACGGGAGCAGGGTACTAACCACGGCTCTTGACCTGAACCTGTAAGAAGTGAGAGACAGAGAAAAAGGGGAAGATCATTACACAGAGTATCAAAAGCGTGCGTGCGGAAGATGAAAGAGGAGAGGCGGAGGAGGTGGAGCCAAGGGATGAGAGAACAGGGTGTCAAAAGAAGAAAGGGGAAAGACAAAAGCCTAAAACCGTATCCCCCTAATATTGGTGGTGTTCACTACTCTTGCAGTGCAAGTCATATTAAGAATATGTAGAAGAAACAGCTTACGTGCCAAAACCTTCCTTCCCCTTTGTAGTGGGTGGTGGTAAAGTACTTCTTCGTTTTACTGCGTTTGTCAGGACACTTGTAAAAGCACCACAGAGTACTGAAAATAAAGGGTTAAGCAAGGTTCTGTGGAAGTTGTGGGAACAACATCTGGGAAGCTGAAAAATTCCATTTGCGGATTTATGAGGGGATAGACAAGTACTTTATCTAGGGTGGGTAAAAAGGTACTTCATCATTAAAACAAAATTACCCTTTTCAGTGGCATTGTGAGATGTCTGACTTTTAAAGCATGGAGAACTCTTGCAGTAAGAAGAAGTTTTTTAAAATGATACTTATAATTGCAGCTCTTATTTGCACAAGAAAGGTTGAAGTTCATTTTATATCGGGTCTTCAGTTGATTGTCTGCACACACACACACAAAAAATCCTTTGTGGCTGACAGTTCATTTGCTTTTCAGGAAAGTGGGTACTAACTAAGAAGTACGTAATTAACAGTGCCAAAAGTGGCAGATGGCTTGACGAGACCACGTACGAATGGGGATATGAAAGTGGAAAAGACACCCACTGTTCGCCTCAAAGGCACTCTGCACCTAAAAGATGGCGCGAGGGGCTGGCACGCTCAGGTGCTCCAGGGGCCTTCCACAGGTGGAGAGTTGTCCTCCCTGCTAAGTATGGGGATAAACGAGTGGCCTCTATTAGAAGGTAGGAGGATATATGTCTTAAAGCTTAAATAATCAACAGTGGGACACTTACTGTATGGTCAAACGCTTCTTTTTCTTCCTGCATCCCAGTTAATTTGGTCCGTAACAACCTCCAGCTCTTCAAACTCTGGAGTTGTCTTTTATTAACATAATCCTTATCATAGTTAATAATCCTTCTATATTTTTCATAAAAAAGTTACTTAAATCTGTAACATGACTAACTTTCTTGCTTTCTTTACAGCATAGTGTCAAAAATAACACGTATTTTCATGCTTGCATCTTAAGTAAACTGCTGACAAACTTTATTCATGAGACAAGATACATTAGCTTACTTTTTGTATGAGTAATCCTGAATCTCTTAATCCTTTCCTCTCCTCTCTTTTCCTTAGGAGGGGGGGGGGGAGAGGAGGGGTCATCATCTGTCCGATTGGTCAAAACCACGACAGTAATATTTCATTTGTTTTATGGTTGGACTTGATGATCCCAAGGGTCTCTTCCAACCTGTATGATTCTATGATTCTATTTTGTGTGCTTGTTACACTCAAAGAGTAACTGGATCAGGATGCAGCATTTCCCTTGGATGGGTGGCCTGGGTCTGCTGTGAACTGTGTGTTTTGGGGATCTGGGCCACACTGTGACCAACCCAGGTGGTTTCTGTATCACCTCTATGTAACTGCATCTCATAGTTCTGGAGACCTGGTTTGCACTGTTGGGGATGTTTTTGATACGATGTGACAGCAAACAGTTCAGAAGGGAGAGGACAAAAGTGTAATGGAAAACAGAGGAAAGGAAAACAAGTGAAGTGCAAGAATTCTATGACTCTGTATCTCTTTTTCCCCCGTACTCTTCCTACATATTTGGGTGATGTGGTTTAAATACTACACTGTATTGCAAACAGAGCATGGTAAGTGATGTTTACTTCCAGTGCCTTAAAAGCAAACACCCCCTGACACTTACAGAGCTTTGTGTTCACTGCAGGCACAGATACTGTCCTGCTACTGTCCTCCTCTGTTGAAATTCCCATTAATTGGGGGTACTCATCGGGTCTGGGGATGCCACAGGCACACAGGCAAGGGGGAAGTGCAGTTTGGTCAAGGATGGTACAGGGCTGCATTGCAGAATGCCTGTTCATAAAGACAAAGCGAGGTGTAACTGAAGTTACCATCTTCTGATGTTGCCACCTGAAAAAGTGTGGTATTTTTGTGGCTGAGCTCTCATCTAAAAGGAGCCTGCAAGAGAGCTGGAGAGGGACTCTCTCGGGAAGTGTAGTGACAGGAAAGGGATAACAGCTTTAAATTGGAAGAGGGGAGATTTAGATGAGATGCTAGAAAGAAATTCCCTCCTGTGAGGATGGTGAGAGCCTGGCCCATGTTGCCCAGAGAAGCTGTGGCTGCCCCATCCCTGGAGGGGTTCAAGGCCAGGCTGGATGGGGCTTGGAGCCACCTGGACTGGTGGGAGGTGTCCCTGCCCAGGGCGGGGGAGTTGGAGCAGGGTGATCTTCTAGGTCCCTTCCAACTCTAACCATTCTATGATAATTTGGTGTGCGCTGTCTTGCAGAAAGATGTGTTTATCCTGCTACACTTGTGAAAAATGCAATTTACACTTGTGAAATTCTAGGGGCAAAAGACTAATCAAACCATGTAGTAGCTGGTTCCCTTCTGAAGCTTCCCTCAGGATAGCTGGCACTCTGCTGTGGGCAGTTTTACCTGATAAAGCAAATGATTAGAGGTTTTGGGGCTGAAAGGATCTCAGCCTATTCTCAAACTTTCAGTGGGTAAGGGGGCGTGGAGCAGCAAGTGCTCAGCGGGCCACTTGTGGTTAGCATGTCCTGTAAGAAACTGGTTATGCCAGTCTTCACAATGACTGTGTTGGAATGCTGCCTTGCACAGCTCTGTTTGCAATAGAAATAACCTATAACAGGAACTACCTCAGCAAGAGGGAAGAACAGGCTGTTTGGTGGAAGGAATCCCTTTTCAAGGCTGTTTCCCTTGCACCAGCGTGGGGATCCTTTCACTCAGTCAGAAAACACTGAAAGGTAGATAGGTTTTTGTCTCCAGCAAGTACTGTGTAGAGTCATAAAGGCCACTGTAGCTTTGGGGAAAAATTGATTTTTATCTAATATTTACATCACTTGTGCCTTTTTTTCCCCCCTTCTATGTTTTTCCTGCTTTTAGTGCCTAGCTGTTGGATGGGTAACTGTGTGAGACCAGCACCTTTTTCCTTTTTTACTTACCTGGATTATGAAAAACAAAGCATATATCCAGCATGTCAAGAGACCTTATTTCTTCCACTCTTTTTTTTCTTTTTGGTCTGGCATCTTTTATAGAAGATAGGAATAGTTGTGCAGCAGCACAGCTCTGGAAACTGCCCCTGGGGAAACTCTTCCGTGCAGTGGAGTCCCGAAGACAGACAAATCTATTTTCCATATAATATTGGACAACACTGAGTGCTGTCAGTGACTCCAAAAGGGACTAGGAAAGTGTATTTGCATCATGAACATTTTTGATAGAACACATGATCTGTTGCAACACTTAATTGAAAGACAGTTGACGTCACGGGGAACAGTGCAATAAATTGTAGCTGCTGTTTATGGAATTTGCATCTTTGAAGAAGTGCACAGGTAAAGCTTCCTGTCAGATATGTAGAAGGTGTACATAGGTTTTCATTAGTGGTGTTGAATTGTGAAGAGAAGGATGTCTTGTAAAGTGGGTTAGCAAGTGCCCTTTTATTCTCCTAATGAAGGTTGGGCAGTGCCTTACGTTTAGACCCCTTATTTTCTTGCGTTTGCATGCTTGTATTTTGTGAATGATAACGTGGCTTTAGGCAGTATTCATATAATGCAGTTAACACATCTTTCTAAATATGTTTATTTAGAGTTCTTCAAGCTGGAAGGGCAACAATATGTTCATCTAAAAAGGCAGATTGCGATGTAAGTCATGTATTCATCCTTAATAAAATTTGTCCTGTGCCAGTCAAAAAACGTCTCCCTGAAGCTCGATACTACTCTGTGAAATATCTAGGAGATTACCTTTTTGAGGTAAGTAATGTAAAAAACATACCCCAGATTAGTTTTTTATTGTTGCTGTTTTCTGCCAGGTTTACTGATTACTGTAAATAATGTGGTGTTAATAATAGCAGGGAAAAGGATCATCCTGAATGCTTTGTAATTTGATGTAAGGCAACACAGCTTTCTGATGCTGGGACTGTTTGACCAAGGGTAGAGGATGAAGGGAAGGTGCAAAGAGGGCAGAGCCAGGCAGTTGTCAGTGGTGGCCAGGGATGAGAGGCAGTGGGCAAAACTGAAGCACAAGAGGATCTGTCTGAAAGTGCTGGGGTTTCTTCTTGTGAGGGTGATGGAGCACTGGCATTGAGGGATCTGGTGTAGGGGAGAACTTGTAGAGTGGGGCTGATGGTTGGACTTGATGATCCCAAGGGTTTCTTCCAACCTAAATGATTCTGATTCTATGATTCTATGGTAGAGGTTGCCTGAAGAGTCTGTAGAATCTCCATCCTTGGAGATATTTAAATGCCATCTGCTTTGGATGAGCCAGGCAACTGGCTCTACATGGCCTTCCTTGGGCTGGGGGCTTGCACCAAATGACTTCCAAAAATCCCTTATATTTTCAACTATTCTGTGGTAGAAAAGTTATCTTCCTGAAGGAGTGTTCTGTTGTGGATCGAACACCAAGAAAGCATATGTTGTTTCTCCATGTGTGTTCTTCCTTTGCTCCTGCTATGTGCTACTACTGCTGGAAAAAATCCTTAGACTTCAGGGTGAAGTTCCAGTGTAGGTGACCATCAACTAAACAGTGATGGACAAAATACCAAGACAGAAAACTTATCCATTAAATGAAATTATATACTCTATTTATTTTGGTAAGGATTTTAAGAATCTATCTATCTTTCTCTATGTATCTGAATATATATATTTTTTTTATTTATTTATCGGGTTTGGCTCTTCAACTCTACTATAATGTTATCTTTGTGCTTCAAGATCAATGTAGTTGCTTCTTTTTTTAACAGACCCCAATTACTGTACTTTTTTTACATAACATGATAGATAGACTGGTTAAATAGTCTGTAGATTGTTTTGTTCAGATTCAATTTCTTAACTCCAGCTCAGTTTGCTGGCAGTTCTTCCCAGTGGCTAGAAAGAAATGGTGGTTGCAATATGAATTTTGGGAGGGAATGCTATAGAAGGCAGAGAAAATTCACTTGGACTGTTTCTGTGCCAGGAATTGTAGTGTAAGCCGGTCACCTGTGTCCCCTTTCCAATCAATGCACTGAGCTTGATGCCACAAGATTTATAACTTCCTAAAACAGCTATATGACATGCTGTATGAGCATACCTTCTACTCTCTGTTACTGTAGAGTAGCCTGGATGGACCTTATTTAAAGAGAGAAGCCGTACTGGAAGTCATCAGTTGGAATGGCTGAGCCAGATGAAGACTGGAGTGCAATATTGGATGTTTCAGAGTGTTAGGTTTACTGCTGATCTCCAAAATTAGATCAGGAGTTAAAATTACAGTGATGTAAAAGATAAAATGGTGAACAAGAAGAACAGTTTATTTCCCTTTAGTATCCCCAACTGAACTATGAGGGGACGTGTCACTGTTCAGTGAGTTTTCTTGTATGTGGAAAATCACGAGAACTAGAGTTTTGGGGTGGTTTTTCTATTTCCCTTGAGAAATAGGGAAATGGCCCATGTTTCACAGTTGTTTACATACTAGATGCACTGTTCACCTTTGACTCAGGTGCACTAGCAGAACTTCTTAACATTTTGACTTGCAACTGCTCAGAGGCCTCAGAAGATTCTTTTAGTCTGGTAGTTCCTCAGACTCTGGCACGACTTGAGTCAACTGATAATTGGAAGTATTACCTTTGCAAGCAAGGAGGAGCTAATGCAGTGTTTACTGTATTGTTACAGTGTTATACTAGGAGTAACCTATTTTTGGAAATCCTTTGGATTCTTCAGATCAAAGCCTAAGCTTTCTCTTCCTGTTTAAATGAGTGGCATAGCTGTTACAAAAGGGTGAGAAGAATTGGAAGGTCTTAATGTTCTTATCCTGAATAAAACAGACATCAACATGGGATCTCAGTCCAGTGCTTGCTCTCTCAATGAAACCCGTTCAGGGAAACTGTCCTCCTTTCAGCTAAGACAGACATTTGTGTTTAATAGAGGAACTAGTGTCCAGTTTTTATGGCTACCTCACCTTTTATTGATCCCACTGAGAATCAAGCTTTTCATGCCATGCACCCTGAATTCCTTCCAGGTGTGATGACAAGCTTCCATCTTAACCAGTTCATTAACTTGCATGTATCTCTTTTTTTTTTTTCCTTAGATTTCATTAAAGTACCTCACCTCAGAGGCCAAAAGAGCATTGCTCTTCTATTTAAATAGCATCTGAAGGACTCAGGGAACTGCCAAGACTCCTAGTCTCTTGAACAGAAAAGAGTAAAACATAGGCAGTCAAATCACAACACTTGCCCAAATGCATTAGGCTTTGTCAGAGGATGTTGTGGACGTGTTCCTTGTCTTCCCTTCCAGGAGTACTTGGCACAGAACTCAGTAGAACATTCCAACTTTGTAAATCTGTCATCCTGCCATTTGACTGCTGCTTCTAGCACAATTGAAATACCCTCTGTCCTCCCCTAAACTCCCACGTTACACACGCAGATGCTGGGTTCAGCAAAGCAGTGCTGCCTTATTTATTTTGGTGGAACCCAGTTTTCTGCTTCCTCCTTGCATTTCAGCATCTGTTCCTATAATCTCAGCCTCATAACTCCGGTGTTAAGATACTCCATGGGATTGTCATTAGTGACTAGATTCTGAAGGCTGTCACAGGTTTGTTTGCTCAAGATATTAAAACAGGGGCGTGGTTTTAGGGAGCTAGTCTCATTCTTGAAGGGAGACTTTAAATGCTCCACTGAACGCATGCTGGCATTCATAGAAAGTTGCCAAGGTGATGCTATAAATTGTATGAATACAAGTATTTTTATAAGCAGATGGAAAATAATGTGTAGAAAGTGCCAGAAGAAGCAAAAGTTAATATATCAGAGCTCAGTTATCTCTGGCTTATCTAAAGCTATTTAGGGCTCTTTCCAAGTAACCCAAAAGACTTATTTTTCTTCTCTAAAGTGCAACAAACTCAGTGTTTGTTTAGAAATAGTTACGCAAACACCAAATACTTTGGGGTTAGATTATCCATTTAAGGGAAAAATCTGAAAAGAGGATGAAACATCTGCACTGTTTCAAACTTTTCTCTGGGAAAACTTGAAAGTTTAAATTGCTCCTGGCTTGCATCTTGTCGTGGTTTGCACTTCTGTGGGTTTCTGCCTGCTGTTATTTCCTGTATTTCCCATACTTGGTTCACCCATCAGAGCTGGGTGTTTGAGTTGGGAGGCAAGCAGCCCCAAGCCTTCCACCTCTGCTCCCAGTGAAAAATGGGCATTGATGCTGTCACCAAGAGGAATACTCTGCTTGCATCTGTGCTCTTAGCTCATAGCTCTGCTGGAGGAGACTGGTTTGGGTTTCATAGGTGTATTTGGCTAAAACAAAGATGGGGGTTTAGTGTTAGTCTGCGTGTCTTTGATGAAAAGCATACTGTGAAATCTGTTGTTCTCATATCCTGAAATAACTTCTTTTTTTTTCCCAGCTATTTTTTGCTAACAAAAATAATTTTTTGGCTTCACTGAGTCTTTTCAGAACGAGTGGGAAATCAGTTTGAGAAATATTTCCTCATCCCCTGTCCTGAGCAGATACCTGGAAGGCAATAGGTGGACTTAGAGAATGAATTGCTTAAAAAAAAAAAGGCAATTTAATTTTAAAATTACTAGTTTATTTCAGGCTTATACACAAGAGCTGAGAAGATTTCATTGTAGATTAAAAAATCCTTACTGCATTTGTGGCTAATGGAAAAGGTGTGGGCTTTGGTTTTAGGTTTTGAAATGTCCAAAGGGAGACTCCATTGTGGAAACACAGCTCTTGCTGGTGACTGGGTCAGAGTTGTCAGAGCAAAAGACAGGAAAAATAATTTTTGGGAAGCTTACATTGATAATTCACAGGGTGTTTCAGAGCGTTAGCTTTGAAACTAAAACCCGTGGTATTTGTTTGCCCTGCACAGAATGAGATGGAAAATAGTGAAGATACCCAAATGAACCATCTCCTGGCTGTGCAAGAAACCAAGCAGATCGTGTCTAACATGCAGCTCGCTGCAGTGAAAAATGCTGTTATAAAACACATGTATTTTGCTGTGGTGAGTAACAATCAGTTAATGCTTCCTTCCTGTAAAACGTGTATTGCTAAATTCGCCTTTTGTTATGGTGTCGAGGTAACAAAACAGATAATTTAATGTCCTTTGAAATGGTAATAATGCCTTTTAACCTGTTTAATAACCCCATATTTACTGCGTGTGCTGCTGGCTAATAAATAATTTAGTAGTGGTAATTGGTGGGCATGGGCTTATGGAAGACATGGTGGACTGCTTGAAATCTTGGTGTAATACATGAGCTGAGTAGCAGCTAATGTTGTTCAACAGACTGTCACTGGATGACAGTCTTTCTGTGACTTTCCTGCTATTCAGCTGAATTACACATGAATTACACTAGCCATATCCTAGGGCAAGTATTTTATTGATTCGTATGAGTGTTTTTTATTACAAGTGAAAAATGGGGCTACGTGCACTCCTTTGTTTTAATGTTGTCACGTATCTAGTCCTGATAAACGTGCTATGTTAATAATCAAACCATTGTTTCATATGTAGAAAAACAATTGATTACCTTGAGGTAGGATCTATTATCTCTGTAAGATACAGTGATGAAGATGATGTATTGTGATGATGTAAGTATTTGTGTAGGAGCTTCCTTAACGTGAAGAACGGTATGATTTTGTAACTGCAAAATCAGGTCCTCTGTGTGCATATTCTTATTAACACAAGAATTTTTAAATCATCAATTTGTGCAATGTTTAGACATGAGATTAGCAAGTAGGAGACTCGTGCTGCTTCAATCTATATGCCTTCAAATGCCACATCTTTAATCAGTGACAATTTTTCATGACTTACCCTCCAGACCTTTAAAAAAATTTAAGGTGTCTTTGACTTCCATGTACACAAGTGCTCTTATTGGATTATCTTTTCCTCAAAGTATCATTTGCAGGTGGAGCAATCATAATCCTAAAGAAAATATCTCCTAAAAGACTTTTTTTGGTAGCATCTATTAGTGAGATTGTAACACTAGGGCATAATAAACACAGCGATAAGTGGTTGCACTCTATGCCATATCTTATCAGTAACTTGCAAGAGGGATCCAGAGTTTGAATTTTGCCATGGAAAAACAGTAAACAATATTTTTTAATGTGGTTCAGTGGACCAAATCTAGTAAAATTGTCCTTAACGTAGCAACCACAAGAAGCACAGAATAACAGGAACGGAGGGAGAAGAAAAATTGTCCATATTATTTTCCTCTTAAGAAAAAACATCCATTCTTTTTGCCATAAAAACAATTTTTTTTGCCATAAAATAATTCCATTATTTTTTGCCATCTACTTTGTAATTATGCTACCCAAAGTTTACAAAGATACAGTTTACCATGTCAAATCGGTTGCTTGAACTGTGTTTTAGTAAAAGTTGCCATTTTGGGGGTTTTATACAGTATTTATTGGATATGTTTATTGGTCTCTAATGTGCAGGTTGACTTTATCCTGTTTTACAGGCTGTTAAGCACAGGATTGCTCAAAAAGACCAGCTGGATAAAGGCAGCCCAGAGGTAAGGATTTTCACACAGAGGGCACATTGCATTTATGGAATTGTATTATGGAGTTAGACAAACGTAATTTAGGGACTGAAAGGGCCTATAAAGGCCTCCCCAGAGCCTTCTCTTCTCCAGGCTGAACCCCCCCACCTCTCTCAGCCTGTCCTCACAGCAGAGGGGCTCCAGCCCTCCCAGCACCTCCGTGGCCTCCTCTGACCCAGCTCTGACAGCTCCATGTCCTCCTGATATTGGTGACCCCACAGCTGGAGGCAGCACTTGGTGGGGGGCACTCCCCAGAGCGGAGCAGAGGGGCAGAATCCTCCTTCTCACCCTGATAGCCACACTTCTTTTTAAGCAGCATGAGGTGCAGCTGGCTTTCTGGGCTGTGATTGCACATTGTCAGTTCATGTCTAGCTTTTCACACCCTGCCCAGTATCCCCAAGTCCTTCTCCTCAGGGCTGCTCTCCATCCCTTCATCCCCAGCCTGAGCTGATACTGGGGGTTGCCCTGACCCAGGTGCACGACCATGCATGGGGCCCTCTTGAACCTCATGAGGTTCACATGGGTCCACTTCTCCAACCTGTCCAGATCCCTCTGGGTAGCGTCCTGTCCCTCAAGTGTGTCAGCTGTTCACTCAGTTTGCTGTCATCTGCAAATGTGCTGAGAGTTCACTCAGTCTCACTGTCAGTCTCACTGATGAAGATTGCACAATGCTGATCNGCGGAGCAGAGGGGCAGAATCCTCCTTCTCACCCTGATAGCCACACTTCTTTTTAAGCAGCATGAGGTGCAGCTGGCTTTCTGGGCTGTGATTGCACATTGTCAGTTCATGTCTAGCTTTTCACACCCTGCCCAGTATCCCCAAGTCCTTCTCCTCAGGGCTGCTCTCCATCCCTTCATCCCCAGCCTGAGCTGATACTGGGGGTTGCCCTGACCCAGGTGCACGACCATGCATGGGGCCCTCTTGAACCTCATGAGGTTCACATGGGTCCACTTCTCCAACCTGTCCAGATCCCTCTGGGTAGCGTCCTGTCCCTCAAGTGTGTCAGCTGTTCACTCAGTTTGCTGTCATCTGCAAATGTGCTGAGAGTTCACTCAGTCTCACTGTCAGTCTCACTGATGAAGATTGCACAATGCTGATCCTAGTACGGACCCCTGAGGGACACCACTTGTCACTGGTCTCCATCTGGACATTGAGCCATTGTCCTCTACCCTCTGGAGGTGACCAACCAGCCANTCTATCGCTCATTGCCCGTGAGAAGAGACCAGCACCAACCTCTCTGCAATGCCCTTTCAAGCAGTTGTAGAGAGGGATGAGGTCTCCCCTCAGCCTCCTCTTCCTCAAACTAAACACTCCCAACTCCCTCAATCGATCCTCATAAGCCTTGTTCTCCAGGCCTCTCACCAGCTCTGTGTCCCTCCTCTGCACTCGCTCCAGCCCCTCCAGATCTCTCTTGTGTTGAGGTGCCCAGAACTGGACACAATACTCAAGGTGTGGCCTCCCCAGTGCTGAGCACAGGGGGACAATCACCTCCCTGCTTTCTGCTGGTGAAAGTACAGAGAAAACAAACACAGCTTTTTGCAGTGCTCACATATTTTTGCTGGTAGGGTCAGCCTTTAGCTAACAGTTGTCTCACTTGAGAAAGAGAGAGGAGTTGTTCTCACAGCATAAGCCTTAAACATCATCTTGTGGGTTGTGGAGTGTACTAAAGCACAGATTGCAAGTAGAATACACGTTGTTTTCCAGTCTTGTTCTCATAATTATCTTGGCTTAATTCCTTTTTTTTTTTTTTGTACCATTTAGTTAATTTCTTATTTTTCTTCCTGTTAAGCCAAAAGGATGCCATTAATCAGGTACAAGTTAGCAACAGGTTTTATTAAGCATTTGTCCTATCTTAGATAAACAAATACTTGCAGAATTTTCCCATTTGTATCTATAATCTTTAAATAAAGTTGAAGCATTACCTCTTAGTACTTAAAAGTCATTATGCAGGGTAGGTATGAGCCACTGTAATTTAGATGGTAACCTGTGTTATTTAAGAGTTAAAATGGGAAGCACTTGATATCTATTAGCTTTCTGTATTTCTTGGTAACTGAAGGCTTGGTATCTTAATGAGCCATACTACACAAATAGTTACTTGATATATAAATGAGGTCCCACTCTGACAAAACGAGCTCTCTGGCTTCTTCTTCATCCTCAGAAACTTCTTTTTATCTGATTTCTTTCAGCTGACACAATAAGGAAGGCAAGAGAGAGAATGTGCTTAAAAGATGAGCCTGTGTCATTGTCCAGCAGTACCATTAATGAGCAAAACGCTGTGCAGATTTGCATTACTGAGCAGATTTGCATTGAAATACAAGGTTAATGTTTAGTTTATTGAGTTTATGGGAAAACTGCTTTGGCTTTTTTAACACACATAAGCGGAAATTCTTAGTGCTCTCAATATAATTCTTTTGTTTGGAGATTTTAAGCTTAATTCGAACACTTAAGTTATGCATGACCTGCCACTGTCTTTTATTGCTTTGTAGAATTACCCATTGGTAGCCTTTGCATCTGTTATGTGACTTCTACAGGCAGTACATTAATGGCTGTTAAAAACTGGTCCAGTAAGTGTCTCTGACAGTGCTAGTGAAGTAAAAACGAAATCTACAGACTAAACAAACAGTTTAGAACCCTGTGTTTTATTCACTCATCTCCACCTGCGTTAGCTTGGAAGGCTTAACTCTCCTAAGTGTTCTGTTGTCTGTCATCTTCCCTAAAATATTTATTGCTCTTTTGTCAGCTTCTCTTCCACATTACGCTGTATAAAACACACCCTATTGTCTGTGGACGTTCATTTTTCGTTAGAAGAGTTTTCATGACTGTACCAGCAGAGCTTCACAAGAAACTGCTACTTCCTCATCAGCCAGACCACGGGCCAACACAGCTTAGGTCAGCTTATTGAGTATTAAGGCCCTACAACAGGTGATACTGACAAAAGTTCCTCACCTCAGTTTTCTATCATTCTTCCCATCCCTTGACAGCTAAGCTGGAAACGGGTTCTCCGCTTCCTCCTTACCGTGAATGGAACACAAAAGGCCTCATGCTTCCCCCAGACAGCTTTGATTTGGTGTGCTTCCAGATACTGCATCTTCCTTGTAGTGCCAGGGTGCTCAAGAGCTGCAAGTTTCAGTCAAGGTATAAAAAGAGGGATGCTGTTCCCATCACCAGTGAGGTCCAGCAGTACCCTGGCTTGTACACGCAGAGTGCACTTGAGGCATCTTTGCACCTCCTAAATCCAAGGCAGCAGAGAAGTTGTTCTTTGATCTGCCATTAGACAGTTTGTGATTGCTCTTTAGATGTGCTGTTTGCATATAATTAACATTACAAAAGTATGAATGCGACCATTATTTCCGAGGGAAACAGTGCAAAGATTTTAATAGTTCATGTACAAATGAGAAAATTGAAATAAATGTGAGTTGCAAACACCAGATGCACAAAGACTTGATTAAATGAAAATTGTCTAGATGAGCAGCTTTATTTATTGTTAATGTAACAAACGCATAAATTAGGAATGCTGGAAACCACAGATTTGCAGGGAAACTTAAGTATCTAATGCTAAGGTGGAGCTCTTTCCCTGAGATTTAACGAGGATTGACGTTTTTTCAGGTTTGACCTGGGCTCCTAATGATTTTAGTCATTACTGAAGCATTACTGAAACTGCCCTGCTAATAGCAGCGTACTCCATCAACCTTAAAACCACAATTGCACTCAAAGTCCGTGTTAAATCTTAAAACTATTTTTAAATCAATTTGTAGGATGCCTCGAGTAGCTTTATCCATTGTTCGTTAGGAGCCAGGTTCTTTGGCAGAGATGATGAAGTCGGTGAGTTATTGGGGACTAAAGTAATAAGTAATGAAGTCGTGGGTGATCTTCCTGACCCTGTTCTCTCAGTTGTGACTCCCTCTCCTAATTTCTTTGAATTTACCAGAGCCTCAGGCTGTGTGGTCGAACCAAACAGAAGCTGTCAGGCAGAGGGAGGCTGTGCTTCAGTTAGCAGCGTGGTTGCAGCTGGTTTGTGAGTCTTGGCTTTGGCTGGACCCTGGACTAGAAGAAAGATGTAAATAGCAATGTAGCTGAGATCTTCAGTAGCTCCTCCTTCCTATCATTAATTTTTGGAAATTTAAGTTTGGGAAGTTCATGGTACAGACAATAACAGGGAAATTGTGTGGATAAATACTGCATTTCATGAAAGCCAATAGATCCTTCTGGGTCCTCTGGAAGCTTGCAAAGTTACATACTTTGCTGTCAGGAGCAGCAGAGAGTAAGAAGGAAGCCCTGTGCCATTAAGAAGATCTTCAGAGCTTTGAAATCTACCAGGATCAATACCTGTGCTGTCTGTAGCATGAGCTGCTTCTCTGACATGCTATGTGGGAACTAGGGCAGTAAAGCAATTACATCATTTAGGGTTTTAGGATGTGTACTGATAAATGTCATGACTTTACATTTTTTCTCTAATTTTTTTTTTTGCTGTTCAGTGATACTGACTATCTTGCTGCTCCAGTCCTATACTGTGGGATATCCTCTGCACTTTAGGATATATATTGGGGTTTCTTTCTCCTTTGCATGGCTTTCCAGAACATATCACAGAGAAGTTACTGGGTGTGTGAATTATTTGTTTCTTAAGAGGGTGGGAGTATTCAGATCTTCTAAGAAAGGAAGCACGTTCTGGAACTTACTGTCTTTCCAGTGAAAACTTCAGTAAGAGCAAATGCCTTTCTAGGAGGCAGCAGCTTATTGGGTCAGGCAATAAGTAATATTTCTGGTGTATTTTGTAATCTTCTCCCTATTTTATTACCAACATTTTACTTTGAGATTTCTTGTTAGTTCTTGTAGTGTTTAGGGTTATTTTTATTAAGCTGTTCTTTTACTTACAAAGATACCTCATTCCCAGGTTGAAAATACTCCCCTGTCCCGAGGCACGTGGCATATGCTTGAAGGATTAATGGAAGAGTATTTACTTCCTGATGTAATTACAGAACTTGCTGCCGGTCAAAAGTACTCCACGCCTCCTGTGCAACTTCTTCATTTTCTTCTAGAATACGTCTTACTGGTGAGAGATGAAGACTAACCTATTATAAATATTAAAGCAAGAAATGGAAGTGTTACGATCTTTGCTTCTGGCATTGTGTTCAGTGGGTTTCAGTGGTGTTTTCACCCTTCGCTGTGTTCATCAATGCACCTGTGTTAAAAAGGGAAGAATTTGATACTTAAGGAATTTTTTTCAATCATCATTTATTACAATTATTACATTACAATTAATTATTTATTACATTACAATTATTTACTACAATTATTACATTACAAGCCATATGAATGTAGTGCTCTAAATATTGTGGAAGAATTGGTCCAAACTTTCTTTCTGTTGCTTTTAGAAATGGCACTTGTGTGACTTTTTTACTACATTTTTTTTTTTTTTTAACTGAGTAGGCCACAGGGAGAGAGTTGAGCTGAGAAGGTGGTTTAGAATCCTAGAATCATTCAGGTTGGAAGAAACCCTTGGGATCATCAAGTCCAACCATCAGCCCTACTCCACAAGTTCTCCCCTACACCAGATCCCTCAACACCACATCCAATCTACTCTGAAACACAGTCAGGGATGGGGACTCCACCCCCTCCCTGGGCAGCTGATTCCACTGACTGACCACTCTCTCTGGGAAAAACTTTTTCCTCATGGCCAGCCTAACCCTACCCTGCTGCAGCTTGCAGCCATTCCCTCTCCTTCTATCGCTCATTGCCCGTGAGAAGAGACCAGCACCAACCTCTCTCCAATGCCCTTTCAAGCAGCTGGAGAGAGAGATGAGGTCTCCCCTCAGCCTCCTCTTCCTCAAGTTTGTTCTAAGCAGTGATGCATTCAGCTGGAATATCACACCAGAGCAAACTCTCCTTGTTTCCTCCCTGTTTCATGTAAACTCTGAGTTCCGCTGCTTGTAGTTATACATTAAATTGCATGTTATTTCACTGATTAAATTTGGTAGCTTGAGATTGTAAGGAATAATAAAAGTATATAAACTCTTTGTCACTAAGGGTCTTTGGCTAGGATGGAGCCAATATGATTTTCTCACTTTATTGCAGGGAAGTACCGATGCAGTATTTTACGCTAAACTTCATCACGCGCTGTGCCTTGTTCTCCGTTGTGATCCTCCGTGGAAGTCCTCGTCTATGTTAAAGTATTACACTGATCTTCTCCAGTGTCCTATCTGTAAGAAAGGTACATGGTCCTTCCTAGAGATGCTGGTAAGGTAAGAAAGTTTAATGAGGCGTTGGATGCAATAATCGTTACCTTCTTCCGAACTCAGGGACAAGGAAGGAGGGTTGGAATTCTAATTAGCATCAAAATTACATTTTCACCAGAACAAGTTAACCATATGTGAAGGTCTAGAATTTCAACTGAGATTTGGAACTTTCAGTTGAGGTTTCAGTAAGCATTAGCTCACGGGCAGAGTATATTTTTTGGAATGGAAAAAAATATACATTTTCTTGTCCTCTTCTTCTATAAAGAATCTTTTCTATTATATCTTAAGCTTTTCATAAATTATAATTATGTATTATTGCTGTCGTGGTGTATATGTGTGTCCATATTGTATTTTGACTTTAATCATAAACTTTGCCATCTTGTTCTGGAAGTCTGATGATATCCTGTGCATCTACAAATGCAAGACTCAGCGTGTAGGAGTTACTTGAGTAGTTAGTCTATTGTTTAGCTTGAGAACTCAATTTTTTGTAATTTACATCAACAGGAATTAATTCTTCCATTCATTTGGAAGAGACACTGAACCTTTTCTTACTACTATCATAGAATCAAGCAACGCAAGCCGCTCATATTCANAAGGAGAGGGGATGGCTTCAAGCTGCAGCAGGGTAGGGTTAGGCTGGCCATGAGGCAAGAATTCTTCCCAGCAAGAGTGGTCAGAGCCTGGACTGGGCTGCCCAGGGAGGGGGTGGAGTCCCCATCCCTGAGTTGTTGACATGTGGTGTTGGGGGATCTGGTGTAGGGGAGAGCTTTGTAGAGTGGGGCTGATGGTTGGACTTGATGATCCCAAGGGTCTCTTCCAACCTGAAGGTTTCTATGACTGTATGATCACAGAATGGTTTGGGTTGGAAGGGGCCTTAAAAATCATCCAGTTCCACCCTTTGTCCTGGGGAGGAACATCTCCCACCACACCAGGTTTAAATGCTTTGATACAACCATGATTACAGATACGTGAATGTGTATGATTGTGAGGGTGTCTTTAGTCTTGAAGGGTATAGAATCCCTGTGCTTTAATCACTGTAATATTGGGCATTTAATAGTTTTTATTGGAAACACAGCACATGGAATGGAAAAGAAGTTAACTTTTACATGAAGTGTTTTCCTTTTTAGCACTCCCTGGCAGAATGTGAGTACCCAGCAGTTGTATACCTGGTGGTTCCAGTACTCAAAATTCTAGCCAAAAAATGTGTTCAGCCTTTACTTCAAAATTATCTCCATCGTGTTAGACAGTCATTAACCTTTGTCACAGACTGTATCCTGTCAAACACTGTGTGTGAAGTGTTCTGTGAGCTACAGTTTGTAGGATGTCTGAAAAATATTATAGTACTACCTTGTATTTCGAAGATTTTAAAGAAGTTCTTCTAAAATCATAATTATGTAGTAACTCAAGTTGAAAAATAAAGCACACTTAAATTACTTATTTTACAGTATAATATAATATCATCTAAAACACAAAGCCCCAATCACAAACACGTTTGGGTTTGGGTTTTTTTTGGAAAATACAGCTTTATAATCAGAACATTAAGCTTTAAAAGGGTAAGTGTTGAGCAAGGTGTTTCCCTGTCAAAGTTGTCAAAAGTCAAAGCTGACTTTTTTGCCAATAGATCAGCCTGTGATTTCTGTCATACAAATGGGTTTTTCCATGTTTGTTTTTCAGGTCTTGCCTTTATTGCAAAAGCGTTTGTCATGCAGTCCCGGTCTCAGGGAGAGGAGATGAACCCAGGATATTTCACAAAACATTATTGAAGTTTTTCTTCGATGTAGTTAAAGCTGAAGTGGAGTTTCTGACAAAAAGGTGGGTTTTATAGGCTAACATTTTATTACTTTTTCACAATTTCACAAACACATCTGTATCTACAGCAGGTTGTATCCTGATTTTTGTGTGTCCCTGATAAGATACTCTCCTGCACAGATGGCAGTTTGGCTTTTCCTTTTATATTTCTCAATTCTTTGTTTATTGTTCTTTATGTAGGTTTTTTTTTTTTTCTGAAGTTCTTTAACTTTTTCCATCCTATTATTTCCATACATTACAAGTTTAGGTAAGCATTTGATTTTGTATTAGCTTTGCAGTGCATCAGTATTCAATCTTTAATGCAGACAAGCAGCATTTTGAACATAGGGATTATTTTCTGCTGCTTTTGCTGGGGAGACAATTATCTTTCCTTAGTTTGTGAAGTATTAAAAACAGTCTTGATTTTGCTCTGGCTTTATGTAGTAATGGCAGCCTTTACTTTATGTAATATTAGCACAATATTAGAATTCCTTCAGGCTGACTGTAATAGTCATCATTACTTTACTTATTATTCATCAGAAATTGTGTCTGATCTTTCCGTACTTAAAAATTGCCAAACCTGTGTGTGTTTTGACAGAAGACGAGGTTTCTGTCTGGTAACTATAGTAATCAAAGTGGTGTAAAGATTTAGGGTTTCTTTTCACTTCCTTTTTCTCGCAGTTTGGTTGAAGGGACCAATTCACAGCATCAGCAAGTCATGCCACAGACCGTTCTTCTCAAGACCTTTTGGCTGGGGGGAGAAACCTCGGTGCTTTTTACCAAACACGTAAATATTCTGGCGGATTGGGTCGTCCTTTCCCATCGAGAGCTGACCAGAAAAAACGACGTGAGTGTGAATTTCATACTTAAAAAATAATGAAGACTGATGTGGGGTTTTGTTTTCTTTCTTTTTTTTTTTTTTTTTCCAGAGAGGTGTTTCTTTGTTCAGTCCTTTGTGCAGAATTATATGTACGTATGGCAGCTGCTTGTTATCGCTGCCTTCTGTTGTGGAGCATGCTGGGTTTTGCTCCACTAAAAGGAAATGAATTGATCCCTAAGATTCTCATATTGATCTGCAGAGAAGAAACGAGTCGCCAGTAGCTTGTTGGCTACACTCAGATGTTCGCATTGCCCCTGCCAGCAGGTATTACTGTAGTCATTAGGGACACCAGCTTAACGCGTCCTCTCAAACAATGCGGCGTAAGGAAAGAGGTGATTATCGTGTTTTACAGTGATTGTACTCAGGAAACGTTGGAAGGAGGTGGTTCACAAAACTAATAGCTTTTTGGAGGTTTTTTGTTTTTGCTGTTTTCTGCAGGTCCGCGCTATTTTATTTAAAATAAATGCCCCAGTTTTCTTCCCAAGTCCTTTAGTTTCATTTGGTGTCTTCCCTAGGTCTTTTCATAAAAATGGAATTGAAGGCAACTTAATTGCTGTTCTGTGACCTGCTGACCAGCAGGACACTGACCTGAAAGGTACTGAGTGTGCTCTGTACCTCCTCTTTCTTTTCAGAAGACAGAGGCCTTGTAAAACATCTTTGACTTCTAGATTCTCACATAAAATACAAACTTACTGCTGTCTCTGAGTTCTCTTTTAAATTATTGTGAAAGCACAGAATAAATAGGAACTTCATTCACTTTTTCAACACAATAACAGAACAACAATAGAAAATCAAGTATTCCAGAGAAAAAAGCGCTTTCAGTATAATACCTAGTAGTTCTTCATTATGTTAAGAAAGCAGAAAGATTAAACATAATGAGAGCTTCACTCCTCTTACCTAGCCAGACCTCCTACCTTTTTTGAGGGCTATCAAAGCAAGACATTCTGAAACAGTGCTGCCTTTTATCCTTGGTCAAGATATTAAAAAAGTGCCCAAAATTAGGTTTCTATACCTATATTTATATTTAAACAACCTGCCTTTTCAAAGGTACCGAGCACCAGGCTTGCATTCAGTTGGTGTCAGTGGCCGTCCTGTTTCTTTGGAAAATGGGGCTGCTTTCATACATTTCCTGGTGTTGAATCTGCAGTTTCAGGGTAGGCACCATTTTCTTTTTTTCTGCTGTGCCTTCTTTTGACAAGTTCCAGCACTGTAAGCCATACCCTTGGCATAAAGCAGTCTTTGCATAAGCAGAATAATCACTTGTGTCAGATGGAAGGTACTACATGTATGAAAAATAAACTTAAAAGGCAGAATAAAACATAACATAAAACACAGGAACCTTCCTCTTGTTTAGGTTCTGTTTTCTTTATGTACTTCTGTATAAGAATTGTACTTTTCAGCACAAAACCCAGATGCCTGTTGCTTTCCCGCTTTGATCTCACGCGCTGTAATGTACAATATCCCTGCAGATATGAATTCTAGACTTGAAAAAGCAGCTTGTTGCCTCATAATATCTGTAGTTTTGTATGTTCTTTCTTACTGCCTTATTCTTTAACTTCATATTTATGTATTGCATTTTCCTTCCCTCTGCATTTTTGGCAAAAATAAACTGTAAAACAAAATGCCGTATTTTTACGCTCAAAACTTCTCGTTGCCCCTTTCTGCACTTTCAGTTCCCTTATGCTAAAACCTGATGTACTGATTTTTTCCTTATATTCAGAGACTGCACTTAAAATTCCATGACCTAGTTGGAAAGGTCATTCAGGAAGCCAAGGCAGCAGGTCCTCCCTGACTGTGCAGGCAGATCTGTTTTCTTTTCTCCTTCTTTTTTTATTATTTTAGAGATGGACAAATAAAACCACAGTATTTCCATGTCATTAAATACAGCAGATTGGGTGCAAAATTTTCCTTCCTTGTCCTCAGTTTAAGAGTGTGAGTCCTTGTTACAAATTTGGGGTTTTTAAAAGCTGTGTGACCAGGAGGCAACACGTTGGCAAGGAAGACGGAAGGCCAGGCCGAAACCTAAATGAAAGGGAATGACTTTGGGTATTTTCACTGTCCTCATGGGCACAGGAATTAAGTGTTTTGTAGCTCAGAGTAAAGGGATGGCCGTGTTTCCCAGCTTACACAAGTGAATTAGCTCCTAGGAAGGAAGGAAACATCCCAGATGTGACACACCTGACTTCCGTGGGGTTCTGTGGTGAAAATACCCGTGAAGAAAAGCAGATGAGTGATTTCATTAGACTCCTTTTCTTGGGGCATACCTAACGCGTTCTTTTCTAAGTGGTACAACTGGGCAATTATTTCCTTTTAGCTTTTTAGAATGAGATTATCTTTTCTTTGTGATTCAGAGATATCGCAACAAATCAGCACTAGAGTGGAAGTGTATGTTTCTGTGTATGTTTCCTCTCATCTGTGTATGATCTGTGAAACATACGCATCTGTGTATGTTTCCTCTCATCTAGTGCTGGTTAATTGCAAAATTATGTTTTATATATAGGGCAGGGGGGTATTTTACTTCTCAGGCCTATTAAAACCTGCGTCAGAAAAAAAGGAGAAAGAAAGACTCAAGACTTACATATATTGAGTTTGTTTGCTTGCTTGTGTTAGGTAGAATTTACTTCATTTTAAAAGTACCAGAGTAGAATTAGCGACAGGGAATTGGATGCCCTTGATCATCACTGTCAGTCTGCTGGGACAACTCGGTGAAATAAAACTTACACACGATCCTTGTAGTCGAAAATGTACTGCCAAAGAGGTTTTTCCATCACTTGAGGTCTTCAAATCAATATTGAGAACAATTTTAATGTAAGTAACATTTGTTATGTATTGCTTATTATACTCTTTAAATAGGTTTGATGCAGAAACTCCTGCTCAGAGTTCCCTGAATCAGAGCTGTTAATTCAGTTTCAGAATTTACAAAGGAACATCTGTATTTCTTACAACATTTTGAGTAGCATTGAGTTATCTCATGGCTTTTCACAGCGTCACAAATGGTATCAGAAACACTTTCCACCCCTGGTGCTACTGGTGCTTGGTTTTTAGTTGTGGGGTTTTTTTTAAAGCTGTCTTGCAGATCTTGAGTGTTTCTTACTTGTTTTCATCCGTGTTTCAGGTGTCATTACCAGGTATAAATCTCTTTGTTGTGAATTTGTGGAACTAAATGTCTTTCTGATCTATCTGTCACTTCCAATAACTTGCATGGGAGTACCTGTTGGGCACTTTCAGAATACTGCATAACACTGCAAACATTTAACACCACGTGAAAAGGAACTCTAAAATAACTCCATAATTCAAAGTAAAAAAGTTAAAATGAATTTTCCTATGACTTGAAAGCTTCCCTGTAAGAACTTTTATGTGTACCAAGCCACACTGTGAAACTTCTGTCACTTCAGCATGGCACTTGACTTGGCAAAGCATTAAGTGGAACAGCAACGTAGGAGTTGCATTTGCAGAGCTGGCAGACATCAGTTGTGCCGATGTGACCTTTGTATGCTAACGCAGTCAACAGCCTCTTCCCCCTTCGATGCCTTCCTCGGTGAGATGGCTTTGATTCTCCACAATAAGGAGGAGGAAGAGAGTTTTGACAAAAAGGTTTGACTGGATCTTGCTTCCTTTGCTGCGCCTGGCGGAGTGGGCTGACCCCAGCTGGTGTGGAGGTCCTCAGCCACCCTGCGGCGGGACGAGGCGGGGAGAGTCGTGAGGGCAAGAACTAGGAAACTCATGGGTCAACATAAAGATGGCTTAACAAGTGAAGCACAAGCAAAGCAAAATAAGGAATTCATTCACCACTTCCCATCAACAGGCAGATGTCCAGGCACGGCCCAAAACACGGGGTTCCATCACACATAGCAGTTGATTGGCAAGGCAAATGCCATAACCCTGAACATCCCCACCTTCCTCCTCCTCTCCCCAGTTCTTATTGCTGAGCGTGGTGTTTACATGGTGGTGAATATCCCTTTGGTCCTTTTGGGTTGGCTGTGTCCCCTCCCAGCTCCCTGCACACCCCCAGAACGTCCCTGTGTCATCAGCCCAGATTCAAGACATGGCAATGGGCTGCAATGATGAAAACTTTCCATCCCAGGCAGATCCAGCACACTTCTTTTTTTAAAGAGTAATGATAGTGCAGTTCTATTAGGAATTTTTCCAGCACAATTTGAAATGCTACATTGTGTAGTACTACATAATTCTTAGGAATTTTAAAAATATGTTATTTATGGGGAAGAGGGAGAGACTTGAATAGTTTCTGATATGCCTACAGGAAGCACGTTCTCATTTGCCAGATTGTAAAGAAACAAACTGTTAAAAATAAATCAGATTTGAATTTGATGGAAGATAAAATAGTAACTGATAGAACCAATATCAGTGGTTTCTGTGTGGTCTCAGTTTATGTTAATTGAGGGCTCATGTTCCAGTGACCACTAGTCACACTTAGTGACAGTGTGCAGAAAAACTCTCATTTAAACATGTTTTTACTTAATCCAGCTTAATGCAAAACTGCATTTGTTAATAAAACAGCAATTCATGTCATTTATATGGGCAACTTGCTGTTTCCTCTCCAGGAGTAATACCTTCCATACCATGTTCTGCATGCTGCTTTCCCACGCCTATGAAGCCATCAGGTGGCTCCCGTGCATTTACTGTTCTCACCGATGCACATACAGTTATTCTTACATTCCACAAATATTGTTGCTGACACTGTTTTTTTCCATTGCTGGTATTTTTCCCTTTATGTTAGTTTGGTAATTAAAAATACAATCAAAACTTCATCAAACCTGCAGCTTTGAATTAGCCAGTAGCCTTCTTAAGCAGAAGAGACTTCTTTTTAAGATCTAGCCTCCTGGGTTTGATAGCAGAAGCCATTGTGTCCACAGTGCTGTTTTGTCACACACGGTAGCCATTCCCATTTTAAGTAGAAATGCTGGCTTCTTTCTCCTTTTTAATATTGTGTGTGTTTTCATCACTGTGTGTGTTTGCATTGTTTTGTGCTTGAAAAGGAAAAAACAATTAAGATGTTAATATTTACAGAGCAGATGATACTCTCACTAAATTAGAGTGTTTCCCCCTCCTTTGTAGCACGGAACTGTTTATTTCAAAATATTAGGAGGAACCTCTATGTTTGGGCCACTGTTGTTTTACCAAAAGGCCAACCAGTCCTGCACCAGTTGGCAGCATCTGGTTTGTCTGTGTCAGCCTGCAGAGTTGTTCAGCTGAGCCAGTGTAGTTGTGACTGGTGTCTCAGCCAGGTTTCATGTGCCGCCGTGTATCTGACTGTGGAACATCATTAATACTTGCAGTATTAACAGTCATTATTTCAGTCTGCTGCCTCCAGGTCAGCTTTTGCTCCCCACCTCTGTCCTTGAAAATATATCATAGGTGAAGCTCATGATTTAGAAATAAGGAAAAGAATGTAAGTACTCGTGCTTTACATACCTGCCTCAGACTATGTCCCTGTGTCCTTGGTCCTGTCACTTACCTCTGTTAAAATTGTGCTTATTTGCTGCATTTCTGTACTTTATTTCCTGCAAAGAGCTATTGATGGAGTTAAATTATTCACCCAGTATTTTGCTTTGGGGTCTAGTGATAAAAGAGGTATGCATACTTAAGGGAAATTTAAATGCAATTCACATGTTTTAAATTATTTCTTCAGTTTCTATTCCCGAATCCTCAGAAGATGGGGAGTAATGTAGCTTTTTTAATATTTAAATTCTAGTTAAAAAAAAGCCCAAATATTTTCATGTTGTTGACATGCCATATCAGTGTTCTCAGTTGTTTTTTTAATTAGGAGATCCTACGTTTCCTCTACAAGAAGACATTATTATATACTAAAGCGAGAGGCAAACCGGATCAAGTAGAGCTGAACGGAGTAGAGGGCTGTAGGGCTGGGAGCAGTTTCAGAGATCACATTCCTAACAGGTTCTCCCTGCCCAGTTCTTAAAAGGCTTCAGTGAGGGAGATTAGACTTCCTTCCCCTCGCAGTGTTTGTTTGTAGTTGTGTTTTTTTTCCTTTTTCTTTTGAATGACAGCGAAGTCTGTTAACGGCAGGGACAGTATTTATGTAGGTTTTTGACAAACTACTTTGTAATCTTTTTATAATAAATCTCATCTGTGTCACAGTCTCTCCTGCTCTTATGTAAGTCTGATTTATTGATGAAGCTCAAACTGTTTCAGTGTTTGGTGCTTTCCAGCTCCTGAGGGAATCCTTTTAAATTATTTTAAACCAACCTCGAATGCATTTTGTTCTCAAAACAAATATCAGACAAAACATTGACTGGGGCGTGCGAGCACAACAAAAGACAGAGAAGTTTTGCTTCCTCTAAAGTAGCTCTTTGAAATCTCAAGCTGACAAATCACAAGGTGCACACTCGGTTCAATTTCCCTTCTGTCTGAAATTGTCCATTTTGGAGCGCTCGTTCTCTCGCACCAGAAGGCCGTATATCGTCTGGTGCTCTGGTGGTGATTCTCCAGTAGGGCCTTAGGTGGCTCTTTGTGGGCAAAAGACTTTTTTCTGTGTTTCCCTTCCAATTTGTGCAAATAGTGATTTGTTTTTGTGGTCGTAGATGTGGTGAGAGGAATCTCTTTATTTCAGCATGATGGCGTACGACATTTCTGGACGGCACAGGAAGGCATTGAGTACAGAGATCAGTTTTCCCCTTGCACAGACTCACCCAGGCACTATAGAAGCAGTGCTTTACACCACCAGTACTGATGGAGCAAAGCACTCCCATGGGTGAAAACCCATGGGTATACCATGGGTATCTCATGGTACTTCCTGGGTAGCATGTTGAAGTACTGTGTATTGACTCGATGCCTCCTGAAGACAACGTGCTGTGGCTTTTTTATCCACACGTGATTGTTTTGTGCAGGTCCAGANNTTGTTTTGTGCAGGTCCAGAGAAGAAAAACCTAAAACTAATGCCCCCTTCCTAAATTTTCAGCTGCTAGTCTCTTTGGAATTTTTGGTGGCAGTTTCCTGGTCCCACAAACTGTCTGCCAAAGTGGTGTTTCTCTGTGCAGGGAACTAACACCTTGCATCCTTTCCCCCTTCGACAGTCGCAAAAGGAGCTTTAATTTTGTGATGAAATCTTTAGGTAAAGAGAATGGGGACAATAAGATCCCTGTAGTTGTCAAATGAAACAGAGGGCTAACTAGCCTAAAGGCAGTGCTTGGAATCTTGCAGTTAAACAAAACCTGATTTATAAATAAATCACACTTCATAGCTGTAAGCCTTGATCAAAGTTTGCATGTGATTTTAGACAGTATGTTTTCAAATAGCTTGTATTTCTTTAATGGCAGGTAATAATTGATGTGGCATCAGTGGCATACTGATTTTGTTGACCTGGCTGCAACAGTTAGATTTTGAGCAGAAAAAGAAAGGCCTGGAAAGAAGTGATGTGTCCAAAGAGTCATCCTTTATATAAAGAAGTTCTCTAGTGTTATTACTGGTACATTACCAGTGTGAATTTCTTACACAGTCTGTAGATGCTCATTTTATTTTTCTTCTTTTTTTTTTTTTCTTTTCTTTTTTTCTGAAGGCTTTCACCTGTGAAATAGCTGGTCTATTAAATGCACTTCTTGGAACTGTGGTGGAATACTGGATCATCTCAAGTTTGCTTATGAACAGAAATATGTTTTGCCAAGTAGCTGATGATTTGGCACACTACATTGCCATTTCCTGTGATGGTGAGTGTTTGACACAGCTCTCAAAGTCTTCTAATCAGACCCACTGAAGTCCAAACTGAAGTCCTCACTTTACTTTTGGGTTATATTTTACCTTGTGCTGCAGTCTTAGGGTGTGGTCTGTACATATGCAGGGAACTGTCTTTATTGTGTGTCTGTCTGTCCCAAGCAAAGGCCAAAGAGAAATAAATCTCGGGAGGTGTTAATGTGAAAGCAAGGCTACAGAGTGTTAAAAGTTAAAAAAAGTACCTTTGGAGCTCCAGTGTCACTTTAGGAAGAGCTTTAAGCATATTGTAATATCCCAAACCTCAGAGAGGCGATTGGGGGCACCTTAGCCAGTTCTCAGGTGAATTTTTTCACTCCACAACCTTGATTTTGTTCACTAAAGACTCTTCAGCCTTAAGTCCACACCAAACTCTTGGACCCCTACAGACTTAAAATGAAACATTTCAGTGTCTTCCTCAAATTCTTTAGACTTTAAGGACTCTATTTGGGGGGTGGGGAAAAATTCCAAGTAGTCTCATGAGTCATTATTGTTCCTCTTCATTATACATACTAGAGAAAGAGAAATGTCACAACTCAAATAAACCATTGTCATTTAACATGAAATGTTGTTTGAGGTATCTGTCCTTTTATCAGCTGGCAGACAAGGAGAACCAAAGGGTCTCGGGAAAGCCACTGAATGTTTATAAGTTCATTTTCAAATTTCATTCCCACCAAAGATTTTTTTTTTTTCCCCAGTTAGGAAATAGTGGGAAAACTGTAACTGGCCAGTTGCACCTGTACAGTTATCCTGGTTTCAGTCATCATTTTCTCTAGAGACAGGTGTATGTAGGCTTCATTTAAAGTCTGGCTTCCTTCTCTTGCCTGGACATGTGAGAAGACCTGTTCTGAAAAAGTTATGCCTTAGTCTCTAGACAAATGTTTCCACTGCAGTTCTACAGAAAGCAGATTACCAGAACCATCACAGCCTGTCTGAGATCTTAGAAAGCCAGGTCAGTTGGAACCTTGTAATATTTAAATCAATGGAGCTTTTTCTGTCTGCCTCTATTGCTCCTCTCCGTAACAGGGAGAATCTTGGTGTATATATTTCTGTAACACTTTTTCCTGTA